>JAOUZG010043731.1:2568598-2705969 GCA_026289955.1 Argiope argentata
ATATATATATATATATATATATATATATATATATATAAACAAAATTTGGTGTATTTTAAGGTCTATTTGCAAATTATTTTTTGTATTATCTAGGCATATGGTGGTGCTTATGATGTGATGAGTTCAAAGCATTTAAGAGGAGATATCAATTATGCTTGGCCTACTGCTGAGATTGCTGTTATGGGGGCCAAAGGAGCTGTTTCCATTCTCTATCGTGGGAAAGCTGATGTTCTTGAAAGGGAAAAGGAATACATTGATAAATTTACTAATCCATTTTCTGCATCAGTACGAGGTTAGTTTGCATGTTCAATATATTTTTTTAAGTATATACATATTAAGAATTTATGTTTTCATTGATGAATATAACATAATTTTTATAAAATGATCTAACTCTTGTTTTTTATGAAAGAGTGCAATACAGAGATGGTTACATGGCATAAAATTGGCCCTATGATAATGCTCTTTTCTAATATATGTTTTTGATAGAACTTATCATTAAATGTAATAAACTATAATAACTGTAAAAACAGAAAAATAACAGAACTTTATATTTAAGATACTTGTTATTTAATTTCTTAGATCTTTGTTAATGGAAATGAAAAGTTTAAAACATGTTATTCTAACAAAGCAACCATTCCTGGCTTTTGTACATTCTGTAAATTTGACATATATTGTCAACATTGAGATTTTGGTAAGCTTGCAATTAATACTTTTGTTTCATAAATATTTATAATGAAACTCCCACATATCTAATTACTGTTCATACTAAATCTGTATACTGAACTTTTCTTCAAAAATCTGGAATTTTTACTAGAAAAATTATATCTATATATTGGATAAAATATGTATGTATCATATGAAAATTTGTGCATATAAAAATTATTTATACCTATTGTAAAATAGAAAGTAATTAATCAAAGGTATTGATCAAAAACTTAGCATTGATATTTTGTTTATAAGGAGCATAAATTACATAAAAAGAAAAGAACCATGTCATTGATTCTTACTGTCATAAAAATTCTCAAAGAAATGGAAATTGGCAGTAAAAAAACTGATAAATGCTAATGAGTCATGCTATTCTTAACATCTAGTTTACAAAACTTCTTAATGGAGTGTAGCTTTAAGTTTCTTAATAAAACAGCTTAATAAAGAATGTAAGAAATTATAAAACAAATTGTAATTTAGTTAACTAAATTTTTTGGGTTTTGGAGGAGATGAAAATGAGTGAATTTAAATCTTTAATTTTGACAAAGCTGATGAGGCTGTGCTAAAAATGAGGTATCATGTTCATTTTAAACTTTAAAAAAATCACCTGTATGTTGTTATTTCCAATAAAAAAATTAAATATGTATTTCTTCATATGTAAATTTTTGTTCTTTAAAATTTTTGTATAACTAATATTTTTTCTATGTTCAATGTTTTTTCGCTATGTAGCAACTTATGTGCATAATATATGCAGTTATACAAAAATTGTATTGTATCAGACAATCTATTGAATGAAATTTTCTAGGCACTAAAATTGAGCCAAAGATATCTGTAAAATATCTTTAAAAAATAAATAAATAAAATAAAGCACATTAGAAACCACAAAAATGCATTTTCTGCATGATCAAATTATCTATTTATTAATTAAAAAGACTTTAACTTGCAAAAACATTGCAATTTAAAAATATGTTTGACGAAACTGATATTTCCGTGAATTAAAAAACTGAATTTTGCAAAATGTCTGTTTGCAAACTGCAACAAAATATTGAAAAAATTTTTTTATTAAATTTATTTATAAGTTGGAAATTTTATTAAAAGATTTAAACTTAAAAATATGGTTACATAGATGACCTTTAGAAGTGATCTAATTAAAAGAAAAAAAATTAAAAGTTCAGTTTGTATCATTCATGTGCAGTTTCAAAGATATAAAAAAAATTTAAAGTTTGGTTAATTCTTTTAATTATATGAGTTATGAACAGAAATCCTAAAGTATATTGTACACTTTTTTTACTGGTCACAAGACAACAAGGCTTTATGTGTATATAATGTTTAAATTCTAAAAAATTAAAATAAATTTACAATAAGACAGCTTATGTTATGTTAAATTTTTAAGTGCATAGTCTATTGTTATTAAATTTTTGTTATTTATTTATTGAAAAGATTGTTAAATTCTGTTATTTGTATTTTATTTGTTTCTTGGAATATTTTTATTTTTGTGTAAAGAATTGCTTTGTTTTTTTAAAAAATATATGCTCTGATTTAGTAATTGAACTGAATAAATTTTATTATATAAGATAGAACCGAGCAGAACAGAGACACTATTTAGCTGACTGAATGAAATGTACTTTAATTTTACAAGATGTAATTCATAATCTCCTCCTCTCTTTTTTTTATTGCAATTATAGTCTTTACATTCAGTTGAAGAGCTTTTCTGATGAATAATAATAATAATGAAAAAATGTTATAATGTCAGAAATGATTTTTTTAAACATAAATTAATTATTTTTTCCCCTAGGTTTTATTGATGACATAATTGATCCATGCACAACTCGTTATCGTATCTGCCGAGATCTGGATCTTCTTCAGAAAAAGAAAATGGACTTGCCTTGGAAGAAGCATGCTAATATGCCTCTTTAAAGGCTAGAAGTTACTAAAAAACATACTTTTATATTTTGTTTATTTTATGCATTTATGTCAGAAGTATGTTTTTTCATATAATCGGAAGAACATATGTTTATTTTATATAAAAACAAATTTTTGCTAGAAAATATTTTATATGGAGCTATATTTTGATATTTTATATATCAATTGTATTGATAACCTCAACTCTTTCTAGTAGATCTGATTTAAAAATTGCCAAAATTTGAGCTTATTCTGTTAATATATATAAAATACAATCATATTTATAGGTTTCACTTTATTGAAATTCTTAAACAGTTCCTTATACAGCTTCCTTTCAATCATTGCTAATATTTAGAGCAAATGTATTGTATGAAATTTGATTTTAAACAGATTGAGCTTATGTTTTTTCATGTATCCTAACTTGTAACATTTTCCTACTTAATTCAAAACTGAAGTTTTCTACTTAATTTCTCCCCCCCTTTTTTTTACTATTTAAATTGGATACTAATTGTATTTCAAGTTGTTTTGTCTCAACTAATGCTGTTATGAATTTCATTAATATTTTCTGAACAATGAAATTCAATTTTATTTTATAAGGCTCTAGAACATTTGTATTTAAATAGAAATTTATTATATGATTAAGAGATGTAAACTTTTTTACTTCATTATTAAAACTGTTAGTAAAAAAGAAAACCTTGCTTATTTTTATATTTTAATCTATTTGTATATATTTTTTATATATTTAATTCAGAAAGTCTTACTCAATAATGAAAGTAATGTTCTCTCTACTTTGGATTATCAGTTTTCATTATTGTGTGTTTGAATATATATTTAAATCAGTTGCATTTTTTGTTTTAAAATGTGTTTTTGTTTTTTAAGAATCTCATTTAATGGTTGGAAATGCTATATTAATATTAATAGCTTCATGCATATCTATACCTAATAGAAACAAAGTAATAAAATATTTATATGTATATTTTTATTTTTAAATTTTGATGTATTCATCATTTAATCCTAGTGTGCCAAATTGAATTCTAGTATGGTTGACTTTTTTATATATTCAAACTGATCGAGCTTAGTATTTTATTCCATGAATAAAATCATCTCTTATTATATTAATCAAAGTATTACTAATCTATATCCATGAATAGTTTTGTGAAAAGCATAGTCATGTTACTCGAATCAAAGTATTGTTACACTTTTTTTTGGAATATTGTTTTTTCTGTTACAAAGCTGTAAGAATTATCTTGTTGCATTTAATTTGTTATTAAATTGTTTGAATATATTTTTGGGATGAATATATTTTAAAATTTTGATACTTATTGTAATGAAGCATAATAAAATTATTTTGACCCACTTGTATTATGTCATTATGAATCAATAAATTTCCAATATAGAAAGCTGTATAATTTGTTTTAAAATTAAAAGCATGTAATTCAGTTAATGAATCATCGATTGAGCATTGCCCCTCTGTATTACTTAATTGTTTATCTTTTTCTTTAACCTAAGAATGTCTCAGTATGTGTGTGTGCATACATATAGATAGATAATACTGACTTAGTAATGAAATTTTGAATTGTATTATTTTGTGTCAGTCAGTTCTTTAGACAAGCACCACACTATTGATAGTAGATCTTCCTTCAGATGCCTATTGATATGAAATGAAAATCACACTAATTAAGATATTTAAAAACTAATAAATCAATCAGTTTTATTTGCAAAACAGTTTTTTTAAATGCTTTTTAAAGATTTGCAAAATAATATTTTCTAATTATTACTGATTAAGAGATAGTATAAAAATTAACATAACCTAATATTTTCATATGAACATTTTATTAAGATCTAAATTTCTCCTGTTATTTAAAGCTTTTTCTTCTTCTTCTTTTCATTTAGAAGTGCATTTTAATCGTTAATGGTATCAAAATTAGCTGTTTGGTCTATAGTTAGAACACTGTATATGCCATTTCATCTGTTAAAATTTGAAGTATTTGATTTCAAGCAATGGTTCTGCACTGAAAACTGATGTCAATTATCAGTTTTCCAAATTAAAGTTCACTCACCAAATTCCTTTAATTCTCAGTTCAACCGTGACATCAGAAAGGGCATTACACTGCTCAACTTTGTACAAAAGAGAAATTTGGCCAATATCGTATATAAAGAATTTAAAGGCCAATGTGCTGTGTATTGTGCTTCAAATCTTCCCGGATTAATATTTCTTTTATAATAGATTAAATCCAGTTTATTGGTTATCCAGGCATGAAGCATCAAAAATTATTAAATTTCAACTAAATTGATTAATATATTTTTATAGGATTCTTATATTTCACAAAGAATATGGTATGAAAATGTCACACTCTTGGATCTAGAATGTTCAGATTCCTTATTTTAAAAAAGAAATCCTTTAAAACTTCCATTGAATTGATTGATTACAAAATTTATATATATATATTCAAATTCTAGGCATTATCTTCAATATATTTTTTTATATATGAAATTATCAACAAAAATGTGAATTTCCAGTAATACCGTCTGTGGTGTGTTGCCACCTTTAAAAGTGAAGTAGAAAAACATTATGTCAGATGTGCTAAATAGTATTTGTCAAAATCAAATAAAAATACTTCTTTCTGTACATTAGAGACAAAAAAAAAATTATATCTCTTTAAAAAAAAGTTTTGCACCAGAATATAATATAATCATGCTTTTTTAATGAAAAAAACATTGCAATTCTTATCTTTGCGAATTTAGATCTAGTTTTATCAATTAATTCAAAGTTAAAATCGAACTTCATTTAATCCATAAAAGAGCATAACAATGGCATACTTAAGTCTGGAATTATTTATAAAAAAACATTCTTTTTTATTTATTAGCAGAAGAAACTTACCAAAATATAGAGTGCTTACAAATTTTTTGCTGAGTAACAAATTAAATTGAAATGTAATTTTACTTAAGTGTAACGAAATGACATTTCATTCTTGCGGTTTAAAGAAGGGAAACTTGTGGGAAATAAAATTCTCGATAAAGAAAGAGGTAGGAAAATAACAGGCTATTCAGACACAAATTTAATAAACACCAACAGGATAACAATTCAGTGAAAGATGATTAAAATTGTTTCGAGATACCATACATTTTGTTTCAAGGAAGCGCATGCGTGATTTCTTTGAGATATTTGGACATCAGTGGATTGGTTGAAATGGAAACTTTAAGGAACTCTTATTAAATATTTCCGATTTTGTCTGGGGGATATTTGAGGGCAAAGCTAAACCTGGATTCGTCGGATAACATCACACAAGCCCACTGTTTCAGTGTCCACAATGCTTGATCTCTACTCCAGGCGAAAGAGAGTTGCAATAAGTGGGACACATCTGACCTAAGTGTCTGTACACGGGCTGCCTTTAAATTATCGTATCAGCGGCTGAAGAGAAGGTCTGATGTTGTGCTCCGTCTGTTTCGGCAGTAATTGCTAAATACCGGTCTTCATTCGGCGTTTAACTCGGGGGCGACCCGTGCTGTAATGTCTACTCACACTACCATAATCTTCGAATAGTTGCCAAAGACGGAAGATGACGCTGTGAGATTCCAATTTTTTCGGATACTTCCAGATGGGTAATCCCACATTCCAGACGGCCTATAATTCTACCAAGTAAAAAATCACCCAAATGCGTCCTTTGTTTCTAACTATGCACTTATTGCGAGGAAAGGCTTATAAAGCACTTGCGAACAATTTTGCTTCTTTGCTTATATTCCTTATACATATTAAAACTAAATAAAAGACTTTTTTTTAGTTCCCATCCCTTTTTTTTTTCCTTCTTAGTTCCTTGTTTTAACTAATGTATGATGTAAAAAAAGCTATATTTATATATTTCTTAATAATTTCAATCGAATATTTATGTTCCCCAAAGAAAAATTCTATTAGAAATTGTTTTATCAAATTTTTCGAAATGTGTGCATATTTTTTAAAATCAATTCTATATCTGTTATGTATGGGTTTTTTTCTTTATATACATATATATTAATCATAAATATTAATTATTGGTTTTGTGGTGCATAGTTATTAAAAATGTTATTGTTAATTAATCAAGGATTCGCATAGTATTACAATCTTTGGTATATATGAAACGTGTTTTAACTGTTAGGAAATTAAACTCTTTTTTAATTATTATTATTATTATTTTCTACTCTAGCATCTTTATTTTTAAGGGAATTAGTTTACAGTGTAACTATTAATAATCAGAAATGAAAAGCGACATTCAGAAACTTTGATTTATAAAAAAATTCTAGCTAGTAAATAGGTTTGAAATGATACGAAATTTTACGATTTTATCTGCCTACAAGAGTTCTTTGACAGAATCTGATAAAATTGGAATTTTATCAGATACTCAATTTCCAGTAACACAACAACACAAATAAGAACATCTGACAATTTTAAAATTGCCAGACCTAAAAATATTGTAACAAAAGGAAACATTTCGTGGAATACAAAAATGTTAATTAGATTCTCATTTTTGTTAGCTGTCATTTACAGTGAGCACGTATGTTTTAGTTTCTTAATTCAAGATCTGCTTATTTATCTTTTCGTGATAACCTTGTTCTGCAAAATGCGGAAAAAGAGATTACACCAGAGATAGCGGGAAACGAGAAAAAATGACGTTTTCTTCTCCGAGATAACGGAACACAAACCTTACAATTGATAATTCGTCACTTAAACACAGCATTGTCGGTTTCCACTTCTGCTCCAAGTTCGTTTTGACTTTCGAACGAACTTATGGCGGCAGCTTCCACGAAACCGATTTTGTATTCATATTTTCTCAGCTCTTGTTCGTGGAGAGTAAGGATTGCTTTGGCTTTTAAAGGAATAAAATATGACTACAAAGGTGTTGATTTGAAAAATAACGAACAATTGGAAGAAGATTTCTTGAAAATCAATCCGAGTGCCCAAGTACCAGTTTTAGTTATTGATGGAAATGTTCTTACTCATTCTACAGCGATTTTAGAATATTTAGAAGAAACAGTGCCGGAGCCTCCACTGTTGCCAAAAAATCCGGTTAAAGCTGCTGTCGTCAGGCAGATAGTGGACGCTATAGCCTGTGGTATCCAACCTTTTCACAATGACCAGGTTCTTCGATACATTGGACCAAACTCTTCCGTTTGGGCTAAACATTGGATTCAATCTGGATTTCAGTCTATTGAACGAATTCTGCGAAATACACATGGGAAATATTGTGTCGGAAATAATGTTACTTTTGCTGATGTGTGTTTAGTGCCTCAACTTTTTAGAGCCAATATATACGATGTAAATATGACAGATTTCCCGATAATACGAGCCGTTGTTTCAAACTTAGAAGATTTGTATGCATTTAAAGAGGCTCATCCTTTCCAACAACCTGACTACCCTGTATATATGTAATTAAATATTAATTGAAATTCAATAGTAACCTCATTAAAGCTAGTGCTATAAATTTTTCAATTGTAGCATCAAGATAGAATATTTCTATTGAATTCTGGGAATATTTTTGATCCTTTAAAAAACAGCATTATTTTTTTAATATTAAGCATACTTTACTGAATTAAGTTAATATCAATATGAGCAATGGTATCTGTAATCGCCCTATAATGTCTAATTTATTTAATGAGCTATTTTTATTGCATTTATTAAATTAAATTTATGAGCATGTTCTTTATTTTTTAAGTTATTAATTTAAAGCTGGATGGGTTCTGCAAATGCTAATATGATGAAAGAGAAAATGAATGAGTAAGTGTTTTTACACTTTTACTAAAAATGTTTAGAATGAATATTATTTTTATAAATATTTCATTTGTTTGAATTTTTCTGTTTCAATCCCATACTTTTACGTAGCTTTTCCATTTGTACATAATTCTAGTTTTAAATAATAGAATAATATTCTTTTAATTTGGTTCAAATTTTATTATTATTAGAAAACATAAAAATTGAATTTCTTTAATGCTATAATTTTAAATGTAAATTGACTTTAGTTATATTATTTCAATCGCAATTTGTAGTTTATTTGCTCTATACTTGTTTAAACTTTTAAGTACACACAGACAAAAAAAAAAGAAAGAAAATGTCTGACAAAAAAATCGATTTAATACTAAATTCTAATATTAATTTTTTTTTCTAACTAATACAAGGAACAACTGAGCTCATATTTGAATTTAACATCGTTCAGATAATCATCTGCTGTTTAAAATGTATTTTAATTTGTTATTTATTCTAAGATTGAGGGAAGACTTTTTTAAAAAGGAAATAATCTAAGTTTTTAAGATCCACAAAGTTATTTCAATTCTTAAATGGAATATATTTTGTAATTTTATCATATTTTGAAGATTGGTTTTATTTTTAAACAAAATCATTGGTATTACTTTGTCTCATAATAAGTAAATAGTATAGAAGTTTCATGAAAACACTTTGTAAAAAGATGTGTTCATTTGCAAAACTTTGTAAGCAAATGGTTTGTTGTTTACAATAAAATGTGTGGTTGAATTGTGAACTAGGATTTGTTATTTACACACTTTAATTTTGATGCTTTCTTGTTCATGAAATTTGTATTAAAATTAGATTAGTAATTATAATTATATGCTCAGTTTTAATTATTAAAAGCAAAATTTTCTGCTGGACTTCTATTCAATTTTGATTGAATTTATTTATAATAAAGGCGTGCGATTGCATTATAAATTGTTTTTTATTATTACATTATCATCTTAATTGCAATATTTTTTTATTCACAAAATTTGAATTAAAATTCTCCAGTAAAATTCAGTTTTGAAAGAGATAACTGAAAACTTGATATCTGTTGAAATAGGTAAGATGGTATCAGGAGAAAAATATTTTAAACTTTATTCTTTATTTATTTCGTGTTTTTTTAAAAAAATAATAATTACATTTTGGTACATATAAATTAAGATTCTTTTTTAGTTCCCTCTATTAACATTTAATACTTTTACTGTACATCTCTGAATTTATTCCAAGAAAACTTTAATTAAAACATACGTTTAGGATTTTATATAGTTGTGCTTTCGCATTAACATTAATGATAACAATAATACATTCGTGACAGAAACTAATAAATTTTGAAAGGGTTTCAATATTTGATATATTTTCTATTTATTAAAAATTTCTAAAAATAATTCTGTAGAAAAAGTAGTGCTTGATCACTTTACTTTTAATGAATGCATTTCAAAATGGGGAAGTAATTCCCTTTTCCCCTGTCATAACAATAGCGAAATACAGTTCGTATTCGCTTATATAAACAATATAATTCCAATCACACAAAACTAACTTTTACGGATTTTTAATAATACTACACAATTTTGGGAGCAGTTGGTTAAGCTGAGAATCTAGGAAACAATCTAAATTTGGAAAATAATATGCCCTTCTTCAATCGAAGAAGATGATTTGTAGTAAGCAAAAAAGGGTGTATGTGTAATTATACTTTAAAATATAATTTTAAACTTAATTATAATTATACTAATTTTTTCCTAATTTTTATTTTGAATTTACCCATGTTAACTTCATTCTAAATGTTCTCTTATTTTCTGATCCAGTTCCTATCTTTTATTTAATTATTTCTAACACGCGCTCCACTGATGACTTTCCCATTTTCTCGTGCTACTAGCAAAGGAATAATAATTCCTAATACCCACACATACCTTTCTAAGATACCCAAGATTCCCTTACTTAACTCGACACGTTTCGAAGAAATCTGTATTAAGGTATGGTAAAATCACTTAAGGGAAAAACTGCTGCCACTTAGCACTTGTGTCGCCATGTAAAAAGGTCTGTTTAGCATTGCTTTTGTACAAACTATGATTCCATACAAAATAAATTGAAGTTAATATCATATGTTTTTTTTTTTTTTTTTTTGGATTCGCCTCTGCAATATTAGGTTTATTTACACATGTATAACCTTAATGCATGCATTTAATAAACTTTTGTATATGCATTAATATTTTCTCCCTCTTTATGCGTGTGTTGTGGGGAGGGGGTAGTATAAATCTTTGTGCATTTCTCTAACTTATGTTTGCTAAACAAATTTCATAAATTAAGGCCCAACATTTCTATCTGACATTTATTTAATTTCTGTATTTTATCAACTCGTACAAATTTCCTCATATTTAAATTAACCTACTCCTCGTATAATTCAGATGGATGAAATTTTCTAAACTAAAATTCGGCAACACGATTTAACTCTTCCACAAAATAATTTTTCTCTCTTCAATACAGAACATCATATACAAGGTGGCCAGAAATAAAACACCCCTACTCTGACCTCCATGGATATCGAACTACTCAGTGTAAAGGCTCAAAATTTTGTACACATACTATTCAAAATATGGGGAAACGGATTTCACGAAAAAAAAATTAGTTCCTGAAATCACCGATAGGTGGCGCTGCACAACTGGAACTATGATCAAAAGACACAAATAATAATAAAAATTAAAATGTTTATGCGGAATGAAATGCTTCCATGCTTCCTTTTTAATTTTTCTGCCCCTTATGGAAAATAAAAATAGTAAAGAAGCTAGAACTCCCGTTGTAACTGCAATTTCATACTGTAACCAGAAAAATTTGCATAAAGCATGGTTAGAAGCCATGTTCTGGGAAAGAAGTTAAAAGGTGGGGAATGTCATTCTTATTAGTGATGGCTGTCACGCTGCCAGAACGCGCTTTGCTTGTGAAGTTGTTTTACGAGAATAAAGGAAATGCTCCAGCAGCACTTCGAGAGTTTCGCCGACTTAAGGATTTGCGTAAGGGACCATTGCTTCCACAAGCTCTCAGGAGAATGATCGCTCGATTCGAGGAAACTGGACATCTTGGAGTTCAGCCTGGTCGAGGACGCAAACCGGTTCGTTCAGATGTCGTTGAAGATGTTGCCACCGGTATTGTTGAACAGTCAATGGATAATGTTTTAGGCTGCAGTAGTGCACGTGCAGTGTCACGACACTTGGGTGTTCCCTATAGCACAGTGTGGAACGTACTCAGAAAAATGGTGCATTGTTTCCCGTACAAAATCCGCCCTAATCAACAATTGCTGGCCACAGACAGGAAGATGCGACTGACCTTTGCATTGACATTTCTTGCTAGAGTTGAAGTGGAAGCCTCGTGGCCGTGGCAGATTCTGTGGAGCGATGAGGCCCATTTCCACCTCAGTGGAACAGTGAACACCCATAACTGTCGCATATGGGACACGACAAACCCCCGTACCTTCCAAGAGATTCCACTCCACTCACCGAAAGTTACAGTCTGGTGTGGATTCACAGCCACATTCATCCATGGACCGTTCTTTTTCGAAGAGGTTACTTCCAATGGCCTTGAGACATGTACCGTGACGGCCAACAGGTACAAAAGGATGCTCGAAACATTTGTTGTACCCCATTTGCAGCAGCGCCAATGCCTTGACACCATTACTTTTATGCAAGATGGAGCACCTCCACACATTGGACTCCCTGTGCAACAGTTTCTTCGCCAACATTTCACCACTGACAGAATAATCAGTCGCGCGTTTCCGACAACTTGGCCATCTCGTTCACCGGATCTTAATCCGTGTGATTTTTGGCTTTGGGGACACTTAAAAAACCTTGTTTATCGAGAACGTCTGATAACCTTGGCAGATTTGAAAGAGAGTATCAGTCTGCATGTGAGAAGCATCTCAGATGACCAGTTACGATCCGCAGTTGAACAAGCTGTCCACAGACTTCACATTTTACATCTTCAGGAAGGGAACCATATTGAGCAGCATTCCCTGCATCGATAACGTCCTTGTTTCATGTATGCTTGGTACTTTCAAATAAAATGTGTTTAAAACGTGTTTTTGTGTCTTTTCAGCATACGTCCAGTGGTACAGCGCCACCTATCGGTGATTTCTGGAACTAATTTTTTTTTTCGTGAAATCCGTTTCCCCATTTTTTGAATAGTATGTCCACAAATTTTCAAGCCTTTACACTGAGTAGTTCGATATCCAGGGAGGTCAGAGTAGGGGTGTTTTATTTCTGGCCACCCGGTATATATATATATATATATATATATATATATATATATATATATATAAACAATAACGAGTTTATCACTTGTGGGTGATATTTTTTTACTAGACAAATTAAATAATTGAACTAATTTTTAAAGTATGGATGCTAATTCCATGCAATACAATTACGATTCCGGCCTCTCCAAACTATTTCCTTTAACGAATGGATATGAAAATGAATTTATTGTGCGATTAAAGTTAAATAGTAAAAATAAAAATGTATACTTAAAATATTTAACAATTTCTACTTAATTTTCATAAAATAGAAATTAATACAAAGACTACGTGAAAGGAATATTGACATTATTTAATTACTGGTAGAATATGAATTAAACTACACATTTTTATAAGCTTAAATTTTATCACTTTTTCCTCTTTTAATTTAAAACAAACTCTTGACATTCTAAGAGTATGATATTTCATCCCTCCAATAATTTTAAGTAAGTGAATATTTCAAATCGATGGGCAACAATGTTCCAAATAACGAAGAGGAAAGAAATAGGCTATTTCGCCTTAACCTCTTCGCATAGTCTGACACGCGTATCGAATTACTGAATTTTTATTTTCAAGTCGGCAATTAAGCCACAGAATTAAGTATTTAAATATGAAAAAATCAATATGAAGCGATTTGGTATCCCAAATGCTCCATATATTATTTAAAAAAATCAAATTAACAATAAATTACCAAAATAGGATGAGTTATCTAATTAGAAAGTTAAATAAATTCGTATGTCAAGTGGTTAAGAAAGTTTTATTAGAAGTGCTGTTTAAAGTAAGTACATTTTTAATTTGGTAATGGATAATAAAATGAAGTTATGCTATTGGAAACCAGTTACGATGCCATGAACTTCGGTTTCATCATTGTGTAACATGATACAGACCCCCTTGCAAGTAACTATGAAATTTTGAGATGAAAATTGGCAGGAATTTTTGTTGTTGTTAATTTTTTACCAGTATTCCTCTTAATGTTACAAGCACTTGAAAAAGTTTAAATCTATTCCTTAATGAAGGGCTGCAATTAAAAGTAAAAGCTAATATAAAAGACAGAAAAGATTATACCTGTTTTATTAATCATTTTTTATGAAATATTTAGTACAGAAAAGAGATTTAGATCAGTTCACTGTTAGTTGCTTGAACAATGTGTAGAGTAACTCTGATTAGTTGATGGCTGAAACTTCAATTTCAGGCAGACGAGAAGCATTTGTTGAGAAAGAAAGTAGGAAAATGAGTGTAAATTAGAAACAAGATTCAATTCTTTTCCATCCATGCATTTTGAGTTAATATATTTATTTAACTGCAATATTTATTGCAGGTGGTCAATTCTTTGACAGATTTGGTTCCAAGTTTGAAGCGAATATTAATTTTATCTAACGACCGCTTTACGTTTTGTTGTTATTGGACAGCTAGACAGGAATTCTGCGAATGGATTTCGTTCAAAATTTGATAGAAATTACAAACTTATTGCAAAAAGCACTCATCAAATATCATCCGTTTCAAGAAGGTCTAAAAAGTAAAGATTCTACAAAATCTTCAGATCGAACTTTTCTAGAGAACTTTTTTTTAAACTAGATTTTTTTTTTCTTGAGAACAATATTTTATTTTTATAATCTACATATACAAGAAAGTAAAAAGAGAAGATGAAAATATTTAACTTCTTGAGCTATAACGGCGTGTCTGATGCATGCCTCAAATTATTGAGCTTTTAGTATCTAAATTTGAAATTTAATTAAAGAGCATTACGTTACTTAACCACTTAACCGGTTTGCCCGTACGCCGTACGTGCATCGATTTATCGAATTTTGATAGTTGTAAACAAAAAATTAATCATTCATAACAATTATAATTCAATAGTAAAATGACTTCGAATACGTAGATAAGCCAAGTTTTAAATGGATTTCCATTTGAATCAAAATAAGAAAATATTCCCAAAATAGAAGGTGCCATCTTATTAGATAGTAAGGAAAATAAACCAGTAAAGGGGTTAAAATGCAAATATTCCTTGTTGAAGCCTCAATATCCCGAGTGCCCTTTGTTCTATTGAAGGGACTGAAGTATTAATAAGTATCCCAAATAGAAGGTATCATTTAATTAGAAGGTTAAATAAATGCGTAGGTGAGGAGGTTCAGTGTCCAAGAAAAGGCTAGCTTAACAAGTTGATTGCCGCATGATTCGCCTGTGATTCACACCTACAATCTAATTAAAAGACTCTTTCTCTTTTCCTTTTTTTTTTTTTTTTAAATAGCGAAGAAGGTGCGCCGCGGTGGCCTAGTGGTAAGGTCTCGGCTAGGGAACCGGAGGGTTTCAGATTTGATACCCGATTCCACCGAAGAACCAATGTGTAAGGGGGTCTGTAGCATGTTAAATTCGTCAAGGCCAAACGTTCCTACCGCTGGTGTGGTATGGAGAAGATATAGGGGAGTGCCAGCTTAGGCGTCTTCCTCATCATCCGACAATGGTTCAAAATTACGAGGTCCGCCCCTAAATGGACCTAGTGTTGCTTTACAACGACACGTTAATATAACTAAATTAAACTAAACGATAGGCCGGGATAGCCTGGTTGGTAGAGCTTTGGACTCTCATTTCTTACTTTGCGAGTTCGAACCTCAACGGCAGGAGATTCCCCAAGTGTGGGGTGGCTGGCACTCGTAAATCTATCGTGGTCACAAAGTTCTCCATGTCGAGAATAATACCATGAGGGTACTGGGTCAGAGGTGATCGTTCTCTGTTCCAAATCTTAATTGCAATCAGTGGATGAATGAATAAAAATGCAAGAATGAAGTCCGTTCCATAAAAAGTTTTTTTTTTTAAATCAGAAGCTATTCGAATAAAATTTTAAACTAAAATTCAACTCATTTTACCTTTTAAGTCCGTTTTAGTAATAGTTGATGTGAAACTATGAGTTGATACAAATTTTTGAAGGAGATTGTCAAATCACTGACGCGACATTTAAAATTTCTAAACGGAGAATATACCTAATTTAGATAAAGTAAATAATAAATTGTTATTTTAATATCAGAACTCAATGAATGAACTAAAACAATAAACATTATACTGTGTTAGAATTTAAAGATGGGGCTAAAAAATTATTTATTATGTAGTCGCTGAGATAGTTATAAATTTTTTTATCTGTTTCAAAGAGGTATAGAAGGTAAATTTATTCATTAAAATCTTGAGGTCACTACGTATCCTTTCGTATATAAATGTAAGTTTCCTGCCAGCGTCCATCAACTTTTAAAGTTTCAAAATTAATCAATTATATTGTCGAACTGAAACGTCATTAAAATGAAGTTTTAAGCATTCTCCAAATAGATAGCTTTTCATTTGTTGACATCACCTTTTTTTTCCTCTCTCGAATCTAAGTGTTTGGTCACTTCCTCATCCTGAGAGGAAACCGACTACTGATTTCCGGAAGAAAAGGTCAGTCTTCCCTCTTTGTTTCCTCCCCTACAGCTGGATTTCCGGTCAAGACTTGGAAGTCTTCCATGAAAGGAACTCTGATGCTGATTATTTTGAATCAAAGTTGTCTAAAAAGAGAAAGGTAAAATAAGCAGCATCGTATTAAAAATATACAACAAGGACAATAATGTCCGGAAAATTTAGTTTGGAACGGTTAAGATAGCAAACAAGTGTGTCAAGGGAATTTAGCCAATATCTGTAAATAAACTGATAACAGCGCCGTTTAATAGTTTACAAGGTTTTGATATGTTTGATTTTTTTTTTTACAATGAATCACAGAATGCAGCAAACAAAAATATGATTTTTAATTCTAACTCTTGAAATAATCAGTTTCTCGAATATCGTTTAATGAGTCTCGAAGATCGAGGAAATGTTTGTTGCTTCAATGATAAGTCTGATAAAATAAATTATAACTAATAATCAAAACATAAATTAACAATAAAGTTCCAAAAATAACATTTATAACTGCGTGTTTATTCACCGTGCTTCATAGTTGTAATTTAAATTATTCCATTATTGGCAACAATGGCTTGTCTATTCAGAAACGAGCAGCGATGTAAGAAAGATCTTTGAAAATAATACATTAAACAAATAATATTAAAAAAAATAAATTCTATTCCTACTTGGGTCTTTTTACATACTTACTTTTTACTAACTACTTAGGTTAATTTTATTTCAGTTAACTTTTATTAAATAATTACAATTAATAAAAATATGTATATACATATGACAAAATCACAATATCAAGTGACAATTTTCACACTGCGCAAGCGTGAATTTTCAGCGCAAATCGGGGCAACGAGATGTAGATTAAAAATGTTTTAATTTCCTTTATTCTGTTTTATTTTAAGTCCAAAGTACTTCAAAATGAACCCGGAAAATCGATTAATTAACAATATTTAATTTTAAATGCATTAAACACTAAGAAAACGAACATAATCGTTTGAAATAATCAACCAAAAACAGGTTAAACCTTACCTCATTAGTGTACGAAAAAAATCGTCTTAACCATTAGGCAGTGGGGAAACGAAGGTTTTTAGCTGGAAAGGTAAGTTAATTTTTAATGAATAAAAAATTAACCTAATTAATGAATTAATATTTAAAAAAACTGTATTAACATCAAGTGTCATCCAATACAAGTTTAAAAAATGTATTTGAACTCGAGTGGAGGAAAATTTGATCAGTATATATATATATATATATATATATATATATATATATAGGGAGAGTGTGAGCTAGTAGTAGGAATTTAAAAAAAAACCACCTATTCTTACCTTGAGCCGAAATCCATGTAATAAAGAACAATAGGTTCCATTTCAAAAAAGGCACTCAAAACAAATTTATAATAATTCAATAAATTAATTATAGTAAAGAATTTTATATGAAAATTATCTAAAAGACATTCGTTTTTTAAAATTAGGTGGAAATGAGGTACAGCATTATTATTAAATGAATTTGAAACACTTCTTCTACCTCATTAAGGTGATGCTTCTCAACAGGTGATGCAATTTTTCCTTCTTTTCAGGCTTTCCCTTATTTCATTTGAAGATCTTTGAGTCTATTATTTCCTCCTCCCCAATCCAAATAGATTCCCATTTTTTTGCTTCTACACAGAACTCGACTCTATTAGGAATGAGGTAGCTCTGGCTATGTTTTGCCACCGATTCATCGGCATTGTCGTTATTCACCTCTAGTTCCGTAATCTTGGCCAGTGACAAAATCTCGGCGATTAAACTTCTACAGGCGCTGGCTCAAACTCTTTTTACTGACATTCAACAAGACTAACTGGCTTATATATCCATGTAGAAATAAAGATTATCTTCAAATAAACTTTCTACACTGACTGATAAGGGTTAATCCTGCATATAAAGTCACAATGTCTCTTCATCACTCATTCTATGAAGCATCGCTCACTTTAAGCGAGTTAAACGAGTTACTTTTTAGCTTTTTATTTTGCTCATTTTATGAATCACTATTTTTAGAGGTACTCGTTAAGCAAGGTTTGACCATTGAAAGGAATGTGAAATTTAATGTGTGCATAAACAAATGTAAAAAAACAACTATGGGCCCTCTTGCCCAATGGCTAACGTACAAAATTAATGAAAATGTAAAAATCTCCATAGAATCTAATGTTTTTTCGTACTGTTATTATACACTTTATTTATTGAAACGGTTTTTACGTATTAGACCGTCGATGTGCCAACGATCGCCAACCACCTCGAGCCAATTTACTTAGGTGACCAGAACTCTTTGATATATTGCACCTCCATTGCTTGTCAATTTTTACGTATAAATTCATCTCATGTCCATTCAAACACATATTTTTAGATGGAATAATTCCATAATTTTGGAAATACGTCACTGCATCTTTTGCGTTGGCAGGCAAATCCAAAATTTTTATCATTTTAATGAGTGAAAAAAAAATCAAAACAGAAAAAGCGCTTAATGATCTTCTGCTAAACCAACAAAATGGCGGAAGATAGTTAAGAGTTGCACAATTTTTTTAAATAATGATGGTTGTTTGTCATCATTGGCGGTTTAGAAACTCACTGACGAAGCCTTCAAATTTGGCGATAAAGAACGACGGTTTAATACGTAAGTACCGAAACTTCATAACTGGAAAGATATATTTAGTAAAATATATAGGAAAATAAAAGTTTGTTTCTCTTTTGGAAACTTTCAGTATACTGAAAATTTCTTTTAAAATACGAGTTACAGAACTAAACTATGTCTTTAGATAAATAATAGCGCCATTTCAGTATTTTGTGATGTTTATGAAAAACATTGGATCAATTTAGTTTTTTTAATTTGATATAAATCAACAAAGAATGTGACATCATATTGTAGGATAATATGTAGCTGGCTTTGTAGTGGGCAGTTGTATCGGTTAGATGACCGAACATCATCAAATGTAGTTTATTTTTCACGTTTTTTAAAATTTAGATGGTGTAGGAAGAAATAAGAAATAACAAATTCTGAAGGCTGTAGCGTCAGCCTTATAAGTTAGATAATATCCTTCGAACTGAAGGGTCCCTTTTGCTCGAACGGTATATCGCTCGGCTACTGGCCCAAACGTCGCAGGTTCGTACCGCGACCTTCACTAGCTACAAGGTATTATCCCGTTTTCTAGTGGAGAAATCTTTTTCTTATCCAAGAACGGATTTTTTTAAGGGTAATAAAAAACTTTATTTTTCTCCTCTCTCTTAGTTTCCCAACTTTTTTATTTCTTTTTCTTTTTTCTTCTTATTTTTTATACTAATATTTATTTACTTTACTTTCTGAAGCCTATTGCAACATTTTGAGATAGAGTTTATTATTTATTTATTTATTATTTTTTCATGCTGCATGTTCTTCAACACATGATTTTTTTTAATTGGAAAGGAATTTTTCTCTTATTTTGTATGTTTATCCATTAATCGCTTACTTTCATGGGTAACGACTACAAAAATGTCTAAGAAAAATTAACAGAACAATAGATAATATTTAAGGACGAACTATTACGCAGTAATAATTTTAGGTTATCATATCATGTGAAAACAGAGATATCTCGCTTGACGAAGATCATTTGTTCCTTATCTTACACTTGATATCTTTCTTGCAAAACACTCAGTAAGTGAAAAAGATTTTCCCTAAGTATCTAGTATGTAAAATAGAATACTGAGCTCCATTCCGAAACAAGTAGCCAGACAAATCAATAACAAAATAATTTATTATTAATAAATTCTTCTTCCCAGCCGATTGTAAAAAATATTGACACGAAATTACGCTTGTCGTCATAAAATTGATGCTCTAAAGATGCCGCGCTTTGAGCTATCGTGTTTATAAGTTTCTGAAAGTATAGACCGACAGATGATCAACCTCTCATTCGATTTGGCTCAAACTTTGATAGGTGTCTACAATATAGATGTAAAATCTGCGTACCAAATTTTATCGATTTAGATTTCCTCATTTCATAGTTATCGTGTATAACTTATACTTGAACAGCCGGGTAGACAGATTTTTCTTTTTTTTTAAATCTACCAAAATTTAGTAAAAATCTACCAATTTGATCCAAAGACCGTATACCAAATTTCATCTGTTTAAATCAAAGCATTTTTTAACCATCTTTGCCGCAAATAGACATTTTCCAAATGTGTTTTTCCTTTCTGAGAGGTCTAGGACGTGGAAATCCATCAAAATTTTGAGTTCCAATTTTTGGACGATATCGATACTTTCTCCATATTTCGTACGAATAAAAAATATAAATAAAGCACGAATATAAAAAAAGAAAGAGGAAGCAATAAACTGTTCATAGCAGAATCTTTAAAATCTTACGAGCTGGACGGAAAGGAAAAAAAACCTTTAAAGGCAAATATTTATCAAAAATACGAGTACTTGAGAAATATAAATTATTTAAAATAAAAAAAAATTAAAATGAGTATTTGAGAAATATAAAATGTTTTTTAAGAATATATTAAAAAATTTAAATATTTAAAATAAAAAAGTTACAATGGACATTCGAAAAATAAAAATATAAATGTAACTAGGGATTCTGTCATTGGAGGAATCTCGCTCTGGCCGAAAACTCCATTCACCAATATGTCGAACAGACCGATAATTGCTGATAGCCGTTTAAAACTTAGAGACATTATTGAGAATGAGTTTTTTTAGTTAAAAATTATCTGAATTGCAAAGATATAACACATGTGTTTGGTTTCACCATAATAATGCCCGTTTTAACGTCTAAACTCATCTCATGCCCATTCAAACACGTATTTTTAGATGGAATCTATACTACTATAATAAATGTGAAAATTTGGATGGATGGATGATGTTAGTCAATCACGTCAGAACAACTGAACGAAATTGAATGAAATTTAGCACAGAGATAGATTATAGTCTATAGAAGAACATAGGCTAATTTTTATTCCGGTTAATTGAGTGGTTACTTTTTTATTCATTAAAAACTAACTTCCCCCCCCCCCAAAGAAAAATCTTCTCCACGCCTAAATGAGAAAGACTTCGATCTGTTTTTTTTTTCCGCACTCGAATGGGTTAGGCTTAACATATTACCAATCAATTATTTCAAATGATTCTGTTTATTTTCTTAGTGTTAATCGATGTTTAGGATTCATTATGAAGTACTTTTGAATTAAAATAAAGCATAATAATGGAAATTAAAAGTTTCTTTTCTGTATAACGTTACCCCAAATCATGTAGAAAATTCAAGCCTTGCGTTGTCTTAATTGTCGCTAAAATTCACTCATGCGCATTACTGTTTTGTTTCATCTCAGAGCAATTATTTTATTCTGAATAAAATCGTCTGCTAGCGAATTTCATAAGAACAGAAAATAAAAATAAAAATCTGAAAACATCTGTTAGAGCTTTTTGAATCGTTAACCTTTATTTCACTGTTTTTTCGTTTTAATATTATCTTACCCACAGAAAAAACATCGTATCCTTCTCTGTGATCTTACTATTCTAATGGAATTATTTGTGATTAATTGTTCTTTTTGTGCATTTCCCGGCAGAGAGAAGTTTTCAGCACTGAAACGTTCAGCTGTTTCTTATAGAAATTATTAAATCGTTTCCTGCTCATAAGAAAAATTAGTTGAACCGAGTAATTATTCTTTTCTATTTCTTGTTAAGAAAAACATCATTCTTTAGTAGTAAAGCTAATAAAAACAGATCTATTCATTTTTTTCTTACTCTATTCTTGTGTTAAATAATCCGATCTTTCCTGTTCATTTCTCTTGATTTTTTTCCCTCCTGTACGTATTGCTTCTTTTCTACTTTCATTATTTTCTAAACCTTTTAATGCATTCCACATTATTGCATTTATTGGGTTTTTTTTTTCTATATTCCCGTTAATTTGCTCCAACGTTCATCGAAACCTAATGATTGGAAATGCTGTTGCTGTCGTTCGCGCCACATTCGGCCATTTCACTAAAATTTGGTGATTAACTATTTTTTTGGCGAAAATGACAGTATATCAAAACTGTTTTGTTGAGTGTTTTTGTAATGAAATTGAATTTTTGTTCGCTATATATTTTCATATATGCTTATATTGGTATATTTCAGGTAGCAAATAATTTAGAATTCCGCCAAATTTTCTCAAATTTCTTTGGAGATAGTTCGTTTGCACCCGGCAAACGGAAAAATACCCTTATATTTCAAGTACAAAGTTTTTAAGTAATTTTCCTCCCACGCTAATGAGGTTAGATATAACATTTTCAGCCGGTTTTCGTTGTGTTTGATACATTTAAAATTAATCATTGTTAATTAATAGATCTTTCGATTCCTTCAGCAGAACTTTTGAATAAAAATAAAACAGATTAATTCAGGTTAAAAATTTCTAATCTGCATTCGTTACCCCAACTGGTGTTTAAAATTCATGTCTCATACATACGATTTGCTACATTTTACATTATGATTCGACTCTCAGATCTCAAATATACACATCAAAATTTCCACATGTATGAAGTCGCGGGTAAAAGCTAGTAATTCCATAATTTTGGAAATGCGTCACTGCATCTTTTTTGTTGGCAGGCAAATCCCAAATTTCAATCATTTTAATGAGTCAAAAAATCAGAACAGAAAAAGTGCTTAATGATCTGCGAAACCAACAAAATGGCGGACGATAGTTAAGAGTTGCACAATTCTTAAAATAATGACGGCTGCTTGTCATTACTGGCGATTTAGCAACCCATTGACGACATCTTCAAATTTGGGGATTGACGAAAGATCGACGGTTTAGTACGTAAGTACCAAACTTCAGTTATTGAAAAAAAAAATATTTCATATGTAAAATACCCTGGAGGTAGAAGATAATTTATAGACAATTTTTTCCAATTATCATTAAATTTATTCATATTTTAAGATAGATTTAGTAATTGAAATATCAATTATTTTTTAATCAATCCTTCTGAAACATTTTCTCGGTCCTTTCAATTCCGAAAGTTTACATTTCTTTCAAGTATTTTTATTATTTTTCTGCATAAATCCGAGTCTTTAATGCTGGAAATATTTGTCTATTTATGGAATAATGTTTAATAAAGAAACGAATTACACTAAAAAAAATTTAATTAAAAAATGTTGTATCTGGGTTGAAACAGCATAACATGTACTTTCTTTCAAGTTGTTATCTATAATAATTGCTTAATTATTTGCTATTTATGGTTGGAAAATGCTGCATAGATTCAGCCAGTCGCCACTGAAATAAAACTTAATCCCTCTTCAAAAAGCCAGAAATGGGCGTTGGAACATGGTGGCAGAATATCATAATTAGAAAATGATGCGTTCAAAGCCAGAAGCCACCAAAAATCCGTCCTATACGCGTACCATATGTGCTTACAAACACAATAGTATCGATCAGCCCTCTTCTCACTAGTATGGAGCGACAGCCTGGGGTCTCCTTGGTACCTGAATATATTTTTCAACCTGTGAAGTCCATTCATAATTAGCTCTAGGTGATTGATTCGGAACATTTGCATTAATCAAAGCCACTTTATTCCTACACAAATTTACCTTCTAGAGACATAACCTCTACGAGCAGAAAAGCTTAAAACTCAGCTTTTGAATATTTTCCTACAGCCTTCTAAAAAGAGGACTTAGGTGAAACAAAATCTTTCCTTCGAATAAAACCGATTAAACTTTCAATTTTTTGCTTTCAATAAACAAACGATCAGTTTGATAAACATTTTTATATAATGAAAATAATTTTATATAATATCATATCAGAACATGATATTGTTTTGGAGATGAAGTTTGAAGTTCAAGTCAACAAGAATCCGTAGAGGAAAAATAAAACAAAAAGCCATTGGAGAAAAATAAAAATTTTAATACCTGCACGAGCATCTCAAAATATCAGCTTTTAATAACGCGTAGCCATTTTCATTTACAAAAGCTCTAATTAAATAAAAAATAAGTTAATGACCACAGCAACTAAAACCTAGAAAAATGTCATTTTGTGCACGTGTATATATATATATATATATATATATATATATATATATATATATATATATATATATATAAATGCGAGACAAGTTATTTTGGATCGTTTTCAATGCTAAAGGGACTTATTCAATGAAACGATTAAAATGAATAAAAATATAATTCAACTCGCACGAGCACGTGGTGCTTGGCCGTTCAAGAAATGACGTCCTGACATGATACATTGAAATATGCGTTGCAGATTTCATTTTATTCTTTTTATTATTTTTATACTCAGTGAGGCAATCAAAATACTAAACGAAAGTATTTTCGATCATTAAAATGTAGATTTGATTCAATTTTATAACAACTTTTAATATCAGAATAAAGTAAGTTTTGAGCCTTTTCCATTCCGGGCCTTTGCTACCGAGAATATGAGAGCTTTAAAATAATTTTGTCAGTAATATTTTGGAATCTTAAATAAAAATTCGAGCAAATTATTAAAAACTAATGTTTTCTGATTTCAGAAAAATCCCATATGTAAAAATAATTTCTGTCTTAGAAAATAAGGGAGATTAGCATTAAAAAAACCATTTATTAATTTCCTGCGCTTTTTCTGAAGATGCAATTAACAATTGATTAGAATCAAAATACATAACACAATTATTTCATCTGCTTCTTTCAACATTAAGACCTATGTCATTATTGCCAGAGGAAGATGTAGATATTTTGCGGCCCTAGGCAATACACATTATTGTTGTTCTTTTAATAAGATGGTGTATTTAGTTTCTCAACAATTTTGATTTGTTAAGGATTTATTTTTTATTAAAATTTTTAAAACTTTATAAATATGTATTCGTATTCATTTGTCTATTATGACTCCACTTTCGTGTACTCTATTGAAACAGATATTTAATTTTATAGATATTCTTATAACTAAGCACATGCAATGAGACATATAAGGAACCAGATCAAGTATGTTTGAAAAAATGTCATTAATATATAATATTTTACCATTTTTAATTTTTTCTACAAACTTATTTATTTGACGACAAGGGAAAGTTAATACTTCAATCGATTTTCTCCCAGCCTCTCCTGAATTGAAAGGCCTTAGGCAGTTCCTAGACTGTCTTGTCAAAAATTCACCAATAATTACTGCCAAAATCCTTAACTTCTAGTTCATAAATAAAATCGAATAACAATTTTTAATTCTCTAACCTATCAAACTTTACCATGTTATTAAAATAATTCATAAAGCAAAGACATATTGCAATCTCCTGATAGTATTCACTTAATGGCCAAAAAGAGTTCCCTTTAACAGTTAGTAAAATGCTTTATACGCATGAAAAAACAGTTTGGGGTCTAATTATTTTATTTTTGGAAGATTAAAAGCATTAATTTTACCCGTAAGTACAAAAAAAAATATCATTAAATAAAATTGCAATTTCAGCCAAAAATTGTCTTTTTCTATCCTTTTTATTAGTTCACACTCTCTTTGTATATATTTATATATCTTGTTCAAATTTTCAATCGTTAAAAAAAAATTTATTCATCTACTCAAGTTAAAACTATTTTTTTTAAACTTGTAAGGAATGACGCTTGACGTTAATTCAATTTTTTTAAATATTAATTCATTAATTAAATTTCATTATTTTTTAATATTTTAAATATAGTTTGAGCAATTTGTAACGAAAATTGAAATTAAAAGGCAATAGCTCAATTCGCAAAATTTAAGGATTTTGGTATTTTTCACATGGAGTTGAAGAATGCGAGTTTGATTCTTCCTAAAATCAGTAGTTTTTTGATAAATTATTTATATTAATTGTAATTATTTAATAAAAACTAACTAAAATGGAAATTTTCTGTGTGAACCTAAGTAGGAAGTGACTTAAAAAATTTTTTTATATATTACTTACTTCCTGGATCTTTCATTTCATTATTTTTTTTCTCCCTTTAAGAAGAATTGAAAAAATACTTTCAAAAAGGATTTCTACTTTATCACTTTTCATTTAATAAATTTTAGACTTTTATTGATAAGCCCACAATCACTTCAGTAAACTATTCACCCCAACTTTTAAACACGAATTCATCCATCTGTAGTTATCTGTCTGCGAGCATCAATAATAAAGAAAAAAAAATCAATGCTTCACAAACGAAAGGTGGCGCTTTAGTGCGCTCCAACTTCAAAAAATAGCAGACGATATTTAGAAGCGCGTTTTCTCCCTCACGTGTTAGACCACCGATCGTGTTCGACGATTCACCCAGCGCTTGCCAAATATCGTTAGATATAACCTATTTTTTCCCAACTTCGACAACTATGTAAAAATTCATGAAAAAAGTTCATGAATATTTTCTTTAATCGATTTTAAACTATGAAATTATTTCCTGTGGAATTTCGATCCGGAAGCAAGATGAGCTCGAAAAAATTATTTTTATTTTGTGTCATAAAGTGTCTTATTTGCCTCTCCTCAGTTCGGGGACAGCAGTCCTTTCAATACGAACCCTACTACCCTTACAATCCGCAACAACCCTACCCTCCCTATCAACCTTATGATGAGGCGGATGATGACTTGAAAGGGGATTATTGCAACAGGAGGGGCCCTCTCAAGTGTTGCCCCCAGAGAGATGACACCTGTTCCGTACCTATTTTGGGTACCTTGTGCTACTGTGATTTGTTTTGCAACAGAACAAATAGTGGGGACTGTTGCCCAGATTTTGAAGAAGTGTGTCTTGGAAGACGTGTTCAGCCCCCAGAGCAAATAGTAAGACCACGTAAGTTCAATACTTTTTTTATGCATAAATATTGTTATCAAATAAAGATTTTCGAATAAAAAATTGTGCTTTCAAACTTCTTATAAAATAATGAATACTTTTATGTGATATTTAGTTGCTTTTTAAAAACCGTATCTATGAATATTATTTTTCATTAAAATATAAAATAAGGCATTTAACATCAAATATTCCTTAATGTTGCGTAATTAATATAAAAGAGATTAATTAGTTTATATTTATAGTATTTGTAAAATATTCTTAAAAATGTATACTTTTTACTCGGAATTAAATGTTTCTTTATGAAATTTTTTTGAGTAAATTTCTATAAAGCTTTTGTTATATGTAAACTCAAATTCGGTCAAATTTACTGAGCTCGGTAACTTTACCTGATTCGGTTAAATTTGTTAATTGTTATACGATTTGTGTATTTGTTAAGAGCGATACAATTAATGTATTTGTTAAGTTCTATACAATTTGCGTATAAATTTACTGTGTGTTTAATTCATTTATATTCTGTTACTTTCAAAGAGTTCGGCGAATTTTCTGAAATACGTCATATAATCAAAGTTCTATCGCCGAATTTAATTTTTCTTGATTCAAGAACATGCACAACACTTAACAGCGAGATTGTTTTCTCTTTCATTTTAAATTGCTTCCGTTGAAACTGCAACTAACGCATTAAAATAAATACATATAAAAAATTTCATTGCTCTTCAATTTTTTTTATCGATTTGATTATTCTTAATGAAGGCAATTTAGAAATAAATATTTATTTACTTTAAACATATATGCATTAATTCCATTTGTATATATTATAAATCTATGTTTATTATAGAAATCTATAATTACATATATAAACTTCAAATACTTTTAAATATTTTGGTTTTTATTTCTTCCCCTTATAATATTTTTAAAAGGAATTATAGAAGATTTCGTATTGCTCTTACGGATGATACTTCGCTGCGTTGTCAACGTACGGGACTATTTTAAAGTCGTGGAACAAAATTTAATAGGGGATCTAACATAAAGAATAATTTTTTTTTCCCGGCAGTTCTTGAGGTGTAATTTATGATCTTTTAAAAGGGAACCAAGACCATTTTTTTATTTTTACATTACACTATAATATGCTAGTGTAATGTAAAAATAAAATTTAAAATCAAATCCTGTTGGGTTCTTGCGTAAGTATACACTAGCACAAGTAGTAGCTCTACGTACAAAAATATGCCGATAATGTATGGCTTAGAATGACAAAATCTTAATATTTTATAGATTAGATAGATAGATATTTATTCTTGCATTAAATGCTTGCTTTTAATACTGTTTCTAGACTATCATGGTAGCTTTTTAATGGTGTTATCTATGTAATTCTGTTATTGGGAATTTATACTTGATTAAATGTGTTGCATATTTTAAACATGTTTGGGTTAATGTGATTAATTGGTTATTAATAATAACCGATTTAAATTTTTTCAAATAGTATTAATAATAATTATTTTTTATTAATACCTACAGCGGGTACTAAAAATAACCAAATAATCATATTAACCGATTGATATGTATTTTTTATCCTGTCAGAACATGATGTTGATTTTGGGATGAGGTTTTTGGCGTCAACCGAAATCCGTAGGCAAAAAATCAAAATTTTATCTGCACGAGCATCTAAAAAAATCAGTTTTCAATAACGCGTTGCTTTTTAATTTACAAAAACTCTGATTTAAAAAAAAATTAATGACTACAGCAAATAAAACCTTAAAAATTTTTTTTGAGTACGTGATTATATGAATTGAAATCAATAGGAAATGTGATATTTTTTAAGCAATAATTGCGAGATCGTCTGCAATACTAAAGTGACTCATTCAATGAAACAATTAAAATGAATTAAAATATAATTTAACTTGCACGAGCACGAGGTGCTTGGCCGTTCAAGAAATGATGTTCCGACATGATTCAGTGAAATATGCATAGCAGATTTCATTTTAATCTGTATTTCTTATTTAAATCGTTAGTAGAGTTAGTTCTCTGTAGTGATCCCTTACAATATCATCTTCTTTAGTAACTAGATGGAATGGTCTGCACAAAACGTTTTTGTACACTCTCTAATAGATATATTTGCATTCTATTGGTCTCCGTAGCTTTGCGAGATGCAGTCGAATCGATCCAGATTTTGAAGAAGATCCGAAAATTGAATTCGCGTTTTAGATGCGTTTTCTCCAATCGAGTGAAACCACAATTTGACATAGAACTGCAGTTGTGATAACCAAATTTGGCATATTTTTGTCATCGTGGTTTTGACTTCGTGTGTTCTCATGATTCTGAAAGCACAGATCGGCAGATAATCAATCCCTTGT
The DNA here is from genome assembly GCA_026289955.1 of Argiope argentata. Lineage (NCBI taxonomy): Eukaryota > Metazoa > Arthropoda > Arachnida > Araneae > Araneidae > Argiope > Argiope argentata. The sequence goes on from JAOUZG010043731.1 coordinate 2,597,736, forward strand.
TGAGTTTGGCTCAACATGTGATACGGGTATACGTTTTAAATAATAAATCTTTGTTCTACAATTAATCCATCAAGCTCTTTTCGTTTTGTAGTTGTCATGTTCATTTATATCGAGATGGACGGACCGATAGGCTTTCCGTTAATGAATTTCGTTCAAAATTCGATAGAAATTTATAAATTAGATCATTTATCAAATTTCACCCATTTAATTCAAGACAAAAATGTGTTTTTCGCATTCCGGGTAGCCAGTCTGAAACGTAAAGATTCGTCAAAAGTCGAATCGAATTTTTTAACGATTAAATTACTTTCTCTTCATATAATAAGAGTAAAAATGACTAGTTTAGGTATGACTTACTTTTGAATTTGATTTAGTTTAGCTATATTAGAGTCCGGTAGCAAAGAAACCCTAGGTTATTTTGGGACAGACCTCGTAATTTTGAACCGCGGGCAGATGATGAGTACGATATCTGAGCGGGCACCCCTCTTTCCACACCACACCAGCGGGAGAATGTTTGGCCTGGATGGATTTAACTTGCAACAGAGATTTACTCTAAAGTTTGCCTCTAAGGTTGTCTGATGGTTATTGAAGTCTTAATCACGATTTAGTAATAACTATGAAGAATATTTCGATTCAGCAAGGCTATTGCGGAAGATCCTTTCAAACCGCCAACTTCATGCATAGGCAGGCATAGCGGTATTTTAAAAAGTATAGAAAACGTCTTGGAACGCCGTCTCGAAACAAAACTGCTGGCAAACAACAGACATCATTCAGGAAGCTGTCTTCTCAAAATCCAACTGTTCTTGGATATGATTAGCGCTTATTCCTGGAAAATATCCGAAGACTTGGCTCGATAACTAGTGAACAGGTGTGAAATGACTAATGGTTGTAAATATGTCTCCCTACTGTTAATGCTGATGGGCCTAACTAAACAGGTCTGTATTTTATTTACACAGCGGCAGCACTTTGATCCTTGAAGGAAGAAAAGGAACCATGAGTAATTCTGAAGTGTAGTTAAGCAAAAACTATGAATTTGCTGCATTGTACAATTAACCCAAGAAGTGATAAGAGAAATTGATTGTTTGTTGAAGAGTGCTCCATTACTCTTGTAGATAAAATTAAATTAAATAACAGATTAACGAATCATCATAAAGATTAACACTTACTATTTGAAAGATGTTTTACTAGAAAATTATCTTTATTTTAAAGTAAATGTTCTTTTTTATACGAATCTATTATCACTTATCTATTATTTTTATACTAATCCATTATGACTTTGATCTATTATCACTTATTAAAAATAACACTCTGAAGCCATGAAAATTATTTACCATTATTTAAATTTTTTCGATGATTTAGAGAGTATTCAAATTTTGGATAAAGAAATAGAATGTTCAATTTACTGTGAATGAACCAAGTTCGTGGGAAAGTTTTTAAATAGAAAATTAAATTTACTCCGTTTTCTTATCAATCTAGATATGCATCTCTTTATTTAGCAACGATTTGATTACTTATTTTTTAATAATGATTGATATAATTACATGTTGATTGAGTTTCATAAATGCATAAAATATATAGTTTACAAAAGTATTTTTTAAATGTTAATTAGAAACAGATTTAAGAAAAATTTGCTCTGCAGTCATACGCAAGCAAAGCATAGTTGAATGGTTTATAACAACATGCTTTGGAACTGTATATTTCTCCTTCGTATTAGGATTAAACATTAGCCAATTTTTAAAACATAAACGAAAATCCTTTGATATCAAGGGTGAAGAAAAGTTTTGAGCATTCAAATCTAAATGTATTTTAATTATATTTCGAAGAGTTCACCTGAATATCATACACAGTATAATCACTTTTTTTTTTCAAATTTTTTTCATACGATTTACATAAGTGTAGTCAATGAGATTGAAAGATTTAAATTGGATCGCGTATTTTGATTAATCTTCACTTTTAGTTATCAGATAAAATTCCCTTTGCTGCTAAGTTTGTGAAGGGATAATTAAGAAACTCAATAAGCTTGATGGATGAAATTCACGCCTTATTTTATCAGAATTCTGGATGATTGTCAAGTCTTAACAAAATCCATTTAGAGCCCTGAAAATTATTTGATTCCAAACATTTAAAACCAATGTGTATGCCGGTGCTTTAAAAGTAATAATGAAAAAACGCAACATAATAAATTTCAGGAAATTAATCTAAAATATTTGAAAGCGCAATAGTGAATTTCAAATCTTTACGCTATTGTAAATATTTATCACATTTAAAACCAAAACTCATAGTTTCAATCCTTCCATCAAGTGATTATCTATGAGTGTATAACTAAAGCAGGGTTAATCAAAGATACAAAGAGAAAAAATCAAAGAAATTTATTATGTGATCTCGGCTTATAAATCTTATGATATCTGTATTAAATGTTTGAATCTGACTAAACTATACCTAAAAGCTTTTCAAATTGTCGTAGTATTAGAGAAAATTGTTGGTTCTTTTTAATTTCTATTATTAGTTCACACTCTCCCTATATATATTTATATATATTCTTCAAATTTTCAATCGACAATAAAATACTTTTCATTTATTCATTCAAGATCAAATACATTTTTAAAAACTTGTATTGGATGGCGATGTTTATACAGTTCTTTTCTAATATTAATTCATTGAAATTAATTAATTTTTCAAACTTTAAAGGGAGTTTTAGTGGCTTGTAATGAAAATTGAAATGAACAGGCAGTAACTCAATCGGTAAAATGCAAGGATTTCATTATTTTTCTTGTAGTGGTGGAAGAATGCGAGTTCTATACCTATGAAAATCAATAATTTTTGACAAATTTTTGCTCCAAGTATGCGTTTTATCCTAATTATTTTTAAGAGTGAGTGAGCAGTTGCGGCTGAGTGGTTAGAATGAAGGAATTTTCTCAAAAAATAAAATTGAAGAAATTTTAATCTTTTATTCAATTCCGATTTATCTCATTAAAATATTTGTCATCAATTGTTGATCACTTCTCTTACCTAATTTTAAGACTGTTACGTGTCACGAAGGAGATTCGAGAAGGAGAATGGAAAATTGCAAGGAAATTCGCTTTATATTTTGCAATTAATATTGTGATTCTGTCATATGTTTATACGTATTTATATTAATTATAACTATTTAATAAAAAGTAACTAAAATAAAAAAATTCTTTGTTGACCTCAATAGGAATTGACACATTTTTTTATACTACTTGTTGGGTATCAATTGGTCGACTCCTTTTTAATCCAAAAAAAAATGTTCACATTGCTAGAATTACAAAATAAGTTAGAATATAAACCATGAAGTAATCGGAACATAATTTGAATGTACATTTACTTAACATATACTCCCGCTGTCATAATAACGAATATTTTGATCATAAGGTTAATTGGCCCTTCACATATAATGACAAGTTTCATCCTCACATCAGCAACTGAATTTTAAATTTTAAATCTACAATTAAGTAAAAGTGTTAAATAATTTAAAACGCAAAATTTTTTAAAACTACTTCAGCATCTCAAATGTCTATACTATATTATTATAAGAATTAAAATAATTAATGCTCCATACATGATTCATCTAATTAGAAAGTTAAGTCATTTGTAGGTCAAGGAGGTGAAAAAATTGATTTGAAATAATTTCCTCACATATATTGCAATGAATTGCATAAATTGAAGATGACTTTTTAGTTCATTTTTTTGTTTGAAACATTAAAAAGTCCAGAAGGAAAAAAATCCTAATACGGAGCTCTTATAATGCATATATAATCTGTGCGAGCCCGTGCAGGATCGCGACCCACAGTTTAAGAAGTCAACTTTTAAAACATTATTTATGCTTGTTTCAAACTCTCATCATTGTCAGTGAAATTTATCATCATTCGGAAGATGTTCTCCTCTCCAACCACTTGACCTATTAAATTCGAGAGCTACTTAGTTAAAATTTTATAGAATGACTTTTTTAATCGAAAAAACAAGGCTTTAAGTAGGTGGTTTTCATGAAAACAAACGAACTCTAGAGTGATTGATTAATCTATTAAGCAAAGCGTTTGAACTTGTCACGTAATTCAGTTTAGCAACCGAAAACTGAAGAATTAAGCGCTGTTTTAGAACTTCATGTAGCGCTGAAGCACTTTATTTCTTTTAATGTTTGAAGAGTAGTTGTAGGAAAAAAAGTAATTAATAGTGAGAAGAGATGCTGCTGTCAAAACGTGCGTGTGTGTTTTCTAACAGACCAAACCATTTGACATACAGCTATCAGATTTGGAAGATATGTATCTAGAAAGGTGTAAATATGCATCTAGGAGTGTTTTTTTTAAAAAATTAAAAATTTTATTACAAATTAAATTAAATTTTGTAATTTTACTGCTATAATTTTTGAAAATATTGCTGTACTAAAAAGAATTTTACTGTTTCATATATAAAATAAAGTGACTTTTTATTGAAAACAATTTTATAACTGTGGAAATTTTTGCTCAATTTTTTCCAATATTTTTTTTGCTTGATTTCTAACAATACAATACATTGTTGCTTTGAAATTCAAACCATTTTTATTGTTTCATCAAATAATAAATAGCGTATTTTTTTCATTGAATGCTAAGGAAGAAGAGCTCTTTTTAATATCTGTGGAATATATCTGCGATTTAAAAATATGAAGTTACAATATCACGAAACTGGGAAGATGGACGATCCGGTATTTACGTTAACAGCTTTATGATGTTATGGTAATCTCTCTATTGGAAAATTTCTCCATTCTAAAAGACAATAGAGTTGCAGTAAACCAATTAAAATAACGCGATTTCAATTCCAAACACTTTGGACAAATTATTTATCATTGAATCAGGTACGTGAATCTAAAAGATTAATCTGAAAGAAAAAAAATGTGACAAATATTTCTGAAGAATCAAATGATCGAGTGAGGAGAATAGTATTAGAAATAAATAATATAAAAATTCTTTTAAAGTCAATTCCTACTTATATCAACAAAGAAAATTTTTATTTTACTTACTTTTTATTAAATAATTACAATTATTACTAATAATTTATCAAAAATTATTGATTTTTTGCAATAATCGAACTTGCATTCTTCACCTTCGCGTAAAAAAATACTGAAATCCTCGCATTTTGCCGATAGAATGTTGATTTCAGCTTTCATTACAAACTGCTAAAACTCTATTTAAAGTATTAAATTTAATTAATGAACTACTATCTGAAAAAACTGTATTAACTTCAAGTACCATCCACTACAAGTTTTAAAAAATTTACTTGAGCTTGATTGGAATGAATAAAAAAGTATTTTTTTCAATGATTGAAAGTTTGAACAAGATATATCTATATCTATCTATATTAATAAAAATGCAACTCGAAATGCGTTGTTAAGCGCAAAACTAGAAAATGTCTCAACCGATTCGGCTAATTTTTATTTTATTTTCGTTAAGACACGAGGATGGTTCTTATGGAGAGAAAAAATGAAAAAACTTCGAGGAAAATAGTTAAAACGACACTTTTCTTACTTTCCCGCCAAAAATCTTCATTTCCTTCCCCCCACACCGAGTAAGATAGCAGGAAGTAATAAAATATCATTTGTTTAGAAAGAAATCCGCGAAGTCAGTTGGTTTTCATTTATAGATAACGGGATGTTTAAAAAAGAAAGAAAATAGTTGCTTTTATTATTAGTCTGTATGGATATTTAATCTATGTCTGCTCAAAATAAAGTCATAATAAAGTAATAAATAAAGAAAAAAAGAATAACAGGGCAAAAAGGGTTTGTAGAAAGAAAAGTAGCGAAGAAAAAAAGAATAGAAAAATAAAGAAAAGAAGGGTGTGTGTGTGTCACCATTATTTCCTCTGTGCGCGGCGTTTTCCAAGTTGTTTTTAAACTTTCGCATCTCTTGAAAATCAATTGTGTCTTTATTTGTTTAGTGTGTTTACATTTATGAAAATTTGAATCTCATTATTCTATAAAAACGTAGAATTTTAGACCTTTCCCTCCACCATTTAAGTAAAATATCAATTCCGGGACAATCATTGTTCGGATAGAAAGAGAAAGATGAGTAGTACAATGAACAGAACATCTGAAGAAAATTATACTAAATAATACTATAAATGAATTATTTGATTATCAAAATTTGTTTGGTTTAAATATATTTTGGTGAAAAACCTGTTATGAGACACAGCTACATAAAATATTTTATGAAAATTTTAGCGAGCATTAATACTGGCGAACCGACTGGTCGCCAAAGGCGGCAAGTAAACATATATATATGGAGAGTGTGAACTAATAGTAGAAATAGCAAAAAAGTAAAAATTTGTTGTTCTTTCTCTGCCGGATAACCAGAATAATCGAAACCGCATATTCGATTGTATTTAGAAGCGGATTTCGATTACTAAACACCTGCCTAAAACTGCAAGCAGATTAATAAAAAGAAGCAACAACAGCAACAAAAAAAAACTTTTCCCAATTGTCAAATGAATAACTGTGTAAAAAATGCAATTAATATAAGAATTAAAAAAGTAATTTCTAGTTCTAATTCTTCTGGACAAAAAGAATTACTGGAACTGCAAATTCGATTCTGTGAATAATAAAAACAAGTTTAATATTTTATATATAACCAAACTCGTAAATATTTCATTATGTTCGATTCACTTATAATATTTATAAAATCTATCTTCTGTTTCAAAATTATTGTGTATGAACGTGGACTCTCACTAAAACATTTTCACCGATCTTCAGTTGAAGTATAAAATGTGGAATAGAATCAGGGGAAAAGAAAATATTTTAGATTGACCTTGATATGAGCTAAATTTAGTTAAAACTTTGGAAATAAATTAGGGTTAATTTAGATTTTAAAATATCATCACACACACACATTAATTCAACATACTATGATAGAAAACTGATGTAAACTAAACCCAGAAATGGGAGTTAAATAGAACTTTTTACTAGGAGCAACAGCAGGCTTAACCGTCGCTAAAGGGATAATCGCTACGATTTAATTATGGAAAATTGAAGATCGTATTTTTTGAAAGTATTATCACAAGAATGGTTTTTGTATTATCTTAAAAATGGAAAAACAGTTACCTTTCTAATTATGGCAGTTTCATTTTCGTACTTTTTTTATTTTAATTTTCAAAATTTATTTATTTATTTTGTGATTTTTTTTTTTACTATTAAGGCAGGATCCAAATTAACTTCATTTTCCCTAAAACATTCAATCGCTTGGGTTTGTCTGTGGTTAAATTTAGAGATATAAATTGCTTTAGCTCTAAAATAGCAGTCCTTAGCACTTCAGGTTTTATTTCACTATTTATACGTTATTCTATTTCCATCCCCAATAATTGCTTTTGTATTATAGCAGAGTCATTTAATAAAATTCATATATTTTCAATTGTGTCAATTGCTAAAATGCAGCTTTATATATATATATATATAATGTAAAGCATACCATATGAATCTTATTAGTCAATCTGGGTGAACAATCTAGTCCCCAAAAGCGGCTAGAGAAACCATTCTGAAATACCTTCTTTATATTATTTTCTTTTTATGCAGGCGTGTGTGTCGGCTCCGTTTATCCCAAACATTAGATAACTTCCCATGTGCTAACTCAACTGATAGTGTACCCTCCGTATAATCCAAGAGTGAACCATTACCAACCATATGAGAGGGGCAGGCGATACCTCTAGTGCAGGACATGAGGAAGTTATTCACCCGCTTTAGATCCTGGATCCATTTTTATCCTTCCCTAAGTGGCAGAAAAGGCCCGACATCAATGAAGCCCATTGGAATCGCGGAAATAAGTGCACGATATTGTTCCTCCCCCCCTTTTGTAGATGCTATTTATTTCAATTACAGAACTGGTGGTGGTGCCCTTTTTTCTATGACATAACTCTTTTAAGAGGTGAGGACGGAGACTTAACTGGGCATGAAGTGTTCCATTTGAGTATCTTTACGAGCGCATTGTGGATGCTTCATTCCCAGTAGCAGGCAGACATCTAGACGTGCAGTCACCCACGTGCCGGCGTTTAGTCGAATTTTCTCAAACAGCCTTATAATGGGCATTTAAACGAAAATTAGAGGTTTTTGAGTAATTCTCTTCGTTTGTGGAGGAGGCATGTAATAAGGTTTTTAGCTTTGCTTTTGTATTATTATTTTTTTGGTCATTGTTTTTAGCATTAATTTTGTTAAGACACTCGTGATCAACTTTTTTTCGTTTAGTTGTCCGTCAGTCACGGTTTTTATCATGTCAGAACGTGATGTTGCTTTTGGGATGAAGTTTTTGGCGTCAATAAAAATATGTAGACGGAAAATAAAAATTTTATTATCTGCACGAGCATTTCAAAAAATCAGCTTTTAATAACGTATTATTATTGCAATTACAAAAGCTCAGATTTCAAAATATAAATGACAACAGTAAATAAAACATAGAAAAAATGCCATTTTGAGTACGCGATTATATCAAATGAAATAAACAGGAAATGTGATATTTTTTAAACATTAAAAGCGAGACAAAGTTTTTTTTGGATCGCTTGCAATGCTAAAGTGACTCATTCGATTAAAAAATGGAATTAATGACTACAGCCAATAAAACCTAGAAAAATGTCATTTTGAGTACGTGATTATATGAAATTAAACAAATATGAAATGTGATATTTTATAAAACAATCAAAGCGAGACAAAGTTTTTTCGGATCGTTTGCAATGCTAAAGTGACTCGTTCAATGGAACAATTAAAATAAATAAAAATATTAATTAACTTGCACGGGCACGTGGTGCTTGGCCGTTCAAAAAATGATGTTCGGACATGATACACTGAAATATCAATAGCAGGTTTCATTTTAATCTTTATTTCCAAATGGTTTCTTCTCTTACCAAGCAATATTCATGTTTGATGAAATTTTAACCTCTTGGATTCTGTAAAGCGTTGAATTTTTTACCGATCAATCATTTGTCCGAAAATTTGACACTAAGTTTTTTTAATGAGTATTTGAGAGAAAATTATGATTTTTTAACCCAAATTTTTGGCGTCTGTGAAAGATGTTTTGATAAGTCTTGCTAATTGGATGTAAAACGTAATTATAAGCTATAACTATAATTTTTATCATCGTAGAGCATGCTATTTACCAAGACTGTTTTTAATCCTTTTCTTTTCTTGTATAAGCGATTTCATAAATGATTCTGAAATGATGAATAAAAGGAACCGACGAAAAATGATAGATTAAAAATCTTTTCGAAATAAATTTAAAAAATATGTACAATATCTGCAAAACATCTATGCTTTGAATCCACAAGAGCAATTCGAAACTTTCTCTTACAATACAAGGACTTGTATATTGCTCTGAATATATATATATATATATATATGGGGGGCTTGTTTGTGGGCTATAAATAAGATGACCAGTAGATTATAAACTTATGTATTCTGGTAATGAGGTTACAGATGATGAACGGACATATACATGATGATAATAAAAGGCACAGGAATGACATAAAACATTGAAATTAAAGTTGCTTCTTCTTTCGTCTTTTGATCAACAGACGTCTTCTGTTGACACCGTCTTCCCCGGTAGCATCGTCTACACTAACTGCTGCAGTCCTTTGGCCGCTAGAGGCGCTGGTTTTGGCGTGCTATCATGCCGGCACCATACACACACACACACACACACACACTTTAAACTGAGTTACACCGAATAAGAATCTATATATTCTTACCGTTCTGTTATTTTCAACAGTCAAAATTTTAAAATATAAAAAGAAACGCCAAAACGATTCACCGTTTTGAATGGTACCCGATAGAATATATCTGAGTGTAAAACATTAAACGTAGTATAACATAATTGACCATATTTTTATTTGTTCCATTCCGTAACTAAAAAATTTATAAATTTAATTTATTTATAAATTTTATAATTTGTGTACAGATGTAGATGATGAGCAATCGTGAGTTATAATGAATGAATAAATGGAATTGCGTTTTTGAAATGCTATTAAAGTAAAAAAAATGTCTCAAAGAAAAATAGATTTTTCTTATAAAATTAGAAACGTGTTAAAATGGGAAAGTAACTTGATCGACCATCTTATTACACAAAGAGGTAGCTTAATGACACTGTTTATGCTGCAAAATGGCTAAACATGGACAGAAAAACTGAAAATACAGAAGTTTACATTCAGAAAAACTGAATCCGATTAAGAATAATTTTATTATTTTATCTGTTTTAAAATCAAATCCTGACATTGTGACCGTGTTACTATGGGAATAAATTAAAAGAAATTGGAAAGTCGCGGAAAAAATGAATCTAATATTTTTAGGTTTTTTTTTCATGGGGGAAAATATATAAAAAATTGAAAACTGATTCTATTTTAACAACATGATTTTCGATTTTTAAATGAACGTCTGTTAGAATTCAGCCGAATGAAAAGTTATTTTTACATCTTCAAGAAACTTCGTATATATCCTCATAATCAAAGTTACTCTCGTATATATCCTCATTATCATTGCTCTCAATCGTGAACGTCTTACACCGAGTCTAACAAGACTTTAATAATTTTTAACCCTTTGCACTCCGATGGTACCCCTGACTCACCATTCAAGATAGTGCATCATTTTGTCGTTTTGTTTATTTATTTTTCAAATTTAATTGTTAAAAACGTCTACATAATGGTTAAGAGATCTAGATTAATTTTTCAAAGAAATTCGACTTAAAAGAATTATGTGAATTTATTTTTCATAGCAATAAACATATTTTATTATATTAGGTGAATAATTTTGCATCTATTTTTCGGAGTGCAAAGGGTTAAAATTGGTATATTTTCATTGCTTAGCTACAAAGTGAACTAAATAGTTGAAAATACACTTCAAGGCTTCAAATCTATCTTCGGTTATTATTACGCAGCTTTCGAGGATGCTAAAATTGAGTCTTCATACTATTGCGTTGATAATTACGCTTCTAATTTCTAAAGAGTTCAAAAGATTAAATAGTCAGTTGGTAAATGCGAAATGAAAGTAGCCTTGGACATTACTTCGCCTCCCATTAAAAAAAAGTATCGAAACACGGTACTTATTTTAATGGGGTTTTTACGATTGTTTTAATCGAACAAAAAATGATGTCGAGAAAAAACTGGGAAATTTAGTTTTTTTGTATTTTTTTTTTAAAGTGGGACCCCATTATATGAAATTTCCATGTATTGTATAAAGTTCGATATATAGAAATATTTAGAAGAATCTTAAATTTTTGATAGAAAACGACTTCTGTATATCGAACAAAAAAAAACTCGCATAAAAATTATTTAAGCAATACAGTTGAAAAATAGTGAATGATTTTGTTTCACAAATAATATAAATTAGATAATAAAAATTGTTTCATCAATTTTTATTGCAATAAAACTTATTTAAGACAAAAATTTATTGATGAATAAGCAATAAACACATATTATTTAATCATTTCTTTATTTTAATTTCCCTTCCATGTATCTTTTCTAACTGGAAGGATAATTTTTACTTAATAAATGCAGTCTAATTTTATATTTAATATGTTTTTAAACGGAAATCGTCGAGTATGAAAGAGTAGTTGAGTTAATAAAATGAAATACGTAGAAACAGAAATAAAAACCTAACTATGAACAATGAAATCTTTCAAAACAAAGTTCAAAAATGATATTAAAAATTATTTACCTATTTAAAAGAATTCTTTGGTCATTCAATTCTTTTTAAATTTTCTTTGATCTTACTTAATTACATATGCATAGCTATTTACTTTCTGCAACAGAATTTAAGTCTAAAAGATAGTAAAACTCGTCTGTCTCAAAATTAAGGGTTTTTATATTAAAGAAATAAAACAAAACTTTTCTTAATTGCTAAGATTGTTTAAAATTTTTCTGTTCTGCAGTTAAATAACAACACAACATTAAACCCAAATCCAGACTTTTTATATTAAATATTCCACATTTTTTTTTCAATTTCAATATGTGATTTTTAAGGGACGATGTGTATTTTATTTTCAAACACTGATTTGATTTTAACACCACATGGACTGATTTTTTTTCTACCAATAACGTTATTTTGATTACCATATTGATTTCTGTTTGAGCTGTGCGAAATTGTTTTGTATTTGATTTATATATTTTTATATTTTATATCAGTAATATAACGCATTAGAATCGTTTGCATCTCTTGTTCCATAAACTTTTATACAATCAATGTCTTCATTTTTAGAGTAAAAAAAAAAACCATTTTATTTCGCATATCATTACCATATCCCGTATTCCATTTAAAATCTAATCATTTTAATCTGCTAGTTGTTTCATTATAAATTTCAAATCGTTAAAATAAGAAAAAATAAACCAGAAACTAAAAGAAAAATCTTTTGGTACCGAACTTTTTCAAGTGCAAATAAGACCAAGCTAGACAAATCGTCTGAGTTTGAAACTAAATCTTTTCTCACGCGGTATCCTATTTTGAATTCCATTGTCGTTATTCGATAACAACTTAAAACGTTCTTCAATGAATAAACGAAAACATTTGGAATTAAAAAAGGAAGTAAATGGCATTCCAAACCAACTTCATTTCCATAGGAATATTCAGCAACTGAAAATAACTTCATTGAGTATGCTCTTCGGTATAATTTTACAAACTTGTAACTGAGCAATGAATCACTGTAACCGCTTGGCTGCGCATTGTGTGCGTTAGTACCCTCTTTCGGTTTATTCAAGTGTTCGTTGAGATAACAGTTTAGAATTGATAAAGAGCCTAGAAGAATACATACACCTTCGAGAATCGACTTTTTTCTTTATCGGGATCTCTCCTGCGTTGTTTTACATTCCTATGTGCCATCTAATCGGATTCTCAGCCTCTTGCGGCCTTATCGCATTTTACTTTCAAAAGCAGTCATTTTCTTTTTATTCATATCCCATTGTGTTTTGAAGAAATGAGATTTATGCAAGTTATTATGATAAGAATGTCAGAATATTATTATAGTTAATTCAAATAATGTGAGAATTTAAAGCTTTTTTCCCACTATATTTGAATCTTTTTCTTTTGTTTTGACTTGGAAATGCTTTTTAGATTTCGGATTTTCCTCCTTGTCTGATAAAATAAATGTAGTTCATTCTAAACAAATGAATTTTTTTCAAGCATTTCTACTATTTTTAATATTGTGCTTTCATTCTGTCTCTTAAATTAAAACTATTTTACTACTAATGAACAATCACTTTTAAGTTCCAGACAATGTATTCCCGATCTCCAAAAACTTTCTCGCTTGAACTGTAATAAAGTTGAGATCCTCGCATAAAAGTGTGAAACTTGACTAAGGTCGTGAAAGCCTTGCATTGGCGAGTAATAGTTACGAAATATTGATCTTTGGCGAGAATTAGGCATTATTTAAAATCTATTATGTTTTTGTCAATTTTTGCCCTCGTATGTGCAACTATGTAAATATTAAAATGAAAGTAACTTCCCAAATAATGAAAGCACGGCTAGCAAATAATTCAAACAATGTAGTGAAGAAAACAGTTCCGAAACTAAGAATACTGAATTTAAAAATACTTGTTATTTAACCCAAAAATTAAGTTTTTACCAGCGTTCATTTATTTTTTATAAACATGAAAATCATTTGAACTCTCAAGTGACTCAATTGGCCTGAGAATTTTTAAATTGATTAAAATAGCTGTAAATGTATCGAGTCGGATGTATAATTTTAATTATGTAGAATAAATATTTACGTCAAAGGATTAAAGTCGTTAAATTAGGTTTTTTATACTGTATCTGAAAGAAGCATTTCGAATTTTAATTCCACCAGATATACATTATTTTCTATTTAAAGTAAAGAAGGGAATAATTTCAGTTCTTGTCAGTAAAAAAAAAGGCCATATATATATAAAAAAGCCCAATCCAGTAATAAAATGAAAAAAAAAACCTGTCTTCATTACATAAATAGCCCTAAATGCGTTTTCAAAAAGTGTATAGATTTAAATATTGCATTTTTCCAAAATTAATTATTTCATTATTAATTAATTGTTCAATGGAATGTAGCTGTTCAGTTTCACATATCAAGTTGCACATTCTTGGGTACAATTTTCAAGTGATAATATTTCTGCATCCAATTGCCTAACAATTGGCAGGATATTTCCTCCAAAAAAAGCCAATTATATTTTCTAGCTAATGAGATCCGAAATTTTCGTTTTCCAAATATATATTGGCAGATATTCTTTATCAATTAATAATGGAGAGTGCACCACTCTTAGTTTTATACGGCTTACTTTTATGTTAACAGGGTGATTTGCTGTAGTTAAAAAAATCACGCTATCTCAGAGGTCTCCAACAAAATGTAATTTATGAAGTAAGTAAAGTTGTTCATCAGTGGTTTAAAATTCTTTATATTAAAAATTAACCATGGAATGTTTTCTGTACAATATAAAAATTCCAAGTTTGACAGCTTAACTTAGCTTTGGAATAAATTTATAATAATTTTCTAGGCAATTAAAATAATTTCTCTCTCTCTTAATGACTTTTTTCGCATATGCACATGCCGAAACAGTTCACTTAAACTCCCAGCAAAACCACTCAAGGTATCCGATACTTTATTGAAATAGGGAATAGATTTAACATCTTCGGGATGAATTAATTTTCTATTTAATTCTGTGCTACTTTTATTTTCCGATTTGAGGGAGTTTTGAATAGAAGGCTCTTAACCTCCGGACATGATAGGTAAATATGAGTTTGTTCCTGTAGACCGGCAAATAATCCTCTTGGAAGGGTCGTGAACATCATTCTCACTTCTGAGACAATTGTTTGCTGACGTGTTTAGCAAGCCGTTGGCAAAATCAGCGTGCATGGCGTGCCTTTCCAAAGCAAGTGTTTAATAGTTTTTTTTTAATCCCTGAAACAGACACGCCATACTCGAAATTCTAAGGAACGAACACCACTAAATTTTTCGCATTCCATGGCATATGACGTGTAAACTTTCTTTCATTTTGCTCACTACAGGATCGAAATAAGCTCCGCATCTTCAGATTATCTCAAGTGCCTCCTCTTTAGTTGAAGTGCGCCATCACACTCTTCTCTATCCCCTTGTTTATTTTTTATAGGTGTGGAAACAAAAGTCCCCTTTCTTTTTTAGCGTCTCCAAGGGAAAAGGAGCTAAGCGGGAAAGCTTCTAGATAAAATTTGGTATTAAAGTTCTACTGAGGTCAAACGCCAATTCATTCAGAATATGACCAGAGAGCTGTCACGGAGAGATGTAAAAAGAGATTGTGGGGGGGGGAGGCGGATATCCCTGGCGCTTGTCTTGAGGGTCGACTGGAGCAAATCATTAATTCTTATTTGTACTTTTTGAATTTAAATCTGGCAAGAGTGAAAATGTAATGACATATCCCTGGAGCCATTGGCTTTGGTTTAATTTAGTTATATTACCGTCCCGTTGTAAAGCAACACTAGCGCTATTTTGGGGACGGACCATGTAATTTTGAACCATGATCAGATGGCGAGGACGACATCTGAACTGGCACCCTCTATCTCCACATCACATCATACCAGCTGGAGGACGTTTGGTCAGGACAGATTTAACGTGCAACTGACCCCCTTACACGACGGTTCTTCGGTGGAATCGGATATCGAACTTGAAACCTTACGACCCATGAGCCGAGATCTTACCACCAGGCCACCACGGCCTATCGGCTTGGTAAGTCATTAAAAATTGCTGGAAATGTCTTGTTTTAAGTGTCTTTTATTTTCACTATGTCAATGAATTTGATCCAGCCAACACTGACAGTCAAATTAGAGAGCATTTTGCTTCAATAAGAATACACGTATTTTTGACTACCCCATTTCTTTACTGCAATTTGAATATTACAGATAATTCTTTTGATTAATGCCAATTTCTTGAGTTTGTATAACGAGCACTTTCTGTGTAACATTGCGTAATTAAAGGCTAATATCCGATTATTTGAGTGCTTTCATGTTTATGTGACTCAATGTCCTACGTCATTTCAGAATTCATTTCTGATATTTCAAGAATCATAAAAATGCCACAATATCAGGACTGCTTAATAAAATGTACAGTTAATGTAAGATGGCATTTGCCATGTGACTGTGGCTTCCTATGAAATTATACGGTTAATTAAGAATCATATCTTTACTGTAATCAAAAAGGCTTAACATTTGTTGTTGTTACTAACAGCACTTGCCATGGACAAGCTCGTTGAAGCATCAGTGTATTTAAGCCGAAATAAGTGTCTCTCGTTTTGAAGTAGTGCTAACTAGGGCCAAGAGTACGACTTTAGCTACACACTCGTCACATTCGCTTGCACATTCTCTTTTTTACAGAGGGTCTCATTCACACGCCTCACAGATAGAACACAGAAGAACAACCATGCCTTAAGTGAGACTCCAACCCGGGATGCCCAAATCACGAGGAAGACGCGCTACCTCTCTGTCAGAACGCCGGTGGTTTAACATTTAAAATGAGCTTTAAGTATATAATTCCTTTCTGGTATAGATGGCTTAAACAAATTTTGCTAGTAATTTCGTTGACAATTACCGTGTTTGCCTCTAAAATGACAGCTTCTTGTAATGTATCTTTTATAATAAATGGATAACTTTAATATAGAGCTTGAGGAACTGAGTATCTGAGTTCATTCGAGCTAAGTTATTATATTTGTATGGTTGGTTATGAATCTGTGCAGATTTGGGGACCGAAACCTGCTTCGCCCTTCAATTACTAAATTTCACCTCTTTCCTTTTATCCTCCCCCCCCCATATATTTCCTGATTGATGTCTAGCGTACCTAGCCAGCAATTCGTAATCGCATCCACTCCTTTCTTCGAGGCGATTCAAATATGATAGTGAAATGTAGAACTAATATTCTATGCACCATATCTTATCTTTATATTGTTCGATTCTGTGCATGGATTTATGTTTTGTGAGTTGTTAGTTGCTGTACAAACTGAATATTCGTCCGCGAAAGTATTGTTCTTTTTATTCACTATCTAAAATATCCCTTACCTAATCATCTGCCATGCATAGCCTAAGTAGTCCATGGATTTGTCTGAAAATAGCTATGATTCTTAAGTTGATACTTTACGAAGTATCGGACTTTGAATCAAATCTTTGAGCGAATGATTCATCAATTATAGAAAAAAGTATTTTTGCTGCGCTATGTGGGGTATGTTTGAACCAACTAAATTTGATCTAGCGCTTGATGGTTTGAATACGCCGATTGATGCAAAACAGAAAGAAAAAAAAACTATATATGCTGTTGTAGTAATATGTTATTATGCTCAAATTTGTTAATTAATCTGATGGCAAAAAAATTATTTATCTAATTAACGGCAGCAGAATCGTATGTACTGTTCGGTTCATACAACAAAGGAATGGTGTTCTATGAATATTGTATCAATAAAATTATGTATGCTAGACTGGCAACCTCTGGAACATCTTCCAACTCGAATCTGTGATGTTTTGTATTGCATTCTCTTATGCCATAGCCCTGCCTGAAGGTGCTACGATCGATGTTATGTTTTACGTTTGAGAGCCTTCGTAAAATCATGTAGCGCCGGTTTTATAAACTTAGATTTACGTAATTAATAATTTTGATGACCTTGATTATAATCTTTTTTAAAAGCAAAAAATATATAACAAAGATTTTCTTCTGATTATGATGCACTTATATTTTTGCGATAAAAAAAATGAAGTACACTTCACCTAATTTGTAAAATATCTCTCTTAAACCCTTGTATCATGGATGATTTAGCACCAGTTAAATAAACACTTTCTCCTCACCTGGTGAGTGACAGGAGACTGACGCCGTTCTTCCCAACGAGCCATTCATTAAAGCGATAAAAGAGAACGACAAAGGATCGTTCATTCATCAGCCAACCTGAATACAAGTTATCTTCTGTTGATGCATCGAGAACCCTTTCGCGGTGTTTACGAGAATTATCCGCCCTAAGCTTCCTGAATACTTTAGTTTGAAAAATTAAGTAATTAATCTTCGAATCGGTCAAGGTTACGATTGCAAGTGTATGAAAGTTACTACGTTTGTGTGTTTGCTTTTTTTCTTAAAAGAATATAATGTCAAGAATCATCATAAGTAAAGGATATTTTCCCGGAGAAATTCCTGATATCTTTTGTTCTAAAACGCATTAAAATAAGTAATCACAGATTTGAAACCAGTGGGAATGTCTCTAAAAAATTGTCTCGCATAACCTGTAATAAATTTGTTCTAAAGAAGTCTTGCGTGTTACTGGTATACAATGGTTTGCAGTTTTTGTGGATGTTTCATTTAAATCCGAACTAAATAGATGTTCTTCAAATTTCAATGACTAATATTTTAAATAAAATAAAGGCTTGGCTTTAATGAAAGTTTGTGACGATTAATTAGAGCTTTTAATTAATTTTCAGGATAGTGTATCTCTCGCCCAGTGAATTTATTTTGATGGATAATTTTTTGTTAATCCAAAAATACGTCTTCCTTTCGCTTATTGCCCAGGAATTTCGGTTTATTTTGTTTTTATTCTTTTAAACCTGAATTGGTTTGCTCATCGAATTTTGTAGGATATAAATTATGCATCTTCAAGCAAATATTATTTTTATAATGTCAGAATATGTTGTTGTTTTGGGGATGAGATTTTTGGCATCAACAAAAATTCGTAGGCGAAAAATAACAATGTTATTATCTGCACGAGCATCTCAAAAAATCAGCTTTTAATAACGCGTTGCCATTGAATTTAGAAAAGCTTTGATTTAAAAAAAATAAGTGAATGACTACTGCAAATAAAACCGATAAAAATGTCATTTTGAGCGCGTGATTATATGAAATGAAATAAACAGGAAATGCGATATTTTTTAAACAATAGATGCGAGACACGGTTTTTTGAATTGTTTGCAGTTCTAAAGTGACTCATTCAATGAAACGATTAAAATGAATAAAAATATAATTTAACTCGCACGAGCACGTGGTGCTTGGCCGTCCAAGAAATGATGTTCCCACATAATACATTGAAATATGAATAGCAGATTTCGTTTTAATCTTTTTTTATTACACAATTTTTGAATCAAAGATAGTATGTATAAAAATATTGTCATCCCGAGCAAAGTGAGTATATTTTATAATCAGTGAATCGATTATATCGAGCAAAAAGCCGTTGTTAAGAACTGGAAGGGCAATGCATGAAATCGGGCTTTAATAATTTATAAGAATTGAATAGACGACCAATTACGCAATACCTTACACTTACAATTACGCAACAACAATTCTACATTTAGCCAATTCTTAAATCTACCGCTTAACATAATTGATTCCCGAGATCGGTTGGTTTTATATGCACAGTCTTGCATCTAGTATTATACTACCGTTCTTAGGAGGAGTTTAGCGTACTGGCATTATTAGAGAGTGTTACTGTTTGAGGGGGTTGGCGTTTGGTTGGCGCACGACTTTATTAGAGAATTTTACAGAACCATTTTGTTTTCATCGAAGTCATGATCATATTTAGAAGTAGATTTAAAACACCAGATTTTGATGTGCTTTGCATCCCGTTTCACCAATAACCTCTTCCCACGCGAATAGTGATGGATTTCTCATTAGCAGACACTTGGTTGAGAATTGAGAATGAAGAGAGATACACACGCAGCTGTATTTAACAAACGTGAATTAACGTAATTAAAAAAAAATAGAAAAATTTGAAAAAATATATAATTTTGGAAATTTTATTAATTTTATAATGTTAGGGTTAATGCCCATTTATTTTAAATAGAATAATTATTATATAATTATAAATAATTACTTATTAATAATATGCTATTCATGTAACTGATTACATTATACTTCACTTAACAAATTTTACAAAATTTTTAAATTTTCTATATGTTTAAAGTTTATTTCCTTTTAATTCACAGTAATAATTTGTGTATATAAGTAAGGAAAATACTGACTAATAATTATGGCTCAATTCTTAAGAATTTTATTATTTGGCATTTTTTTCCACGATATACATATTTAAAAAATGAGTGAATAAAAGCATCTCTATATATTTGTATAAATTTAATATTTTATATAAAGTAATTAAATTAAAACAGATCTTTAATATGTGGATGAAGTAAAAAATGAGTCGAATAGTCAAACAAAATTGACTAGTGAGTAAAATAGGGTCCTTATGTGCAATGCCTTGAAAACTAAAGCCTAAATTCTCAACAGCAACCAACTTTAAACACGAATGTCGGTGCATTCACTTCATTCTATACAGAAACCTTCACACAGTCTTGCATTTTAAATCTGAAAGGCTCCCGTGATCAGGCCTTTTAGACATTTTTTTATTATTATTTCAAAATAGGAGCTTCAAATTACTACTGTGAACTCGGTTTTGCTTGGGGAGGACGGAATAAGCACCCGAGGACAAAAGCCGTTCGTTCATGCGTAAAAACCTTTTTTTATGGTTATTATAGAAAAAGAAAGGTATTTTTTCCCCCTTCCATTTTACTAAGACACACATCTTGTTGGGCTGTGAAAAGAGGAGCTTTATCCCCTTTTTTATAGTTTGACGAACGGTTAAAATCCATTGTGTTGTACTAGGTCATTTTTTAAATGAAAAATCGCTTTGCAGTGACTGTTCTGAAAATAGTTATTTTATGGAAGGTTTCATTTTTTTTTCTCTTATAAAGAAATGTGCCTGCGATTGGAAAAAGAAGTTTTAAATATATTTCCAAGCCATGCGCTTAACGCTAAACTATTTTAAAGGCTTTAAAATATATGATTTTCTTTTCAATTTTTTCCCCTTCTTTTTATATTCAGTTCCCTAACTTAATGGAGTGTTTAAAATATGACTTGTGAAAAAAAAATCCTAATTTTTTTTTCTGTCATACCATATATGATTTTCAAAAGATTATGATTTTCTGTACCTAATAATCATAAGAAATATTTCAGTTTTAAATTAAATATCAGCTAAACTTCGTTCATTCAAAATTCAAAATTTAATGCGTATGTTTTCTATAGTTAAAATTATTTTCTAGTGAACGTTTTGCTGATGAACATTATAAAAGATTTTTAGAGCATAGTTTTTTTTTTCTAAACTAATGAGAACCGAGTTTTATTTGTCAAGACTTTTTTAACATAAATTTTCAAGACTTCTTGATTTGAATGTTTTCATCATTCATACTTTTTATTGTAAATATGATTATCAGTATTGAACGGAAGACATTATGTAGATTATATGATTTATCTATTATTTAAATGATATAGAATTTAATTGCATAAAATAATTCGAACTTTAATATTTTATGAAAAAAGTGTTCCAAATATTTTTAATTCACTTTTTGTGAAATAGATGTAACAAAAAAATAATACATTATTTTTTTTAAATGAAACTCAAAAATTCTAATCAATTGAATGCAACAAATGGTAAAATTGGAACTAATATTTTACATTTTAAAAGTGTGATATAGAATGAAGTTATTTGAAATATTTGCTGAAATAAAATTTCAATTGAAGTATTATCTCTTCCTTAATCATTTATTCTTTTATTAGCTTAATGTTTTGGCAGCACTCATGAATGGCCTGCGATTCTCAGTTTCTTTCTAAATTGGTGACCTTTTCTCTTCTGCAGTTGAGATAGTAAAAGAGCGGTCTTCTAATAAGATTGATGGTCCGAATTGCAAGTTTAATCGTTATCAATAATAACAGCTGTTATTATTAATAATGTTCGATTAGTCCTATTGGTCATTGCATATACAAAAAATTATAAAGGCAATTTATTGTTTTGAGCCTATTTAAAACCTTTTTTTTAAAAAAAAAATCTTCTTTTATACAGTGGTGAATTATGTATTTTTGACTTAGGTAACGTGCATTATGAAATTACTCTTTCAATAGGATTATTCAATTTGGTTTCACGATTTCATTCATTTTTAATCTTTTAAAGATTTATTTTAGACTAGCCGCCTTTGGAGACCAGCCAGTTCGCTAGTTTTACCGCTCGTTAAGATTTCCTATTAAATATTTTATGTAACTTGCCTTTTAATTACTGTCTTTCTCATCAAAATATGTTTAAACTTCAAATTTTGATGGTCATATCATTTACTATTTTAAAGGCCTTGCATCATTATTTGCTATGAATCTCTTTAACTTCTCCTTTAAATTAAAGTTCAAAATTTAAAATGAAACTAATTATAAAAATATTTTTACTGAAACCAAGCATTTTCTGAAATATATGAGTACTGAAAACGGAGTCGTTCAGCATTTCAGTCTTATCTGTACTACAAAATAATTTTCATGTTCTATATAATATCCAAAGAATCACTCAACAAAATTTCTCAGATTCATCATAAGGTTTAGTTCCTGGTTTTATTTTTAAATAGATTTAAATGACATGGATAATAATTATTTCTATTATTTCAGTCGTTAAATATACTTAAAAAAAACTATGAAATCTAAGTTTTATACGACTTTGTTCCCTAAGAAATCATATTCTGCAAAATATTCTTGACATTGTTCTGCTGCAACAGCACTTTTTTTTCTACTTTTTTGCATGTGGGACCGTTTTTTCTTGATTTCTCTACGCTCAGTAAAGCAAATAATGCCATGTAATATTCATTATTGATAGTTTTGCCTTTCTGAAGATAGCCTATGAAGAAAATTCTCATCTTCGTCTCAAAATATAGTTGACATAATCTTGCTAGTCGACTTTTGAGATTTGGTCGCTTTGTATGACTTTTACCGGCTGCCGTCCACTCATGTAACGATATTTTTGATTCAGACGTGTTGTGATGGATCCATGTTTCATCCATTGTCCATACAGACGCAGGAAACCTTTTTATTTCGCTTCAACAGTTCCAAACAGCGCTCTGAATCTGGACGCGCTGTTGTTTCTGGACTGGTGTGGACAAACGCCGTACCCACCTCGAAAACAACGCTCATGCCCAAATTTGCAAGAAAAATTGTAAAGACGCTATGCCTTCTGATATCTTCAAGGTCTCAGCTATCACACGTAACTTCTTTTTACGGTCTTTTAAAACTATTTTGTATTTTCAGGAACTACTGCTAATGCTACTGACCAGAACATTCAGCAGCATCAGTGCTTATATGACCGCGTTTAAATTCTGCATACCTGTCAATTATAGTTGATTTCCCTGGCTCAGAGTCCCCATAATGCTTATCAAGCCACACTTTGGCTTCAATAGTATTTTTCCACATCAAAAAACAGTGCTTAATCAATACAGGAAATTCCTTTCTAGCAACTGTCGTGAAAATTACTAAACTGAGGTCTCTAAAATGACTGTAACCTTTAAACTAAAGGTCAAAGTGCTATCGAATTTTGACACTTAACTTCTTGAAGGTTTATAATACACAGAAATCTCGTGGGCCTGTCAACAACGTAGCCATATATGTGTCAGAACGGAGACTTAACTAATATTGGCGATGACACAACACTTAAGTATTTTTCGAGTTTTTCTGTTTCAAACATACGGATGTTTCCAGGTGGTATCATTTTATACTATATACAGATAGCGAAAGAGAGGCGACATTTCACTTAGTTTTAAATTAAAATAATAATTCAAAATTTTAAAAAATCGCTTCGAGTTGCACAGTACCAGTACTCCAAGGTATACAGTGCCAAATTTGGTGGCTGTAAGTGGAACGGTCTGGCTAGAGGAGCGCCAACGCATTCATACATATATTGGAGTTTAGTGTAAGTATAGGTAGATTAATCTTTTTTTATTTTATTAAATTTATGATTAATTATTCCTGTATTGATTATCCACTTTTGTACACAATATTATTGAAGCAGATTTTCGGTGCTTATAAATATACTAACTAAGCGAACATGACGAAATGTAAAGGGACCTTTAGAAATATATTTGTTTTAGCGCTAATTTTATTCTAATATCATTCATAAAATTTGTATTTCTTTATAAATATTTTTTTCTCCTTTATTAGCAAACGCTGTATTCAAAATAAAGTGTAAATGACTTGCTTGTGACCCCCTCTTAGCATAGTGGCCCTAGGCAGCTACCTAGTGAGAAATATGCCTCTATTCTTGTAAAAGTTTTAATATCAGAAGACAATCATCTTGTTTTTATCATGTGAGAACATGATGTTGTTTTGTTTTGTGGTTTTTGAAGCCTCAAAATGCGTAGGCAACAAATTGGGGATTTATCACTTTTGAGGCATCCATTTTTCGCTTTTAGTGTTATTAGAAAATCCTGAACTAAAGTTACAATTTTTTTCCAAATTATTCATTATTTGAATTCTTACGATTTGTCTTAATTAATTTTTAGTCATCAACCAGTTTAAACAGGTTCGAAAAAATCACGAGACTATCAGATTACGAGATTATCAGAGAGAGTGAGTGATATATCATGTTTCAAATTGGTAAATGATTTAAATTAAAACAAATAATTATTTAACAAATAACAATGTTTTCACATAACTTAAAATTTGTGATCGTAGATTTCATTTTTTAAAATTTTTTGTCAGGGTTTTTGTTGATTTTTAATTGTTAAGTTAGTAGTTTTTGAATAGGCTTCCTAAATTACGTGATTTCAATAGGTTAGCATTGTGAAATAGAAAAGTGCAAGATAGATGCTGACACCTTGATATCTAAGGCAATTATAAAATGGACTATTAGAAATGGGTTACATAGTTACTACTTTCATTACTCGCTCAGGAGAAAGGTCTCGTGGTTTAGAAAACACACTATTTAATAAAATAACATATAATAATAATAAAGTACGGTCATAAATCGATTGAATGTTAATAATTATGATACTTTTATTTTTTCATTTCAATTAAATTTTCAACCGTGCTTCATTTTAAAATTAAGTATGTCATACAAAAAAAAATTAAAGTTAATTCCTACTTATGTCAAAGAAATTTTTTATTTTAATTACTTTTTATTAAATAATTTCTCAAAAAACAACTGATTTTCACAAGAATTGAACTCGCCTTCTTCACCTTCACGCGAAAAATACCGAAATCCTTGCACTTGAACGATCGTGCTACAGCCTATTGGTTTCAATTTTAATTACAAACTGATGAAACTTTATTTAAAGTAATAAAAAATGAATTAATTTTTTCAAATATTAATTAATTTAACATAGTTTCATCCACTACAAGTTTTAAAAAAATGTATTTGAAATTGAGTGGATGAATAAAAAATACTTAATTAACAATAGAAGATGTGGATTAGATATATATATAGGGATGAACTAATAGTATGGATTGAAAAATATGAACTATTTTACCTCATTTTTGATTCTAGGATTTGTATTACTTAAGATAAAGTTATATTTACTACAGTACATGAATTCCATTATTTTAATGAAGTTAATATTTACCGATTATTCCTTAATTTTTTACTATATAATTATTTTTTAATTTTTGATCTTGCATTTTATTTTTTAATATTTCTGTATATTTCACATTTTAGTATTTCAATAATTTTTGTCGGCGATCATTAAATGCAGAGTTGCAGGTGAGTCTTTGATAATAATGACTGCGAGTCTCTCTGATAATATTTTCGAACCAAGTGAATTCGTTTGTCTCGCTCAGGTGCCAACTATTTTAATGCTCCTCAAGCTGAAGAGATTATTTGACCTCCAAATAAACTAGACAGCTTGCCAGATCATCTGGTAGGAAACAAGGTCACAGTTACGCCATTGTTTGCAAAACAAAACCTTTCTCATTAAAAAGGAGTTAGTAAGCCTTGTATATTAAGTAACTAACACTGGTGAGATACCATTGAGATCGAAAACAAGTCCCGGAGGACAACGTGATATATTTTTAGCACAGACTGTTAAACATGCACAACATTTTAACTCTTGTATGTTTTATGTTCTTTATTTCAGCCTTCAACTTTTAAATATTAACCTTTGAAAAGTTAACATTTATCAAAAGTATTTTATTCAGTGCTATGCCCCTGATTTGTTGCGCATAAAAAAAAAGATTAAAAGTCGCTTTAGAAGACTACTTTGCTTACCAAGAATTTTGTTGATGCTCATTTTAAATTAACTTTTTTGATGGTTTGCTGATAAATATATTTTTGAGTTTCAAAATGTGAAAGACATTCAATCAGACGTATTTTAAGAGCATTCTACATATTTTGTATACATATGCCATTTCACATATAGTGGAATGGCATGTGAATCTACTTGTTACTTTAAATTATAACATGGCTTAATATTCCTTTTTCTCTTGTAAGATTTGAAGTTAAATTATATATATATATAATATAAATAAATCTTTGCTAAATTAACTTATAATTAAATGAATAAACTCCATTACTATAACATTTACTGTATACTACCTCATTTAAAAATGTGCATAATGTAACATAATGCAGAAATGATGAAAAATTCACTGATCCGTTGACAATTCACACTAACTTTAAAAATGCTATGAAAACAAGTTGAAATAATATCTCAAAAACTCTTTCTTGTATTCTCTAGTCTCTTTAAAATTCTTTCTTGATGTCTCTAATGAAGGGTTATCCCAGAGAAAGCCTTGCATCGATGCACTATAATTACGAAATATTAACCTTTGGCATAAAATTTAGCACTTAATCTGTTGTTTCGTCCTTGGTAAGCTTTCTGGAGATTAATCTTTTATAGTACCCGAAAAGCGAACTTATCTTTTAGATATGTTTTTTTACAAGTTATCAAAACAAAAACAAAAATCATCACAAGACTACATTTATGACAATAAAACAAAATATCTTGCCAATTTTTTTATAATTAAGTTGTTGCGCTTTTGAATTATCGAGTTTACATGTTTCTGAATACACAGACCGACAGACGGTCATCTCCTCGTTGGATTTGGTTCAAACTTAGATAAATGGCTGCACTACAGATATTAAATATGTGTGTAGAACGGTACTTACGTATTAAACCTTCAATGTTTATCGCCAAATTTCGTCTATGAACTGCTAATCCGCCAATAATGGAAAACAACCGTCATTATTTAAAAAATTGTGCAAACCTTAACTGCCGTTCGCCATTTTGTTGATTTTGCAGAAGGTCATTCAGCGCTTTTTCTGTTCTGATTTTTTGACTCGCTAAAATGATTAAAACTTGGGATTTGTCGACCAAGGAAAACGATGCACTGACGTATTTCCAAAATTATGAAATTATTCCAACTAAAAATACATGTTTGAATGGACATGAGATAAGCTTAAAAGTGGACAAACAATGGTGGTGTAAATGTATCAGAGTTTTGGCCATCTAGGTAAACTAGCTCGAGGTGGTTGGCGAGCCTTGATACATCGACGGTCTAATACGCAAGTGCCTGTAGAGTTTTATGTTTAGCTCTCTCCGTTGTAGAGTTGCCGTGTTAATTTAAATTCGGGCAAATTTAGAGTCAAACTTCCTCTGAACGGATTTGGTACAAAATATGATAGAAATCTACAAACTTAATGTAAAGACTGTATTTCAAATTTCGTGTGTCTAGATCAAGGCACAGTTGATTTATAATTGTTACTGTTGCATCAGCATTCTTCAGTAATACAAAAACAAATCCACTAATTACTAAAACGCTGCATCATCAGATTCTTTTAACTTCGTAAAATAAGATGGAATATTTCATGACAAGTGAATACGATTAAAAAATGGAATCCAATAACTTA
This sequence comes from Argiope argentata, assembly GCA_026289955.1. Lineage (NCBI taxonomy): Eukaryota > Metazoa > Arthropoda > Arachnida > Araneae > Araneidae > Argiope > Argiope argentata. The sequence goes on from JAOUZG010043731.1 coordinate 2,625,336, forward strand.
ACAACATCAACACACGTTTATTAGAACATATTTTTTAGAACACAAAACGAAACCGAAACAATGACATCACAGGTTTTTTACAAAGTAGTAGTTGAAGTGTCTTTTAAAGGATAACAAAATATGGAGTTGAGTTGCATCTAATTTCACTCACGCACGCAACACTCCCACCTTTTGAGTTTGAAGATTCTAAACTCAAAACTAAATCAAAGATCAAGTCTCTTGACAGGCTTAATTTCTCGTCCCAATCTGGTTTTCTTGTCCAGTACAGGTTGGTTATCGACTTTAGATTTCACAGGTTTAGCAGTTGTATTTCTCATATTTTTCTCCGTAGATTGAGAAAGTTTTCTTGTACATTTCAGTGCTCGATGTCGGAGAGGTTCAGAAGAAACCGCATTTATCTCAAGTGAATACAAACGTTGAACGGGTCGTAACTTTTCACCACTAGCAGTTTTCACTTTAACTAGACGTATAACACCATCTTTACCTGGAAAAATCTCGATTTTTCCTAGAGGCCAGTAGAGTCTTTTTAGATTTTTATCTTCAATAAGGACTATTTCTCCCACCTTGACACCATTGGACTTTCTAATTTTATTTGTATTTTGTCTCAAATGACCTAGATACTCCAGTCTGAAACGTTTACGTAGATCTTCACGAAGCTTCAAACGATACATGTGTCTCTTTTGAAGACTGGTAGATTCCAAATTATCAAGGTCAGGTACACCACATTCCATTAAGTCTCTCATAAACATAGACGGAGTTAAGGGTTCAAGCTCATTGTCATCTGACACGTATGTGATAGGCCTAGAGTTAATAATGCTTTCACATTCACACAATAGGGAATTTAACTCTTCATACTTCAAGCTAGCTTTACCCAATACTCTTTTAAGAAGATCTTTTACAAGAGCGATGAGACGTTCCCACCATCCTCCCCACCAGGGTGAAGATGGAGGTATAAATTTCCAGATGATTCTACTCACATTTCTCTCACTAATTATTTGATCCCAATTAACTTTTTTAAGAAGGCTTTCACTTCCCACAAAGTTTTTACCATTATCTGTATAAATGATAGCTGGTCTCCCTCGCCGAGCTATAAATCTTCTCAGTGCGAGTAAAAATTTATCAGTAGACATAGAAGAGACCAGTTCCAGATGCACAGCCCGGAATATCGAACATGTAAATAAAACTATCCAGGATTTACTTCCATCTCTCAAGAAGACTGGTCCAGCCAGATCTATTCCAGTGACTTCAAAACAAGAAGCATCCTTGATTCGATCTTCAGGCAGAGGAGCAAACATTACTTCAATATGTTCGGCATTGAATCTTTTACAAGTAACACATTTACGTATAACTTTTCTAATTGTTTTCCTGGCCTTCAAAATCCAATATTTTTCTCGAAGACTTGCAATTAACGTCTGAATACCACAGTGCAAAAGTTCTTTATGTCTAGATATAATCAAACTTGTAACAACAGGATGATCTGAAGGAAGAATTATTGGAAATTTGAAATCCTGAGTATCTTCCCGAAATGTTAACCTGGTTTTCATTCTTAGTAATCCATTTTGGTCAACAGCATATTGGATATTTTTTAAGCCTTCGTTCTTACCGGGAACAAATGACGTCTTTTGGACAATCAACAAGATTTTTGTTTCTGCTTCTTTCAGTTCGTCAGGAGTCAGTACGTCTGTTACACGATAAGATTTTTCCAGTTTACTATTTCTGCAAAACCTGATCATCCATGCTGTAACTCTTATCTGCTTCTCAAATGACGAAAATTTTACTAAGAACTCTTTAATGTATTCTGACACAAACAGAGAAGTGACAACCGATTTTTTCCTTTCTGCATTGACAACATTCTTGTCAGGGGATAAATTAGATATGGGCCACAATTCTTCTTCCTCTTTCAACCAGGCTGGACCTTCCCACCATCTTCGAGCTATCAAAGTATTAACTGAACAGCCTCTAGAAGGTAAGTCAGCAGGGTTTAGACATCCAGGTACATGATTCCACTGATGAGGTTCGCTGCCCAATCTAATTTCCTTAACTCGGTTCATTACAAACGTTGCCCATTGTTCATCATTTTTTATCCAATATAAACAGTTCATAGAATCTGACCAATAATAAACAGGTATGCCACCAAGTTCTTCTAAATCAGTGCAAATACTTTTTGCAAGCCTCAAACCTATGCAACAACCCAATAGCTCCAATCTGGAAATGGAAATACTTTTTAAAGGTGCTATTCGTGATCTTGCTGCTACTAAATGACAAACAACTTCTTCTTGGTTCACGGATCTTAAGAAAATGCATGTAGCATAGGCCTGTTGACTGGCGTCACAAAATACATGCAAACTATGCCTCAAGTTCTTATGCCCCTGAATCCATCTTGGTATTTCTATCTTGTTCAACTGATGTAACTGTCTATCCCATTTTTCAAATTTATGAACAATTTCTTCTGGTAGAATATCATCCCAATTAGCCTTAACTTTCCACGTTTCTTGAAGCAAGATTTTTGGAATTAAAGTTATGGGGGCAGTAATTCCGATAGGATCGAATATTTTGTGACATTTTGAGAGAATATCTCTTTGTTACTTTTACCGATTCACTCTCCGTGTCACTTCTTACATCAATTTTTAACGTGTCTCTATCAATGTTCCAAATAAGACCAAGAACTGGAACGTCTTGTAAGGTAGGAGAAGCATCTTGGGATTCATTACAATTCTCTCTTATGCATCCAAAAGAGTTGTGTTGCCAGCCACGTAAATCAAACTTTCCGAGAGCCATGATTTCTTTGGATTCATTTATAAACTTTGTCAAATCAGCTTCACTTTTAACACTAGCCACACAATTGTCAACATACAAAGATTTTTTTAGGTGATTAGCTGTCATCTTGTAACAATCAGGAACTCCATCTAATAGATGATTCAACGTCGCCCCTAAAAGGAATGGACTTGATTTGATCCCAAACACTACACGGCAATGTCTGTAGATTTTGACAATGTTTGAATCTCCATCTTGCCACCAAAGAAACCGCAAAAAATCCTTGTCACTGTCATTTAGCTGAATCTGTAGGAAAGCTTTGCGTATATCGGCAATCACACCATACTTGCCAATACGAAACCTATTCATGAGGGCTGGAATAAGTTCCACAAGGTTTGGACCAGTTACTAGACAGTCATTTAAGGATGGACTTCCTTTAGATTTTGCAGAACCATCGAAGACGGGCCTGATCTTTGTTGTCGAATTGTCTTTTATGACAGGTCGATGAGGAAGATAGTGACAATTAGAGTCCTTAATATCTTCACTATTTAACTCTTCTACAATACCTTCTTTCTTCCAATCTTCAAAAACATTTTCATAGTCCCGTAGAATACCAAGAACTTTGATTCTATTAACCGTATTTTTCAATCTTTTCTCGGAAAGACCTTTGTTCGAAGGTAGATCAGGGTGATCTTTCAACCACGGTAATGAAACAACATATCTACCATCTTCATTTTGTTTTACAGAATTCAAAAACAGCTTTTCGGTTTCTTTCTCCATTTCCATTTGACTTTGTTTATCTGCAGTATCCAGTATTCCTAGTGTGTCCAAACTCCAAAGATCACTAATGCTTTTGTTGTTCACATGTAAAGACAGTACCGTCATGTAGCTGTCATTTTTCATTTCCTTTTCTAGTTTTCCCATAAGAGTCCATCCAAGCAGCGTTTCCATTGCCACTAAGCCTCATGATAAATTCACAACTTTTCCAGTAAAAAGTTTACCGGCTATATCAGCACCAATGAGCAAATGCACTGAAGACGTTGAATCATGGCGATAGGCTTCTTTGTCACTAAGAAATATTCCTCTTTCTTCAATCTCTTTAGTCCAAGGTCCAGAAATTACTGTTGGTATATCCATACATATTGTGTCTTGATCATAAGCTTCGAAAGAACAGTAATAATATTTTTGGAAACTGCTTGCATATACTTTGTATAAATGATGTTTCTGCTTACTCTCTACGCCTCCAAAAAGATTATGGATCATATCTTCAGCTCTAATTGGATCATAATTCAATTTAGAAACAGCTTCCCTGGTAATGTAGGATTTTTGGCTACCTGTGTCAATTAAAGCTCTCACAGGAACATTTCCCTCATCACCGTAAAGATATACAACCAGAGTTTGAAGAAGGACATCAGCCGAACAAGTTGGATTGGCTAAGGTGTTGAATTTTTCCTTCGAATTTTCAGTAGATTGGCCGATTATTTTACATGAACCAGTGGATTCAAACTGCTTTGTTTCAGGGCACATAACATTATAATGTTTTCTTTGACACTGGGAACATTTAATTTTATTTGTACACTGCCTTACCATGTGTCCAGTTTTGAAGCATCGATAACAGCATTTTTTCTTGGCGAGCAAAGTTGTTTTTTCTTGTAAATCTAAATTCAAAGCAAGTTTGCAATTTTTACTTTCATGATTGTTTTCGTTGCAAAAAACACAGCTGGTAGAAATTTGACTTCCAGCAAAAAGTCTAGCAGCAGTGTGCATGGGTTTTCTCAATGAGTAAATCTTAGGACTGTCTTTTACAGAAAACCCTTTCATGGCCAGATTTATTCGTTCTTCTCCTTCTACTTCATTTTTCAAAAATTTCATTAAATTTTCAAGACGAGATTCTTCCTTTTTTTCATTGTAGCTATTATTTCTTTGCCAAGCTCTAAGGACTTCCTCGGATAAGCACGATTCCACTAAAGGAAAGAGCATAGCTGCATATTTTTCTGTTGTCACTCCTAAACTTTCTAAAGCTCTAAGCTGTGTCTCAATCCGATCGTACAAAGTAGGAAGTTTTACTTTTTGATCCCCAGAGTTCATAGAAATTGTTAACTTCAAAAGCTCCCGAACATAGAATTCGACAAGTAGGTCATCTCGTCCAAATCGGGATTTCAATGAGTCTACTGCTTTGTGATAATTTTCCTTTGAAGGTGGAAAACTTTCAACTAACTCTCTAGCTCTAGTAGAAGGCAATGTAGCTTGTATCAAATATTGAAGTTTATCAGCCTCGTCAATATTTGGGTCACTATCAATTTTACTAAACTGACCCCAAAATGGCAACCAGTCTTTAATCTCACCACCAAACTTTTTAAATTCCAGTAACGGTAACTTAAATTTCTTTTTAGAATTACACTGAACAGAACTAGAATCATCACTTTCTTCACAGTTATTACTTTTGTTTTTAAAAATAATGCTGATTCGCTTAAATTTCTTGTTATATTCATCAGCAGCAAAAGTTTCAGCATCCAAGTCTTCTGGTTTCGTTTCCGTTTCAAGCAACATTAAATTCATAATTTCCTCATTCAGAACACTAAGTTCATTATACTTCTCGCCAAGTAAGTCAAAATCAGCCAATAAATCAAAATTTTCCGTTAAAATGGCTCCATCTTTTGAAATTACATCATTAATACTGTTATATAAACGTGTAAACGCTGAACGTGTAACAGTTCTTTTCCGTTTAAAATTTTCCATTTTTATCTTAAACAAATTCAAGATACAATAAATCACTTAAATTAAAAATCAAATTCAAAATTCACTTGCCTTTTTCTCACTTATTATCCACATCGAATTATACAAATCCTGTCGCGGACGCCACTAGTTATGTTGCATCAGCATTCTTCAGTAATACAAAAACAAATCCACTAATTACTAAAACGCTGCATCATCAGATTCTTTTAACTTCGTAAAATAAGATGGGATATTTCATGACAAGTGAATACGATTAAAAAATGGAATCCAATAGCTTAACAACATCAACACACGTTTATTAGAACATATTTTTTAGAACACAAAACGAAACCGAAACAATGACATCACAGGTTTTTTACAAAGTAGTAGTTGAAGTGTTTTTTAAAGGATAACAAAATATGGAGTTGAGTTGCATCTAATTTCACTCACGCACGCAACAGTTACTGACAGATATTTTCTAAAAATGTGTTTTTTGAACTCGGGTAGGTTTGAGATGAGAAGACTCGCCGAAATATAGGGTTCGAATTCTTTGTCGATTGCTATACTTTTTCCATATTAGGTGTTTAAAAATGTAAAAATATAACGGGGTATATTCATGTTTTCATGCTGTAATATTCTCCCGAGTTTCCCATGTTGAAAAATAGCACATGCAATAAAAATTGGTCTGTTGGAAAAGAAAACGAGTGCAAGTGTTTGACTTAATCCATCAGTTTACTTTTAAATAAGATGATGTTGCTGCGTCATTTTTAGTTAGGTGCAAATGTCCGCGAATTGAATTAAGTTAATGCTGGCGCCACACAATATTAAGAACACTTTGTAACCAAATGAACAATTTGTAGCAACGAGAGGCGGAACCGACGAGTTTCCAACGCGGAGTGCCGAAAGGAAGTTGTTCCGATGGTTGTTAGTCTTTCGGTACACTAGAGGAAAGAAGAGTCTCGTAGTTACCCATCGTTTGCGAGATTGTAATGCTATACGACCCTGGTTAATTTGTTTCCTTTAATCTAGTAAATAGTCAATCATTAGTTTTATTTTTTTTCGCATACTAAATCTATAAAGAAAACAACATTGTTGTCTTGGAAAAAAAAAATCGAACTCGACCTTTGAACGAATTTGTGTTTTAAACCTTCCTGAATTTAAAAAAGATATTTTTGGAATTCTATCTGCCTGTCTGTGAGGACTTTGATTTTAACGGATTAAATTTGGTTTCTTCTCCAAATTTTCACATTTACATCAAATTTTGAACGAAATCTTTTTGCCCTTTTGTCTGAATATTAGTGAATAGGAAGAATACTTCAAAACAAAGGGATTGAATGAAAAAATGTGGTTTATAGATTCATAATGTTAAAGTGTATGTCCATATCAGATTTGGACCCAAATCCATTTGAGGATCGCCCGTCCAATGGCCTATCTCTTTTATCAATAACTTAAGTATGATATCTGGCATGAAGTTCTGTGTTAAATTTTAGTGTTAATTAGGGTGGAAAAAGGGCGTTTAGAACGCACAATCGTCTTTCTGTGATTTATATATCTCTTCGATTTATCGCCCAAAAATTGCCAAATATCACATTCTAAGTCTTTCTGAAGTTATTATTTGCACCTGTGATTAATAATACTTTATGCAAGAACTTTAAAAGAGATTATGCGAGAAAGTTTCAGGGGGACCACCGCCAGCTGGTTTAAATTACAAATTTCACCACCTGCACTTCTTTTATGAGCTGACCTATTTAAACCATCAAAAGCTATATCCATTTTAATTCTATCAAATATTTTCCCCACCGTGTTGCAGCAACTTTTGTTTGTGCAACTTACACATTATTTGATTTAAACATATTATATCAAACATTTCAATGAAGGTTCGATACGTCGTAGACTTTAATAGTTGAAAATTAGAAAAACAATAGATACAGCGTTTACGTACATTATTTATCTTGGTTGATGTAATGAATTACATGAGAAGTCATAAAAATAAGATTTGATTTCTTTATTCATATTCTTTTTCCCCCGGATAATTTCAGTTCAATATATTGTATGTTGGAACTACAATGGGTTTGCCATAAGAACGCGAGTAACATAAAAGTAAGAATTGTATGCAAAATCGCTGTTCTCGTAAGCCCCCGGCGAAATACACCAAGAACGCAGCGTTTTAGAATTGTAATTCGATAAAATATTAATTCCCTTTACATGCAGAATTCCATATGAATGACCTGTCGTAAAAAAACCGCACAATTCAGAATAATCAAAAAAGTTATAATTTTTTACAATTACTCTAGTAATTCAATATTGAAAGACGTGGGATTATTATAAACATTCTAGATTAATTTTTTTAAAAAAAATTTAGTTTTCCTGTATTTCCATGCAAATACTCAAGTGTTTGAAGCAGATCATACATTTTTACAAAAATTCGTATCGCAAACAAATGCATTACCTTGAGTGCATTAATTTCAATCTTCACAATCATAAAAATATTTTTCAAAACAATTAAAAAAAAACAGTATTGCTGTAATTTGAGATGAACTAAAAATTTTTGAATAAAAAAAAGTACCCTCAATAAGAAACACATTTTCATGAGAAAATTTTGGTAATTAGTATATACATATATTCGGTTAATTAAATTATAATTCCCGATTCTGAAAAATAAAACAAATATTTCAAATTTTAAAAAGTCCTTGGAATTTTTTTTCAGTTGATGATACTACAAGTATTAAAGTTTAGAACTAATTTAATGCCAGTTTCGATTTGGCTGTTCTCAGTTCGAATAAACATTCCCAAGGCTAGCTGCCAAGATCAAAGGAGCCGTAATTTTGTGATGGTGATGAAACTATTCGGTCAGTATCGGGTGATGAAACTATTTGTATCTAACTTGATTGATTGATAAATGTTGAGATATTGATTTCGGTGATATTTATTAAGAATGTTGAAAGTTTTATGTCCTCATGTTCTCGTTATTCAACAGTTAAAAACATTGATTTAATTTAAATTAGTCATAACTTCTTGTGACATGGTCCAACTGGTATAAGGTCTAAAGATAACTAATTCTTAGACATGAAATTCCATTTTTTAAACACAGCTTGACATCGAGAAAAATAAATGTAATTATGGCTGTATATTGAGTATTTTCCGGTACTTTTTAAATTTTATTTTATGTTATTTCACCCTTTTAACTTTTTCTATACATTCTGGTGGCGAATTCGATTTAAAATGTTGTCAGTGAGCAATTGTTAAATTGATTTTTACCGATTTTGAACAGAAAACAGGAGTCTCAAACTAAATAGCTAAACTTAAGCTGTTTATCAAATTCATTTCAAAAGGCCTTCTTAAATAGTATATTCTACTTTTAAAGGTCATAATTTTATTATTTAGCATCTCTTAGGCATCGAAATTATGAACGTTTAGCGCAAATTTAATTCTCCGTCCTCCTGCCGTTTAAAAAAAACTTTCAATTAGCTAAAAAAACTCGTAATTCAAAATTACATGAGTTGTTACTTTTCTGTAGATTTTTTAAAATATTATAATCAAGATAGAATTATGATTAAAATCTCTCTGTATGTTTACAAACTGTATTTTTAGATGAGATAACGTTCTTCACAAAATAAGCAACAAAAAAGTTCATATTTATTATAGTTATACATTTTTAATGAGACAAATTTAATTGATATAATAAACGCTAGTTAAACAACGTATTCTGAAGATTTAGAATATAATCGTTATATATTTGTTAAAAAAACTATATTTTTTAATTAAAAGTTGTGTTTAAAGTATAAAATTAATATTTTGTTTATATGTAAGTTGATATATTCTCATAATATATCCTTCAAAGGATATATATTACAAATAAATATTCCAAAATATTTCACTTTCAAAAAATAGAATTAAAGATATACACATAAAACAAACATCCCTCTCAAACAAGTAACAACAAAATGGCACGGAAATTTACTATAAATTGTAATAATACACGCATCAGATTTAAATAATCTGCTAGTTAAATTTTTTGTCTTCTTAAGATTTGGAATATAATAATTTTGTACTTGTTAAAAACTATTCATTCCTTTTAAATCTAAGGATTTTGTGTAAAAGTAAAAATTTATATTTTCTTCTAATACTTGTTGGATGGTATGGTATTTTCGAATGCATCTACCATTGACGATAAACATTCCGAAAATATTTCACTTGTAAATATATAATACAGAATTAGGATTATATATATTAAACAAAGAAAATGCAAAGATTATAGTACTAGTACGTTAAATGAAGATTTTCTGAAATTTTATTCTGATGTCTAAGATTTTGAATTAATCGGATAATCAGTCTGATTCAAACAGTAAAAAGAGAGCTATGATTGTTAATTCGAAACACCTTCACGGTGCATTAAAAGAATATGAATTCGAGCTTATAGAAAATTAGTTTTATTGAAAGGAATTATAACCCTCAGCTACAAATTATATTTTAAAATACAGTGACCATTATCCACTTAATGAGGATATTCCTTCACAAGAAAAAATCGCAATGTGAACTATAACTAGGCAGGTGCAACAGGTGCTCGCGAACAGGTGCACCCCTCTTAGGAAAAGGGGGTTAGAGGGCTCTACTCACAAGAGATAAAGTATTTAAAATTTTCAGCCAACTTTTTACTGCATGCATACAAAACCCCAAATTTGTAGGAAATATAATCGGAAAAAAAGTTACAAAGAAGACATTTCTTAATTATTAAAAGATAAATGTTAAGATAAGGGAAATAAATTGAAAATTTGATGAAGAAAATAATTCGATACTCGAAGAACTATTTAAAATATAAATTTACATTATTTCTCACATTCTATTGTCTCAAAAGTTTGGTTTGATTTTAAGAAATGAAAAATTATATTTTACAAGTACAAAATTCACAATGAACTTTTGTAGTAACGATTCTTAAAACAAAATATACAAAGTATATCTCCGGTTAATTTTCAGTAGACTCTTCATGGCTATGGCTTAATTGAATCATGCCCAAATAGCAGTGTCTACTTTGAATAGTTCTAAATATCCTTATTTCTATTTCTTAAAGCAAAAAATGTTTTAGAAAATAAAAGAATGATTATCCAAACTTCATTTCTGTTTGATATAATATCGCTAAAATTATTTAGTATGATGTAATTAATGAATTACTTGAAATGAAAACCAGAACCGTGCAATTAAAATAATTATCATTAAATATCTATTGTGAGGTATTTATTTTATTCTCAAATCCTTTTAAAGAATCTACATGCAGATTCTTGCACAAAACACAAGAATGGGTAGCCATTTTACTGATACGATTTATTAGTTTGGAAAATAAAACAAGTCAGTTTGAATATATTTTTTTCAAATCCGACACAAAATGTTCATAACTTGTGATCTCCCTTTTAATCTGAGTCAACTGTTTGTATTGCATGTATCTCTAACTGCAGAAAGGGATCTAGTCATAAAATGGAAATTCTACAAAAATATTTACTGCAATTTCTAATAAAGCAAAATTTGCCTAAAACATTCAAAAGACAAAAATCTTAAATTTTTATTTCCTAATACATTTTAAGTACATTTTTAATCGATTCATTTCTTAAAATATTTTTTGTCCTGTATAAGCGCTTTTTTCATATTTAAACAAATTTTTATTAATATAAAAATGAGTACAATGCAAATCCAAACCTGAAAAAAAAACCCCGTTCAATCTAAACCAGAAAGGACAAATTAATTTGCTATCGATATTTTACCAACGGAAGTGGTGCAATCCAAAGAAAAGACTTTGTCCCATTTAAGCTGCGAGGTAAGTTTATTCAATGAATAACTAAGGATATAACTGACCTGTAATATCCTTGGCCAGTAATATTCAAACATCCTTTATGTCACCCTGGATATAAATCAAACTTTTCTCTAAATAGGATGTTTTATTAATGAATTGATAGAATTTTTCGATAATTATGCCTTTGATATAGAAAATTTTGGTATGCCCAAGATGTTATAAATACCTTTTAAAATTGTGATAACGTTGACAAAACATTTTTATTTCACTGTTCTCCCTTGTTGGGAAATTCAAATCAGAATACCGAAAAACAATAATGATCCTTTTCGTGTTCCTTGAAATTCTTTTGCTAAGAGGGTTTCCTCGACAATTTTTTTCAACACTTAAGCCACCAAAAAGTAAAAAAATCTTTTCAAATCAAATAATTTCAAATCTCTTATCAATCTCAATCTGTTATATAAGCAAATTCATACTTTTCAACAGTCTGTTTTGCTAACAAACATGTTTATAATACACTTTTTTTCTAATTTTTTTGTTTCTTTTGATAATTCTGAAGTCCCTGCCATAAGCACAAAAGATTTCACGATATTTCTTCATTCACGATAAGTCTATTATATTTTTTTCTTTTAAAATAATAATAATTGGAGACACTTTGAATTTGTTCTATCTTTGCTGCTGGCAATTCCAGTAATTTATTAAGAGGATGAGCATTTCTGAATGTAAACGAATAAATAGTGAAAGGCTGATCATTTTACTATTTCTTACTTCTAATTCTACTCATGTATATATCGAATATTTCCTAACTAGAACTTAGAAACAATTTTTAAAGTATGCTTGCATTAGTACTTTATTAAAATAATTTCTTTTTAATAATTTCCTTTTAGTAATTAATTTGCGATTTAAAAAAAATAAAACACAAAATATTAAACTTTTGAAACATTTTCCATCGAATTCGCTGCCACATGTTGTATTGAATCAAAATTTAATTAAATATAATAACTGAAAAAATTGAGAATATTAAAATTTTGAGTCGTCATCCACAGCATGCAAGTGTACTGTAGAACATCGAGAAGTGAATGAAGAATTATTAATGAAATTCCAACTTTGCAATCAAGAAACAATTAGAGTGAAATAAAGTGTATAAAAATGATGAGAGGAAAAAAAAGATTTTTTAGTTCCAAATTAAGATACCTATTCTATTTAAATGTAGTAAAAATTCGGAAGGAGCAAGTTTCAAAAGCTGAACTTTTCAAAAATTAATTCTGCATTTTTCTTTTTAATTTAAAATAGGACAATCCAGGTTAAATAATTTGAATCTAGGGCATTTTTTTTAATGCGAAGAGAAGTTTTAAAAATCGGAGTATTCCGGGACTACTAATTAGTTGGGACAGCTAATCATTTAAACATTTAAACTAGTCATGGCATATTAAAATATTTTTAGAATTGAGATTGACTTAAGAAAAGTGATTAATTTAGCTTTATTAGATAATTTGATTTTAATTGATTTGGTTAATTAATATGTAACAAGTGAAGACTCGCCATTTTGAGTGAGGTAAGGAATTCAAGCTTTTGAATTTCTGTCTGACTGAAAAATTTGTCACTTCCTACAAAGATTGATGAATTTGGTGGGAAGCATACTTTCCATAACCTTAGAAAGGGTTAAAAGCTTAGGGATTTGCTATATCGAATAAAGACTCAAGTATATAATTACGTCAAATATGTTGTCTCTAGTTATGATCTCAATCGACATGAGCAGGAAAAATTCTCAATCCTTTTTGAAGAATAATAACATATTTTGCACGTCTTCATTTTTAATTTACATAATTAAGGACATGTAATTGCTTTACGTGAAATGTTAATTGAATAATAATGACGGCTTCTCAAGATTTTTTTTTAAAAGGAAGTCAGAAGTCACATGCATATTATTTTCTTACGTGACCATAAAGCAATTGATATCTTGTTTAATTTCTACAGTGTAACTCTACTCACAGTATTCAAGAAAAGTGATTTTTTTTTCTTACCCTGAAAACAAAGAGCGCTCATAAATACTAAATCCATCTATTATTTTTAATCCCGGCATGCAATTAAAGGCGGGACTGGATCTTAAAAGTGGGTGACACGTGCTTGTTTAATGTTGGATGAGAGTCATTATTCAGCTGTTAAGAGAATTTTAAACACCCGTTGGGTCGGCTATTAATCATTCGACTCCGCTACTGCAGCATAGATAATTTAAATGTCCCTGCGTTTACTTTTATTTCCATTACTGAATAATTTTTAAAATTATTTTTATATATTGTTTGCCATGATTTTCCCAAGTTAGAAGGCATCTTGAATTTTTAGCATAATTTCGCATTTATATTAAACGTGGTTTTATACACAGCCAGTTAGTTATAATGCGACCAATAGGCAGAGCATGTATGGAAAGGTTGGAAAATGATGTCCGTCCATCTGAAGTATTTGTTCCGACGGCAAAACAGCATGCCGCTGTATTGTATTGTTGTTGTTTTTTTTAACTTCGCATGCATTTGTTTGAATTTAGCGTTGTTTTTGCGTGAAAAAAAATTGATTATTTATCACATTAATTTTTGCTCTTTATCCTTTCTGATGCAAGGTTCCCCCCCCCATTTTATCTGATATTTTTTTTCTGTACTTTTCCAAATAAACGTACATTTCTGGGGGGTTTTAAATTATTATTTTAGCATATTTTATTGTGTAAGTATCCACCGTTTTAATACGTTCCATAGTGAAAAAAAAATTCATAGATGCCGAAACGTCAATTTATATATAGCCAAGCATGGAATGCTTGAATTTATCTAATGAAATTGTGGCAAATACAAATAGGTCTCTGTCTGCGTTTGATATTGGCCGTTACACTCTGTCCGTTTTATTACGGACAGAGTGTAAACCCATCTCTATAAAGCTATTTTCCTTACATTTTGAAACGTCGCCATTGAATTCAAAGTAATTTGATTATTAAATCGTTATAATAAGCCACTACATAAATATATCTACTTAAGCTGTTGAACCCAACCACCACCTCCACTAAATTGAAAAGAAATAAAGATTAAAATGAAATCTGCTTCGCATATCTCAATGTATCATGTCAGAACATAATTTCTTGAACGGCCAAAGCACCTCGTGCTCGGACAAGTTAAATTATATTTTTATTCATTTTAATTCTTTTATCGAATGATTCACTTTAGCATGGCAAACGATCCGAAAAAGTTTGTCTCGCATTGATTATTTAAAAAAAAATGTCACACTTCCTATTTATTTTATTTCACATAATCACGCGCCCAAAATGATATTCTTCTAGGTTTTATGGGCTGTAATCATTAGCTTATTTTTTTTAAAATCGAAGCTTTCGTAAATGCAGTGGCAACGTCTCATTAAAAGATGATTTTTTGAGATAGTCGTGCAGATCATAAAATTTCAATTTATTGCCCATGCATTTTTGTTGACGCCAAAACCTCATCCCAAACACAACATCTGACATGATAATAAATATTTTGCTTTTTTTTTAAATCCTATATTATATCTGTTATTTTGTATTATTTTTAATACAAAATATAAACATATATCTTATAATATAGATCATATAGCATAACATAAAATCATTTTTCTTATAAAAATAAATAAGTTTTATTTATTTATTCCATAGGAAAGAGAATTTGGGGGAAGGGGGATTTCTATAAATCTCTGATCGATTTGAATAGTAAACCGCGCTCTGATTTCATTCATTTCCTGTGACTAGCATTTTGTTTATACACAAGTCGAACATTCCAGTTAATTGGGGCAAAGTCTTGCTCAGCTAAAGTTATTCGACAGAATGAATTGCGCCAACCAATTCATCCAATCCAGATAGCGACGAGAATCAAGGATATTCCCGAGAACTTCTGTGTTTTATTAACTTCAGTTTTGACTAATGACTTTCGGTAAAAGTGTTTTATTTATGTTGAACCTAATTTTTTTGTATTTATGTATATTTGATCATGTAAGCAAAATATGTCATGTATTAATTGTGTTAGTAGGTCACAAAAATTTATGTGAAGAAAGTTAGGAGTTATTTTTAAGATTTCCTCTGTAATTCCAAATTATGGAGTCTCTCTTAAATTGTGGCGTTTTCGAATCTTTTTAATGAGATCGGCAGTGAATTCAGACATTTCGAATCTTCTTATCAAAAATAAGTAGTAAATTTAGTTTCACAGTTCGGGACATTTTTGACTAAAAATGTTAATCTTTTTTTAAATTAGTTTTTCTCTCTAATTTCATGAAAATGTATTTTTTACTTCTCTTGTGACTAATCACTAGTGTTCACTACTTATTATTATTACACTTCATTATTGCGCGGCTCTTACGTTTGTGACCAATATTAAACAAACGCTTGTTGATCATAAATATTGTAATGCTGTTCGTTTCAGTATCCCGAATCTACCTAATTTCGGTGATTCTGCCTCACTAAGGGGTGAGATTCGGGAAAATCAGCTCATTTTCGAAATTCTTCATTCTTTGACCTTGATTTCCGTCCCTTTACTTTGTTCTTTTTCCCCCTACATGTGTAGGTACTATTTTATAATAACTCAAAACTACGTAATTGTTGCTTATATGGCCAGTTCGAGTGACAAACTTTCAAAGCTGACTAGAAAAATATTTTATGTAATACCATTAAATGTTACTGATTCTATCCATCGTTGTTAACCTCAACGTGTTACCGAAAAATTTAATAGCAAATTAAAAAGTGCTTCAACCTAAAAAATTATTATTTTGTGAAAAAGTGAATGACCAAATTTTAAGAATATAAATCTTTCATTTGTTCCCCCTAATTTAATGTTTAGGCTAGTTCCGGTAAATAAAAAAATTGCTTCAAAGTATTTTGTTGTGATTTTTTATTTTTTCCGGCAATAATAATTTGCAATTTTAATATCTCCTTAATCCGTGTATATACTCTGGATTCATTTTATTGTTAAAAGTCGATCTCTTCAACTGTACATCTTTTCTTTCTCTCCTATTTTGATTAAATAAACCTAATGGATCTTGGCCAAAGACCTTAGCACCTCAATTGCCTTTTTCAGAGTACCGGCTACAAAATTTTTTTAGTGCTTATGCAAAGGGGTAAATAAATATCATCGAGTTTGTTGAATTACTGAGTTAATGTGCTTATTGACAGAGAGATGTTATTTTTTAATTTATTTTGGATTCGAGAATTGAAATGTGGAGATTTATCAAAAGGTTATGGTCAAACTTTCCGATTACATTACTTTCACTTTTCTTTTCTTTTTTTCAACTCGAGAACGAAATAATGCAAGCCTCTATTACAGCTTAAAAGCTTCTGTAATATTTGATTTTTAAATTAATTGAGGTTCTTTTGATGAAAATGCCAGAATCGATTATTTTTGCATCATTTATTTTTTTTATAAATATTTCTAATTTAAACATCGTCCGAGTATATAGCAATTTTCGTGTTACGAATTATGTTACTTTTGTTATTCATTTAGTTTTTCTGTTTAATAATGATATATCAATAATAATCCTTGCCATTTAAGTTCCAATGAGAAGAAATTTGCTATCAATTCTTCTTAGTAACCCTGTAAAATATCAATGTTAGTTCTTCGTTGAAATAAATGTTATTCCGAATGCTTAATTTTTCTAGGTACAAACAAGTAATTTATCTTGCCAATATGAAACTTCAACCTTTGCCAGATATCTGTCTTTATACTGGTGAAGCGAAAGCTTTTTTGGATTTATGAATGAGAATTTAGAGCAGAAGACGTCAGACAGAAATCGATCATTTTCTCCCAGCTGTTTCAAAATGTGGTTATCTTGCAGATGCAATATGCTCTGGAAAAGTATTCAAGCATTCAATTGCGCGATCCAGAGCAAACGATAAATTCTGATAAAAAAAAAATATGACTCAAGATAAATGCGGTGAGCAATTTTTGTCTGATAAGTTTCAAATGAGGTTTGTGTTTGTTTACAGAGAAAATGTGTTTACGAATTCCTACGTTGATGTTTCATTTTAAGCTATCGTCATTTTCTTGTCTTTGATTGCTTGTCTCACTTTCATTTGCACGAAATACAGAAAAGATTGCAAGTGTGGGAAATAATTAGATTTTTAGATCTTGATAGTTTTTGATACCTCGTAAAAGGCCTTTTCACTTTCTAGAATACAGATATAGAGAAAGTATAATAATATATGGTCAAACGAATTCCAACTAAAAATTTTGAAGAGCTTTTTTGTTTGAAACCTCAATGAGTTCGAAAAGCACATTTTTGAGAAATGTCTCTCTGTCATCAGTCGAGCTCAAAAGTGCTTTGAGATGCACGAATGAAATCTGGTATATGGTCTTAACAGCAAATTTCGTAGATATCTATCACTTATAGCAAAATCCATTCCGAGGATGTATGTCTAGTAGTTCGGGTATATGTATTAGACCGTCGACGCCAACAGTTTAGTAACTCATTGGCGACGGATTAAAACTTGACGATAAATCGTCAACGCCAACGAAAGCAACAAAATGTTGACGACAGTTAAGGTTTGAACAATTTTTAAAATAATGGTTTAGCAACTCTTTGGCGAAGCCTTCAAATATGACGATAAAGATCGTTGGTCTAATACGTAAGTACCGTTGTTCGAATATAATTTAACGCGATAATTACAAAACGAAGAGAGCTAGATGCATAATATTCGGTATTTATGTATATGTAGCTTCTATAGAGTAGACAACCTATCAAAGTTGAATCCAACTCCAACAAGAGGTGGACTACCTGTTGGTCAATACTTTCAGAAGCACATAAATGCGATAACTTAAAAGTGAAATAACAAACTTATCAAATTTGATATATAATTTTGTTACTGCAAGTGTAGATTTTTATGAAATTTTGGTTTCAATCGGTTGTGGGAAAAAAAGAATCTGAACATAAATTTGATTTTCGGATAATGTTAACCTCATATCGAAAATTAATTGCCGAAAACACTTGGGTACTTGCGTATTAGACAGTCGATCTCTATCGCCAAATTTGAAGGCGTCACCAAAGAGTTGCTAAACCAGCATTATTTTAGAAGCTGTTAAAACCTTAACTGTCGTCCACCATTTTGTTGGTTTCGTTGGCGTCGACGTCTTTATCGCCGAATTTTAATCCGTCGCCAATGAGTTACTAAACCGTTGGCGTCGATGGTTTAATGCGTAAGTACTAAAACTTGTCAAAGATGACTCAATAGATTCAATAAAAATGCTTAATTCTCGCCAAAGTTCACAATTATTTTACGCCAATACCATTCAAGGCATTTTCTGGATAAAACCTTGGATGAGACAGTACGCAAGTAAGTTTTGGGGAAATCATTGATGCCGCTTTAGATTTATGACAAGACACAGTGACAAATATCTGACTTAACAGTCTGGAAAGCGGCTTAGTTTTAGTTCATTCAAGAAGCCTTCTTGCGGGTTGATTGAAAAGTCGACGCAAATCTAATTGCTTGGAGTCAATTTGTAAAAAGAGCAACCATGCCGAAGAGCAACCATGTCCTAACCGTGACTCGAACCCGGGTCGCCCAGATCACGAGGAAAACATTCTACCCCTATGCAGGACGCCGGCTTTAAGATCTTAAATTGAGCTATCATACGAGATGTTTCATAAATTATAAAAAAAAAATTCTGTATTATATCAATAACGAATAATTGTCTTATGTTCTCACATGTTTGGTTTCAGCAAATATGTTTTGTATTAAATCACTCCCATTTTAAATATAGTTCATATTTAATAGGAAGCAAAAGAAAATGAGACAAATGCGTAGTACAATGAACAGAACGGTATAAAACTTATAAAATGGCGTGAATTATGCATGACTATCTAAATCTGAAGCTATTTACAAAAATTTGATTTCAAAGATGATTTGATTTGAAGCTAAAATATGATTTCAAAATATTTTATTAAAATCATTAAGAATCAGATTACATTAAATATTCAAATGAAAGTTTTAGTGACCTTTTATCCTGACAAAGAAGTTGTTCACCAGAGACAGCTAATAATTTAAGCAGTTTTTCACTCACTTGTCTGAATTACTTGATACTAAAAGGATTTAGTTAACTTGATAGACCTTACTCACTAATTATAATCATGGAAAAATTTACGACAATTTAACTGGAAACATCGCCTGACAATCTAACGAATGTCTTTATATTACTTCATGAGCATAGTTAGGCATGCATATTTCATTTAGTATACATAGTGCTATGAAATAAAAAGGACCAGTAAAAGTTCTACCTTAGAATTCCTTTTAAAGTCTAAGGTAATATTTTCTTACCATGATTTTAAAAGTGGCAAAAACATTTTAATGAAGGATTAGATGAAACGATACAGCTGTTTGTTTTGCACATTGCGCTTAAAATGAATTTTTAAAGACAATAAAAATAAAAGTTTTTGAATTGAAGGTTAAAAATGAAAATAATTTAATACAAGCACTACTTGCTGTGTGCTTTAAAAAATGTACATAGTTTTATAACATTTGACGAATAATTTTTAAATTTTGGCAAGGTAAAAAAAATCAAACGATAAATAATTTTGTAGTTAGGGGGGAAGAGAGGAAATTATCTTAATTAAATAACTAATATTAAGAATTGATTCATTTTGAAGTTGAAAATTGCGCAGTTGACCTAGAAATGTATGCAAAGTATTAACTGTAAATTTCAGATCCGACATCTATCGCGATTTAAGTATTCTTCTAACCAATGCATATGAATGTACTGATTTGTACTTAAGATATTTATTAAATTATTATACTAAAACATCTTCATTTCAAATACAACAACGTTCGGAGCTATCGATATTTCCTGTTATAAAACGATAGATACTGTTACATGAATTGTCCAATGGTGAACTAAGAACAATTTGCTGTGTGTTAAACTTTATTCCTTTAAGTCTCACAGTGCAAGTTGCAAAAGATGTGCATCTTGTGCAGAATCACCTTTAGACGCTTACTATACAATTGCTAGCTCTGTGTCCATTTATTCCTTTCGCCGAAAAAAAGTTTAACTGGAATTCAACGCACCTGTTTCACGATTTCTCAAGACGTTCAGCGATTGGTGGGCTAAAGCACTTATCCAACTTTCACCCTCTATTAAGCAAATTAAACCACCGATGCAAACGATCTTTTTCTATGTTAAATATACAGCCATTTAGTTAGCACGTTGAATTTTTTTGTTTGTTTCGTTCATTGTTTTAATGGGCTGAATTCAGTCAATTTGCGCCAAAATTTGTAATTTTTCCTTTTTTCTTCTCTAACTAATTGAAGCTATAATGACTTAGAAAGTATTTAGATGACGGATTCATATTTAAGTTAAACGAGACATTTTCAACTCGGCCCTTTGGAATGTGGAGTGAACACCCTAGAATGAGCAGGAGGTCCAAAAAACGCCAAGGTTGCCGGGGCAATTATGGCATGACGAAAGCCAGAAATATTTGAGATGGAATTCTCAATTACTGTCAAGTTAAATATTTCAGCAAATTAGACTTTGACGGATGCTTCATGTTAACCATACATAATTTCAAGCAAGATAAATGGGAAAGTGTATTACTGGAAGTATTGTTTACTCATCAGTTTATCATGAGCTCCATACTTATTTAAAATCTCAATCAATTTGTGAGATTAAGTTTTCGATGTATGTTATGACGGAGAGATTAGTCTATTGCAGGGAAAATATAATTTTTTTGTTCGTTTTGTTGATAGAATGAACAGATCTTTTGCGTTTTATGATTGAGCTGAGGTCCATAAACAAGTTTCAAGTTCGATTTATATCTTTCGACGCTTTTTTATTTCCTCGTAAACTGGAGTATGAAAGTATAGTAAAACTGGATTTCGAAATTCTGATTTATCACCACGTTTCAAACTTCTTCCGAGTTCGAAAAATACATTATTAGGAAATGTCCGTCTGTCTGAGGCGAAAACGCTTTGAACTAGAAGTTTAAAATTTAGTGTACGATCTTTAATCCAAATTTGCAGATTTCTATCAAATTTCTAGTAAAATTTGTTCAGAGAGAGTTTGTCTGTTCAAAAAAAAAAAAAAAAAAAGTAACGCAGGGTCTGATTAAGGCTGGGGCATACGGGGCAGTTGCCCCGGACCCCCGCATAAGTGAGGGCGCACAATTGAATTGAATAATAATTTTATATTACGTTTCTTCTTTAATGAATGTTCTTTATTACTAAAATAGTGGAGAAGAGGGGGCCCCAAAGAAGTTTTTGCCCCGGGCTTTAACTAGGCTAAGTCGGGCTCTGGTAACACGATCATTACAAAATAAAGAAACCTAGATAGACAAAATTCGGTACACAGTTCTATCTATAGTGTAGACATCTGCCAACTTTTGAATCAAATTCATCGGCGGGTAGATTGTCTTCCCGTCTTTACTTGCAGATGCATGTAAGTACGATAATTCGACAACACAATGATTTATTTAAAATTTGGCATGATATTTTGTGACGACTAATGCAGGTTTGTGTCCAATTTTTATTTTAATCGGTTAAAAAAATGTCAGAAACAGAAATTCGAGATTTGTAAAATTTTACGCAGGCCAAGAATTAATCGCCAAATTACTGAACTTGGGTAACACGATAGATTCAGTAAAAATGCTGAAATTCAAGTCAAAAATTAATATTTCGGTACTTGCGTATTAGACCTTCGACCCCAACTCTAGTAACTTATTGGCGACGGATTCAAATTTGGTGATAAACCGCCGACACCAACAAAACCAGCAAAATGACGGACGATAGTTAAGGTTTGAACAATTTTTTTAAATAATAGCGTTTTTTTGCCATTCATTTAACGATTCATTGGCGACGCCAAATATACACAAATACCCATATTTCTATTATTGTAAGCTAATGCTATTTAAAACGTTCTCGGACACTATTAACAAGTATGCTAGAAAGTTGACTTTTTCACATTTTCTTTAATAAACGCACTTGTGTATTATTAGTGGTATCCTAATCGAGATCCGTTACGGCAAAGTTGTTTGAAACGCGATTATGTTGGGAAATAACTGAAACATGTTAAATATTCAAATATTAGAAAATGGAATGAGTGTTGGAGTCACCCTTTCCCCGATCAAACAAAATCAAAATTTGATACAGATCGCAATTTTAATTACAAATCGCGTAGTAATTGTATTTATACGCATATAAAATAACAAACCAACAGACGGTCAATATCCTTTGATGGATTTACTTCAAAATTTAATACAAATCTGGACAACGGGTAATAAATTTTTATTCAAATTTATATTCCTCTAGCTTTTTTTGTCGTTGTAGTATTAACTTATTATTCGGAAGGGCGGAAACTACAAACATCTTCCGATTAGATTTCATTCAGAATTTAACAGAAATCGTCAATGTTTTAAACACCGTATACGAAATTTTAACTATCCAGCTCTACGCATTTTTGAGTTATCTAGCTCACATACAGACGGACATAATTTCAATAAAGCCTTTTTCGGAATCAGCAATATCAGAAACATGAAGATTCGTCAAAATGTCTAGTTTGAATTTTTAAAAAACAATTACAGTACTTTCTTAAATACATTTCGTATACAATAAAGTAAAAACACATTGATCTAGATAAATGGAATTCTGCATGGAGTCTTGGCACAGAAATAGTGTACCTGTTACAACTTTTTATCTGTCAGTTTTAAGAAGGAATGCTTTCAGAATGCATGTGATTTCCGCTTTTATTATTGGAAAGCTAAACGCACCAGATAATGGAAATATATATGACAAATTATATGGGGGGGGGATTTTCTCTTGTTGTAAAGTTACAAAAACTTTTCTTTTGTCTGAATTTTTAAAAAATGGTTAATAAGTTCTTATCAAAAATAGAGAAAACACCAGCATTAAATCATAAGTGTCTAACTTTAAATTCCGTGCGGCAATCGTACTTAATACGTCGTAAAAATCTTTCTTAATTGGATAAACGCCTTCTTCCCATCTTGTTATTAAAAAGCACATTTTAGAACACTCATTCGCCACCCACCATTCAAGTAGTGATATCGCACATCAAATATTGCATTTAGAATACTAGGAATCCAGGATGCTGGACGAATAATTAAAGTATAGTTAAGTACAGGGCAATTCAGAAATGTGGGGCAAATTTAACCCCTTAACTGTTTTGCCTTTTCTTTCATTCAAATTAAAATGACACTATCCATTTTAAAGATGTGCTGTTGACTGATTAAATCAAGAATGCTTAATTCCATGTGAACTGTGCTTAATTTTTGTATTGAAAGATAGCGCTTCTGAATTATTTAATTCCATTTAACAATTTTGAAAAATTGATTCAATAGCTTATAGATTCAGAATGCTTTTTTTCTAAGGGACGCCTGAAAGCTTGTCACGTAGACATAAAATTTTGAACTCACTTGTATGATTTCATATGCTGATGATATAATTCGTTTTATAGTATGGTAAACGATATAATTATATTTTATACTTAGGTAATTTATATGGTTCTCACTTAAAAAATTATTTTGGATAGTTATAAATTCTTCCACATGTATCAAATCATCTGGAACCCGGTTCTAAACTGTCGCATTATTTTCAATTTCTTTTATTCTTCTGTTGTTGTTCCCGTGTTCCGCTTTACAACAGAAGGAGGGGTGCAGTAGCTTCAGAGGGTATGGATCCCTGAGTACCCGAGAGCAGAAGTCTGACTTCGAACTCATACACGTCACAAACCCTTTTTACGGGGCGGACCTTACTCGTGCATTTCATTCATTCATTCATCCACAGATCGTAATTTAGATCTGGAACAGAGAATGATCACTTCTGACCCAGTACCCCCAGTGGCATTACTCTCGACATTGACTTTGTGACTACGACAGATCCATCCACCACACACCCGGAGAGTCTTCGAAAGTGGGTTCGAACTAGTAGCCCAAGGGATGCGAATCCGAAGCCTTATCAACCTGGCAATCCCGACTTTTTTTATTCTTCTGGGATTTGTTTTACAGTTATGTCTTGAAAAGTTTACAAAAAAATTAGATTCAATTTTTTAAAACATAATTTGTAAAAGTAAAATGTATAGTTTTTAGCTTTCGGATTTTTTTGTATGTTTACTAAATTTTGTAAATACCAATTCAATAATTTTTTTAATTAGATGGAAACAAACGCACAATAGGAAAAATTCATGTAAAATGTCTGGAAAAGTAATGTAATAATCACTACGAAGAGAGTATGTAAAGTACATAGTAAAATTTTTCATTAAAATTCTAGTTATAATTTTTGATTCTTTCTAAATGCTAACGCGCTTTGGTAAATCAGATATTTTGTTAGTATTCCCCCGTTATTCAAATCAGAAATATATTTGCAAGAATTTGAAAAATTAAATCTTAATCGTATGGGTTCGATGAACTTATGTTGCTGAGATATTTCAATTTTTTTCAATGGTTTAATCAGTGTTTCAAACAAAATAATAACATTAATAAGCAGTAAGGACAAAACAATTGATAAAAATGCTTATATAAAAGAAATCAGTCCTGCCATTATCTTTTGGATAATTGAATATTCTATTAACAAATCAAATTTTGGAATTAAAAGTATATATATATTTGATTGATGTAACGAAATTTTAGATCAGAAAATTTTATTGAATAACTGGGAAGACTTAATTCAGTCTCTATAAAATGACCAACTCTATTTTTATTATATACTTTCTTTAGTATCCCGTCATCAGTGGTTGCTATTAATCTGAATTAAAAGAAGGCCTAAACGCTCTACTATTTTGTCACCGAGACTACGCCTAACAGCAGTGTCAAACGATATCTGTACTCCCCTTGTCCTTCTGATTACTGTATACAGGATGCTCAAAAACGCAAATGTGGGAATGATGAATCTTTCTCCCATTTGAGAATATGTCGGTAGCTAAGTATAATTATATACTTAATACCGGCCGGTACAATTATGGTTGGCTGGTCTCTAATTCGTTGTCAGTTTGCCGACTTCATATGACACTTCCGTATTATGACATCATTCTACCCTCCTCCACTGTGTTTCTAATAAGGTAATGACTGAGTAGTAAAGACTTCCGAGAAAGCTAACTGAAACGCTGCAATAATCTTGTCGCTGGTTGAAATTTAGAGTTTTTAATCATTTTGAGAATGACCTTCGAATTTATGGTCCAAAGAATTTGATTGTTATAAAGAGGGAAATTGGTGGCAGCATTATTTGGTTAAACAAATTGTCATTAATTATTCGATATTAAAACTTATAGATAGAATTCAGTACCTATTGTAGACAATAAGTATATTCTATTCGAAAAAACATCTTATATTGGTGACTGTTTCTATGGATGATATTGAACTTTCCATCTTGCACATGAAGTGTATTTGAAGTGTACTCAAAAAGAAATTACTGCAATTGTCAGTACTTGCGTATTAGGCCATCGATCTTTATCGCCAAATTTGAAGGTGTCGCCAATGAGTTGCTAATCCGCCAATAATGGAAAACAACCGCCATTATTTTAAAAATTTGCTAACCTTAACTGTCATTCGCCATTTTGTTAGTTTCGAAGAAGATCATTAAGCGCTTTTTCTATTCTGATTTATTAACTCGTTGCACACGAAAAAGATGCAATGACTTATTTCCAAAATTATGGAATTATTCCACCTAAAAATACTTGTTTGAATGGACATGAGATCAGTTTATACGTGAAAAAGGACAAACAATGGCTGTGTAATGTATCAAAGAATTCTTGCCACCTAAGTAAATTGGCGAGGTGGTTGGCGACCTTTGACACATCGGCGGTCTGATACGTAAGTACCCAATTGACCAAATAATTTTATCGCGAAACTTTGATGATTCTGCGTGTTTCAGATCTCCTTGAATCTGAAAAACACATTTTCGGGATTATGTGTATCTAAGAACTAGACCTGAAAAATTGTCATGATGTAGAATGCACGGAACATGTTATGTAATCTTGAAACTTTTGCGCTTGAAAATGTAATTCGATACACAAGTGTTCACCTAATACAAGAACTTATTTATTGTTCAAACATTAAATATACACTGAAGTGACAAAAGTCATGGGATAGCAATATGCAACTATGCAGATGGCAGTAGTATCGCAACGAAAAAGTATAAATGCGCAGTTCGTTTTCCAGAGCTTTCATTTGTGTTCAAGTTATTCATGTGAACAGGTTTTTCGGGATTTATGGCGGTACGACGAGAATTAAGACTTTGAACGTGGAGTGTTAGTTGGAGCTAGACGCATGGGTCATTCCATTGCAGATATCGTTAGTGAATTCAACATTCCGAGATCCACAGTATCAAGAGTATGCCGAGAGTATGAAATTTCAGGCATCACATCCCATCATGGACAGCGCAGTGGGCGACCACCTGCACTTAACGACCGAGACCGCCGACGTCTGTGTAGAATGGTCAATGTTAATAGACACGTAACACTTCGTCAAATAACTGCAGGAATCAATGTGGGACGTACGAGGGACGTGTCCGATAGGACTGTGCGGCGAAATTTGTCTTCCTTGGGCTATGACAGCAGAAGACCGACTCAAGTGCCTTTACTGACAGCACGACATCGCCTGCAGCGACTCTCCTGGGATCGTGAGCATATCGGCTGGTCCCTAGACCAGTGGAAAACCTTGGCGGGGTCAGATGAGTCACGATTTCAGTTGTTACGAGCTGATGGTAGAGTTCGAGTGTGGCGGAGACCCCACGAAGCCATGGACCCAAACTGTCAGCAAGGCACTGTTCAAGCTGGTGGTGGCTGCATAATGGTTGAGGGCTGTTTTTACATGGCATGGACTCAGTCCTCTGGTGCAACTGAACCGATCATTGACTGGAAATGGTTATGTTCAGCTGCTTTCAGATCACTTGCAGCCATTCATGGACTTCACGTACCCACACAACGATGGGGTTTTTATGGATGACAATGCGCCATGTCACCGGGCCAGAACTGTTCGCGATTGGTTTGAAGAACATTCCGGACAATTCCAGCGCATGATCTGGCCACCTAGATCACAAGATATGAATCCCATCTAGCATTTATGGGACATCATCGAAAGGTCCGTTCGTGCCCAAACTCCTGCACCATCCACACTTTCACAATTATGGACGTCTATACAGACAGCATGGCTCAATATTCCTGCAGAGGACTTCCAACGACTTGTGGACTCCATGACACGTCGAGTTGTTGCACTTCACCGGGCAAAAGGAGGACCGACACGATATTAACAGTCATCCCATGACTTTTGTCACTTCAGTGTATAATGGGTTTTAAAATGAATTATCCCCAAAAATTAATCTATTAATTCTTGCCCTTAAGTATTTTGAATAATCAAGATTTAAAAATAAAACATCAAAAAGATGCGCCGTTGTGAACTGTTCCCGAGAAGACACATTCGAATACAAAAGATTAGATCAAATCTTTGCACGTCAAACTAAAAATGTTTTTTTTTTTCAATTCCAGCATTTAAATAAACCTCACCCTATATATATAATATATATATATATATATATATATATATAAATAGACATATATATATATATATATATATATAATATTAAATAGAGAGAGAGAGAGATAATCTTGTTCAAAAGTCAATCGTTAATAAAATTCTTCTAATTCATCCACTCAAGTTCAGTTACAATTTTCTAAGCTTGTTGTGGATGACACTTGACGTTAACAATTTTTTAATTCATTTTAATACTTTAAATAGAATTTTATCAGTTTGTAATGGAATTCAAAATCGACAATTTAATAGGTAAAATGCAAGGATATCGGTATTTTTCTCATGAGGTCAATGAATGAGAGCTCAATTCTTACGAAAATCAATAATATTTTGATAAATTATTTATATTAATTGTATTTATTTAATAAAAAGTAACTAAAATAAAAAAATTTCTTTGTTGACATAATTAGGAATTGACTTTAATTTTTTTATATTGCTTTTTACTTTGATACTTTAAACTATACATTTATTCGGAGGTTAAAATTTAATACTTTTTTTATTCGTTGAATATAAAAGTTGAACGACTTAAAAGTATATGTACTTTATTTATATACATAGAATAAGGAAACGCAGCTGAAGCTGCGGTTCAGCGGCTTAATATTAAATGCATAACTTATATTATTTTTTTAAAAAAAAAAATTACATTATTTTGATACTTTATCATGTTTTGTCCTCTGAGAGAATAAAAAAACCCTTCAAAGGCTTTTTTGAATTGTCAGCCTGAAAGATAGAAAATTTAAAACAGAGTATGTATTGATATATTTTAATTGTGTTTTCTGTTCTAATTTTGCTTTTGAATCTATAAAGAGGAAAATTTCATGCTTCGTTATTTTTATGTTCAATTTGTTTTACGTTTGTAAAGATGAAATTTTGTAGTCAATTTTACCCTTTTTCCTGCTGTGATATAAGTAAATTTGTTTATTTCCGATAACAGGCTATTTCAATATTTCCTGAATTTATGATTCATTTGATGAGCAATTCTTAATTCCGTACCCCTGACACTACCTAGTACAGAAGCTAGGAAAAAAATCTATTTCCTGTTTATTATTTCGCTGTTATAAATATTATATAAAAAAAGAATATGATTGTTACTAAGAGGGAAAAACTAAAAGTTAAAAAAAACATTCCATAAAAGTAATTTTAAAAGCTTTTTAATAAAGTTTTTTTATGCAGAATTAATTTCAAATTCATAGTTTAAATTGGTATTCTTTTTTATGACCAATTCTTATTTATTTTATTTCAGAATGCCTGCATCAAGGAAGATATTACAACCTCGGATACACTCTGCACATTAATTGCAACAAATGGTAAAGTAAATTTCTGTCTGCTTTTGTTGTAATGCACTGTCTATCTTTAAATAAATGTACATATGCTACGGTTAAAATAGTTCAGTTAGTATTAAAAGTAACCAAGAGCAAAAAAATAAGTAAGAGCCAGGAACTGAACTATTAAATGATTGCTATTAAGCAAAACATATTCACCTATCTAGTTCATTCCTAATGAGCAGATTTCTGGAAAGATTTGACAATGTTGCAAAGTCGTTTCAAGAGTATGTTATACCTAATGGTTGCATCTTTGCAGTAGAAAATGTTATATTCATGTGAAATAGCAAGAAAGGCGAAATTTACTAAAGAACATTGCAGCAGTTAAACGCTTTCTAACCAAATTGTCAATTTTATTCACCAAAAGAGATGATGTTATGCATAATTATGCATATTGACTCGTTTGCGAGTTCTGTATGCATATTTATTTATTATTAGCGTTACTGGGTCCCGCTAATAGTAAATAATTTTATAATATGCTAATTTGATTTTCATATGTTAACACAACGTATCCTTTTAACTATGAATGAATTTTTGTTTATTAAATATTGGAACTTCGTGTGATTGGCGTTCCATAGTATAGCTTATTTCCTTCTCTTGCTACTTTTATTTTTATTCTAATCTCTTTCATCACAGTCTTTAATCGTATTTTATCTCAATTCAAAATTTTATTCCTAATTTATTTGTTTTATGTTTTTACTAATGTATCGAATTTGTACCTTTCAAACATAAAATCCTTTTAAAATATGTGAGGAAATCTCTTTTGGATAATCAGGCCCAAATTATTAAATAGATAAATTGAGGAATTTTTCAGCACCCCAAGCGCTTGAAGTTTATTTTTTAATTGGTATGTTCATTGAAATGTTTGTACTACCATGTACCGTAATATATACAAATTAAAATCAAGCATTGTTTAAATTCAAAATATCATTTAAGAACTTTTTCCTTTATATTTAATTATTTTGTAACATATTAAAAAGACTTGTAGCATTTTTTGCGATAAAATTGTATTTGAAGATTTTTTAAACCGTTGTATACTAAAATCAACTCTTGAAGACGAACGCCATTTAAAATTTTATCACACTTAATTGTAATTTTTATTACTTAAAAATTGCTTACATAGGGATTAAAATCATGAAAAAATATTTGCTTTCACAAATATGGAAGTGGAGAGCGAGACCCCAAAAATTGCGTTACCTAAGAGCCCATCGAGTTTCATCTGACCCTAAAGCTCAAAAATTACTTAACCTTATCTTAACAGAACTATTAAACATTTAAATGGAGGATAAACATTACGCTCCCTTTGCCCCCTCCCCCCTATTATGATGGATTCTACGCTTTGACTTCTCTGCTTAGCTTTAAGTATTTAACCTTCCAGTATTTTTTTTTCTCTTAACATTTTTTTGCTGCATTATTAATGTTTTTGTCAAAAACGTTTTGAAAGCTATTAAAAAAATATTTTACATAATACTAGGTAACACTGTCTACTAGGTCGCCGTATTGACCTTCTCTTTTACATAAGGACGTCCTTCACCCCTTTAAATGGCTGGGTCAAGTACGAATGAATTCTAGTTGACACCGCGAGCGAAAGTCAAGACTGATGGATTTACAACCCTTCCGCGTTTGGCATTTAACCACGATTGAAGTAGGTGGTTTGTGGTCACTTGGCCAGATCTGAGGAGCGATAGGAACCGTCGGTAAAATTATCTTAAGAGTCACTTATTACAGGCAGACAAACAGACATTAAATGAATGGACTCAGTCGCACTTCCAGGAAGGCGCTATGCCTTTAAGATATTATTAAAAGTGCCCAGAGATTATTATTCTGCCCATAAGCGGAGGGTGCAACGCTTGCGGGGTGAATCAATGGTACTTCAGAAAGATAGGATATATATAGTGACTGACGCAAATTTGGCTCAGAATGAAGAATTCGTCATTTTAAGAACATCTGAGAAATGTTCCGCCCAAGAATTATTTAACGCACAAGATATTTGCAGTTAGCCACTTTAGAGTAATGGCCAAGTTAGTAGCGGTCTTCACTCTCGAATATCCCATCTGTGTTATATAGCCTACGAGCTTGAGCCTTGAAGCAGTTGGTTTTTCTTGTAAGTCTGTCATTCGGAATTAATTGCATTCATAAATCATCGCCTTAAGAGGATTTTGTTAAAGAAGAGATAAATATACCTTGGATGATAATTTTTGCTTCATTGGTGCCAAATACCTAATTTTAGCCTTTCAGTGCCTCTTCGGTCTTTTCTCTGCTTATTAAACGACTGCTGTGGGACTCAATGGTGAGTCGCACGTACAATCTATATTGTACCGAACTATCTACATAATTAAATGATCTCCTTTTTACTATAGTAAAAAGGCAGTAAAAAAGTCTTCTTATTAGATAGATGGTTCGATTATCAGGCGTCAATAATAGCAGTGGACGTGTTAATATAAATCATATAGTCCTCTATCCCTATCTTAAAGTGTTACTATCAATATTAGAGAAATATCAAATGCCTCAAATTAGAGTGGCTTTGTCAATCACCACTGACGGATAAAAAAACTCAGATTTTTGAATTGCTTCTAATTTTTATCGTCAAATATAGACAGAAATTGTTAGGAAGGAATAAAAGATAATCTTTTGGAACTTTACTTATTTTTATTTGTTGCATATATTGAAGGTCTCGGCTTTGGAAGTATGGTTTCTAGATCGAAATCAGATTCAATCAAAGATCGACCGGATGTTTTGTCCTAACGCGATAAAAATGGAAGCAGAGGATCAGATATTATCCTTGTGGTATGGCAAGGATATTTTCCAGAATGATGTATGCACTAAAGTAACCTCACCTTGAGTTAAACTTATAAAATCCATCACAAAATTCATATTCAGCTTTCTACAAAATAGATTTAATGTTAATCTAATGGTTTTTACTTTGCCTGAAATAGCTTTCTTGAAGAAACAAGTAATATAAAAAAATTTACGTCAATTCCTACTTAGGTCAACAAAATTTTATTTTTGCTTTTTATTTAAAACAAGATAATATATAGGGAGATTGTGAATTAACAGTGGGAATTTTAAAAAAAATTGAGCAGAATTTTCGTGGCACTATCTGTTGGTTCGAAAGCGAACTGTTCCCATATAAAATATTATAAACCTCCTTAATTTTGTTTTTAATGAATTAATATTTGGAAAACTATATTAGCATCAAGTGTCATTTACTGCAAGTCTTAAAAAAGTGTAGTTTAACTCTTGTGGATGAATAAAAAGTATTTTATTAACGAATGAAAATCTGAGCAAGATATATATAGAGAGAGAGTGTGAACTAATAGTAGGAATTGAAAAAAAAAGTACTTAAATCAATGTTTTCATAATTCACCAGTTGCTCGTGTCCAAATAACTGAAGGTGTGTTGGAAACTTTTTTTTGTTTTGTTTTGTATTGGTATTCATTGATGAAATGTAGGTTTGAGATTTTTTTCTTTCAGTGCTTTACTGTTACTTGTTTTGTATTAATCGCCTTTGACGACAAGTTGGAATGCTGGATTCAAAAACTGCTAAAAACTTCAAATAGATATTTTGTACAAATTTGTCTTAACTGATTCCTCTGCACAATATTCGTAAATTTCAAAGTTTAACAAACGTATAACTCGTCCTATTTCTATAATCGTTATTTTTTATGCGTTCTGCATTTCTTTAATTTTTCTGTCTTTTCTATCTGTATATTTGTGCCTAACAATTACGTCACAGGAAAAGTACAGCGGTGTTTAAAGGTGGACGAATTTTGACGTGAAACTTTAAACCAAAGTATAAAACTTAAAAAAGAACAAAAAAAGTAATTTTGTAAATGTTTATACTGTGTTGATGCCTATTCAGTATAGATAAATAAGCTGAATATTCATAACTTGGTCATCAACAATAGCAAATAAGCCGGGGTTAATTATTAGTAGCTGCCATGAAAACGTTTTAAATCACTTCAACAATGGCATATATTGTTGCTAGTTTTTATCCCAGCCTTCGTCAGACAGAAATTTTGATGTGTGTGAATGATAACTGTCCATCTGACGCCAATTGGGGCAACGCAAATGCGTGATTGCGCAATTGGGGTACAGATTAAATTTTTTTAATTTCCTTTATTCTGTTTTATTTTAATTCAAAAGTACTTCAGAATGAATCCGACAAAAAATTAATTTTAAGTATTTAATAATATTTATGCTAAATAATATAAAATATTTAATTTTAAATCCATCAGACACTAAGAAAATAAACTCAATCGTTTGAAATAATCGGTCGAAAATATGGTAAGCATAACCTCATTAGCGTGGGAGAAATACTAACTGAAATCTTACTCATTTGGCATTGGAGAAGTTAATTTTTAATTAATATAAAATTAAACACTCGATTAACCGGAATGAATAGTAGACCATGTCCTTTTCTAAGCTATAATTTATCTCTGTGCTAAATTTCATCCATTTTCGTTCAGCTGTTCTGGCGTGATTGACATCATCCAGACTTTAACATTTATGATAGTAGTATAGATAAAAGATTCTTAAAATATTTTATATCTTAATTAAGAATAAAAAAAGTAGTAAAGAAAGTGATATTAAAAAAAAAATTTAAAATATCATGAAAAATATTGTGCAACCATATTTCGGTTATTTCTTGGGGGAAAAAAGTATTTGTTCTAATTTACTGCAGTTACGTTGAGTTAATCTTCTTTTCCTTGCTTTAAATTAACTAACCTTTGTTTGGTAATAAATCATATCAATATATTACAGATGCTATTACGTTATGATATGTAGTTTTTCCTCTCTAGGTATTATAGCTAGAAAATTGCACTGTTTAATGAATAACATCATTTTTTTAAACCTATTTTCACTGAAAAAGGTGAATACGTTAGAAAAAGTAGAGAATGGACAGCTTTCAGAATTGCTATAAAAACTGCGCTGACGTTATTTAATGAGCTATAAAGTGTGTCAGCACATAAAATTCATTTTGGGCACATTCCCATTCCAGCATGATAATACGTGTCGTACGACCTCGAGATTACAAGACATATTATTACTCGCAAACTTTACCTTTGAAAATTCAATTCTCGCCACCAGAGGCTAGAATCTCTTGGCATTTGTTCTCATCCTTCCTTTGTCCGCCATTAGAAAGTTCACCTTATTTAACGCCTTTGTGATGTCACGTTTATTTCAGTCCGAAGTGGTACTTATTTAACGAACAGGGGAATGTTTTCAAAGAAATGCGCTCTAATTCTAATAAGGTGAATGGATATTCTATCATCCTTATTTCAGGTGAGCAACTGGATTTTTATTTAATCATGGCATGGGCAACCACCGAGTTGGGGAAACTTGATTATCTGCTCAATTTGAGTTGGCTCGAGCTGCGCAGTTTGCCGTCTTAACAAGTTATTACTTGGTTTTCACTCGGAAAATTACTTTAATAAAAGCTTTGTGGAATGATGGTTGATGGGAGAAAATAATTCGTGACTTTAAAGGGGCTCATGAGAAATACTTCTCTCCATTTTTTCTAAATTTGGTTGCATCTTACCTATTAATGATAATGAATGCAGTGTTAACAAAAGATTAAAATGAAATCTGCTATGCATATTTCAATGCATCATGCCGGAAAATAATTTCTTGAACGACCAAAGCACCACGTGCTCGTGCAAGTTAAATAATATTTTTATTCATTTCAATCGTTTCATTGAATGAGTCACTTTAGTATTGCAAACGATCCGAAAAAAACATTGTCCCTCATTTAGTGTTTTTAAAAAAAATATCACATTTCCTGTTTATTTCATTTCGTATAATTACGTGCCCAAAATGATACTTCTCTAGGTTTTATCTGCTGTAGTCCTTTACTTGTTTTTTTTTAAATCAGAGCTTTTGTAAATGCGATGGCAACACGTATTAAAAGCTGATTTTTTGACATGCTCGTGCAGATAATAAAATTTTTATTTTTTGCCTACGGATTTTTGATGACGCCAAAAAACCTCATCCCCAAAATATCATGTTCTGACACGATAAAAACCGTCCGTAAACTGAAATTACACGTTGTAATTGAATAAGCTTTATATCTTATTCTTTTTTTTCAGATCCATTAAAACCTGTTCTTTTTAATTTCCGAACTTTAAAACATTAGTCTGAGTTGAAACTGAATTCTACTTTAAAAAATGCATTCTTAAGTAATATTTATAATAAAGTTGAAATTTTTTCAACTAGCAACCCGTTTTTGGACGAGAAGTCACTCTAACGACAAGAAAACTCTTTTAAGATTGTATTATTTCTAAATATTTTGCTTCCATTTAAAAGCTACTAAATGAGTAAGAAGAAATATTAATTAACACGTCAATTTTTTAATTAACATTTTATTTAATTAATTATTTAAACAAATGTTTGTTTTTATTTGCCTTTTTTGTTTTCTCGTGTGCAAAAAGTAATTATCCTGATAGTCGAATGCGAATTCGCTATTTTTACGAATTTCCACATTTCTGACTTTCCAAATAGGAATTAAAGTCAGTTCTGAAATTATGTGTGTCTGTCCGTGATAACTCAGAAACGCCTTGAGCAAGACGGTGGAAATTTGGTGCGGGCTGTTAACATCAAATTTACAATTTCCTATCATATTTAGAACGAAATCTGTCGACACGCAACTTACATGTCTAGCAATTACTACTGAATAACCTGTGAATTGTAAAGAGCTAGGTGGATAAAATTTGGTCCATAATTTCAGAATTCAAAATGTAAACCAGCATCAAATTTCATAGCAAATCCGTCAACTGGCAGATTATCTGTCTATATTCGCATGAATGTAAACACTATAGATGCAATTAGTTAGATAGCTAAAATTTGATATATGATCTTGTGACTAAAAATAGTAGTTCTGCTTCCAATTTTGATTTCAGTCCGTCAGCAAATAGTAATCCAAAATGCAAACTCGGTTTCCTTACATATACTAAAGAACAAGAGAGGCTACGGAAGGGAAATAAAAATCTGAATACTTGTGATGTTCACGGCCTTGCTCGGGTTTTTCTCAAGGCAACAGTTATGTCGAAGACATTTGTAACCTTTAAGAAAAACGGGAACCTAAACTTCACCTAACTTTCACCGGCACTTTTACTCACATTCCGTAATTTAAGGGATCTCTTCTGTCGATACTAAAATGGTTCACGATGGCCTAGTGGCTTCGGAACCGGAAGGTTTTAGGTTCGAGACCCGATTCCACCAAAGAACCGCTGTCTAAGCGGATTCTAGTGCACGTTAAATCCGTCTGCACCAAACGCTCTTCCGCTGGTGTGGTGTGGAGAGGGGTGTGTCAGCTCAAGAGTCGTCGTCGTCGTCATCTGACTGCGATTCAAAATTATAAGATCCGTTCAAAAATAGCTCTAGAGTTGCTTTAAAACAGGACGTTAAAAGTTTACTTTTCAGTTAGCCGGGTGCCAGCGAAAAATCGCCAAATAATGTAGAATTCTGCCAAATTTCTTTGTTGATTTTTCGCTGGCGCCCGGCTAACGGAAAAGTATCCATAATATAACTAAATTAAACTAAACCAAATCAATATTAAAATTGTGGTCTTGAGCAAAACTGTAAACGCTACAAGTACTTATAATTTTTTTTTCAAAATACTATATGCATTTTGCGTTTCCGAATATAATGAAAGAAAACAAAAGTATGCATTTTCAAGGTTTTTTTTTTTTTTTGGCGGAATGATTCAAACAAATTTGATACTGAGCTATAATTTCAGTACAGATACTGATGATCAATTAAGATACCGATGTCAATTTCATTAATATAACTCATTGTGTTTTTGAACTGTAATATTTACCTGCAGACAGTCAACACATCGACAGATCTCCTCTCACGTCACTATCTATGAGTTACGAAGCCTTCATTTTTTTATTGACTGTGGTCAAAACGCAGAAAATATGGTCATTTTAGTATTACTAGTTAACACAATTACCGATAAAAAGAATTATATTATTATTTTATTGCATCGAGATATTTTTCGATTGATTCTGATTTTTCTTCCCAATTCATTTGCAGCATCTGCCGCGTGCACGGAAATGCGAAATTCGAATTCGACTGCGAGCAGAATGTATGCCTCGTCAGACCAGAACTCATATCGGGTATCGATGACGCTCATCAAGGGTAAGGCTCTTTATTAAATTATCCCTTTATTGCTCTGGCTATTTGTTTCTTTCAATTACAATCTATTCTTCTTTCTTGTGGTTCTCCCCTGTTCCATTATACTTTCATGTACCATGTTGTTTATCAGAGATGTTTTTTGCAGTAAAAGAAAAATGAGACATGGAGACAAACTCCAAACTGTATGTAATCGAAATAATTCTTTCGCAGGTCTCTAAATTAAATATACAATGGGACATCAATTTAATCCAACTTCGTACTGGCCATACACGCTCTACGCACAAGCGTATGCTGTTAGTAGCCTGCTGTAACTTGCAATCATTATGAAAAAACATTGACTGTCAAACATCCTAATCTTTTCACTCGAAATTTTAACATAGTTTTTCCATTAAGAGAAAATCTACATTTTAATCTCTTGATGCATTTAAAATATCTTGTAATATGTAGATTTATTTGCTGCAATTTTTCCAAATCCATGTCGTTGTAACACCGGGACTTTAAAACCAATGAAAGTTCTATGAAAAATAATCATTTGTATTTTCAAGTTCTTAACTATAAGACATAACATATATAAAATATACACTTAAAACATAAAACAAATAACTCATTCTAGTTCTCGTCGCAGCTTTTCCTGTTCGAGGGTCTTGGACTAGAAAAAAAATTATATCATTTTATTTCGTTTCTTCCCCCCCCTTCCCCCTTTATTTTCCTTTTATATTAAACTTGCATTTAAGTTTTACTCATAACCCTTTCCTTGCATACTCCTTTTATTGCTATAAAAAGTTTTTTCCATAATTGAGTCCCATACACCAAACTACCAAAATTTTCTGTATTATAATCCAATTTCTCTGTCGAAAACAATTTTGCACCTGTGTCCTTTTACCTTGAGCGACGAAGAAATCCTATCTCAATTATTCCTTCAAGGACGGCAATGTTATAGCATTATGTTATGGAGCGAAAATAGCAATTCGTTTTATTATATATTTGGTCTAAATTTGGAAAATTTGCATATCAATAGTGATTAAAAGTATCTCCATAAAGTGAATAACAACCAAATACTGGATGGTCAGTTGAGAAGTTTTTAATTTTGTAGGGAACATAACCATTTTACAGATTTGGGCTTTTATATAAGTGCTTATTAGTAAAAAAAGGAGGGGGGCATTTCAAGTTGATGAAATGCTTATGAATTAATTCATTTGGAATGTGATAGGAACATTTGCTGTGATGGATCAGCCCTCAATATTCACTGAATGGAGCTCGATGCGTTTATTCTTAAAATATTGAATTGAAACCACTGAATGATTTCTGCTTTCAAATGTGGCCAAAACGTTTAAAAATAATTCTAATTTGAGTGGAAAATATTTCTCATTTCAATATCATAACTAGCTCAGAATAGAGAGGTGGGGTTTGATTAAACCTAGTCCTCAGTTCAGTTCTATAATTGCAATGTTTTCTCAATCTTTGTTATTCTGCATATTTGCGGAGAAAGGCGTCGAATATTAATACTTAACCTATATGTATTAAGAAACGATACAGGAGCAAATACAGGAACAAAACATTTCTTAACATAAACCATATTAAAACATCGGTGAACGTGAGGGTATGTATTACCCTCTTCCAATTTAGGTGCAAAACAATCATGTCATTATCATGACGTAATCAGTGACGCAACGTGCGTCTTATAGAATGAGAAATATTACATTAATAGCCTACATATTTTTAATGATTAATATGCAAATTTTGGTTTAAATATTTAATTATATTACATTTTTTTAGATGGAAGTCTAGCAACTACTCATTCTTTTGGGGTAAAACACTTGAAGATGGTATTCAGTATCGTCTTGGGACCCACAAACCAACGCGACCGGTATGGATTATTTTGAATTTCTAAGTCTGAGCTTTCAAATTTGGAATCAATAACAAAGAAATGTATTGTGAAAATGATATTAACTGAAATTTTGTTACGCATAGGTACAAAATTCAATATAGTCACTGAATAAATAATCTAGAATGGTCAAAATGAAATCTGTTTTTGATAGAGAGTCTTGAGATACTGCATCTTGCATTAATATTTACCACATGTTGGAAGGAAGGGAATAATGTTTCGTCTCGTCGATGATTAAAATCAGCATCACAAGATGCTAAAATCTTCCACCATAGCACATTTGATAAGTTTGTAGCGTCTTTCTAATAACTAGTGCATCAATCGAATATTCTGAACCTGAATATTTGCCAGTCGAATATTCTGATTCGTAAATATTCCGGTTGTGCTACTTGTGCATCCAAGTCAATCAGTTGTGTGAGCGTACATCTGCATTTGTCACCTTAGTCGGATAAATAATGATGTTTTGAATTAAAGGTTTTTTTTAATAAACAAATTGGAGCAAGACAAAACCAAAACTGCAGCAACAAGATCTCCTCAACTTCTCCGCTGCCATTTTGACCAGTTAAATAATCAAATGTTGGATTACTTTTAATCGAATCCGACTTTCTCACATAGTATAAAAGTAAAAAAGTTTTCTCAAAATTGACAAATTTGACTCAAATGTTTAGGTTCCCCACATAATATAGCGCACTTTATCTGAAAGAAATTGTATTAAATAATTATTCTTTTATCAATATAAAGTTTCATAACACAGAAGAAGAATCAGTTTTAAGTATCATAGCATAGATTTTACCCTGCTTTCAGTGTCAGCTCTCGCCGATTTTAATGATCCAATGTTGCAATATGGATCATGTGCGGCTATTAAATATCTGACCAGTTACTTATATTCTAACTGAAGTTTCTTTTCTCAGTGTTATTTATATTTTTAACATTATGAAAGTTGGGAACTAGAATGAATCTGGCCAGAATTTTATTGTACAGGAATTATCGAAAGGGCATCGTATTGAAAATGTGAAAACATACTTTCACTGAATTTCCGAGTTAATAAACAAAATAAAAAAAAGGTTTGGATCATCCTCTTCTGAATATCAGAACTTGTCGAGCAGTCCGATTCTTATGCTTTTAAAATATGATGCCTAGTTGAATTTATTCAAAATTGTGGCTTACCCATTCTTATTCTCAATGTTTCATGAATTAATAAAAAAAAATCTATTGTCAATCTGTTTATGCAAAAGCCAATAGAATTTCTTGCTCTTACTTTTGCAGACAATGGAGATGAACGAAATACATCCGATCACGAACGGACCCCTTCCTGAAAATTTTGACTCTCGACAGAAATGGAGAAATCTCATAACCCCAGTCCGAGACCAGGGAGACTGTGGATCCTCCTGGGCCTTCTCCACGGCAGGTAAAATGGTCAGAGCAAGACAAAATTAAGTTTTACAGGAGACCTATTGGCGATTGCAGTTTCTGGGGCTCTTTTTTGCCAAGTTTCCAAATGAAAATACTTTATATTTTATCCATATGACCGAATCTATTTCTTTGTTATCGTGGGTTACGTGAATGACCTGTCTGTGTTACCGGAAAAGACCTAAAT
The DNA here is from genome assembly GCA_026289955.1 of Argiope argentata. Taxonomy (NCBI): domain Eukaryota; kingdom Metazoa; phylum Arthropoda; class Arachnida; order Araneae; family Araneidae; genus Argiope; species Argiope argentata. The sequence goes on from JAOUZG010043731.1 coordinate 2,666,039, forward strand.
TAGTGAGAGTCACTATTCTCTATTCAGTGTCCTATAAATACAAACCAAATAGATCGTTGAAAGCCCGTATATTTATTCATCATCTTATGTATTCGAATCATCGCCGGTAGATGTCGACAATCACTGATAACTTATGTTTAGAAGCAGCGGCTCATCTATTTAGAAATTCATAGTTTCTTAATATACTTTTCATGTAATTCTAATTTTTTAAAAAAGATACCTTAACCATAAGTATCCTATAATTTTAATTTCAAATCTACATATGAAGTTTGTTGAGTTTCAAACAAATTAAATAACCAGAATATATATACATTTGATGTATTTTATTTGTAAAACGTTATGTGAAAGATGAAGTAATTAAACAGAAAAAGAGTATCGGAACTATCTCCGCACGTGGGCATTGCGCGCGCATGCACACACGCATTTCCAATTTCGCCCCATCAGCTCGCAACTAATGTGAATCTTGGAATGAATATCAAATAAGATGCGACAGTAATTGATTTACAGCATTCAACAAGTTTTACATGTAATATTAACAATTGATCCCTCGTAAATATTTTCATCTGAATAAACTTTAAAAAAATATTCACATTTTTTTAGAGTTATCTCTAACAAAATTAATGAATATTCAGTTTAGGAAAATGACTATCTATGAACATACAAAGATCAATATCGAAATCAAAATTCATAAATTTCCATGAGAAAGAACAAAGCAAATAAAAAAGCATCGAAAAAACAAAGACAAACTTCGAGCGGGAGTAAAAAAATAAATTGGTGCTCCAACAGAAACTGCATAAAGAATGAGGACTATCTATTAATCGTGTTCATTCGGTCTTGAAACACTCACCATGCACATTTGTCTTTATATTTTTATTTACATTATTTTTCCTTAATTCATTTTATACTGAACGTAAAACATTAAACATAATAAATTTGTAAAACTGATTATAGCAGATAATATTTTTAACTATAACATTATCATAAATGAACTTTCTTTTCTCTTATTTCAAATTTATTATTTGTGTTTGACTATGAGTAAAATTTTTTTTCGCAGCCCTCGCATCGGATCGTTTGGCCATCGAATCTCTGGGTCAAGAGAAGAGAGAGCTGTCCCCGCAGCACTTGCTGTCCTGTCAGAGACGAGGCCAGAGAGGATGCAAAGGCGGACATCTCGACAGAGCGTGGTACTTCATGAGGAAAAAAGGGTAAGGTTTTGTAATGTCATCAAAATATATCCGAGTGACAACTCCAAATATGTCTTTTTTAATTTGTTTGTTTATAACAATCACAGTCTGACAAGCTCACGACATAAAACATATTCACGAAATATGGAAACAATGAGAAGACTTTTACTTTACAACATTTGGAATCCAACTTTAACCCGGCATCCATGTCTTTGATTGTTAACACCACCAAACACGCCACATCAACTATCGCCGACGAAGCTCAGTCTGCAACGCCACCGCAATGTCAAATATATTATTAATCTAAATACTGTGCTGACATATATCGGCCTTTCTGACAATCACCAGGTCTAATTCTTTACAGTTTCTAGAAATCGGCCATAGCTACACGCATATCAAATTTGGAATGGGATTTGTGACTACGGTTGTAGTTCTGTGTCTAATTTTTGTTTCAATCCATTAGGTAAAACGTATCTAAAACACATTCGGTTTTTGGATACTATTAATCTCCTACCAGAAATTAAACTCGTCAAGGGTTGCATGATAGATTCAGAAACTCTATATTCACGCCAAAGGTTTAAAATTTCGAACTTATTGTACGCCAGTACCATGGAAAGTGTTCTTTGGGATACCACTTTTATCAGAGAATACGTGAGAAACTTTTGTAGAGACCTTTTCTACTGGTTGTTATTTCTGATTACGTTTTGTTATCGATTGTCAGTAGTTTACAAAGCGAAACTATGACAGATGGAAACAAAATTTTCTCGTTCATCTTTTGTGAGTAACTTCAATCCACTTCGGGACCAGTATTTGATGCCATTCTAATGAATTTGCATATCATATTGCTTTGAAAAAAGACTAGTTTTTCTCTTTTCGAAATTCAAAAGACTTCTGAAAGAACTGATGAAATAATAATTAATTTCATAATGATACTGATTTTGGCTAAAGTTCTATATTTTATTACAGCACAGATGCGCAAGAAGTAATCTTGTTCAACTGAATACAGTGGAACTCCACGCTTTCTCAGAATTAAAGAAACTGTAATCCTCATATATAAAGTACCTGATCCAAAACTACTTTTAATAATAACTGCATGTTTACTTGGTCAGCTTCAATGCCTTAAATTTAAGGGATATAATTTAATTTAATTTCGTAAAAGGTTAAAGTTTTGGGAGAAAACATCTTTAGTGAGAATCGCTCCTTGTATCATATGAAGATGAGGCAAGCTTTTTACTTATACCTCTGAGTTCTAACGTTCTAATTCGTGAATGAAAAGTTGCATTTCCTTTTTGTGCATGAATGTTTGCTACTCTGGAGTTTTTTGAAAAGGTGTTAACATTTTGATTACGTGTTACGAAAAAATTAAACGAATTTCTTTTAGACATCATTTTCTATTTTTTCTGAAAGAAGTTCAGTTAAATTTGGCTTCATTGTTAGTTGCACATCCATTTTTGACCCTAAGTCCTGATTAAATTCTTCTTACTTCTCTAATGCATTCAACATAAGAAATGCCAGGCCATTGAATATTACTTCTTTTTTGTATAAAAAAATGTCTCGTGTCCTTTTAAGAAAACAATATAATCAGTCTTGCATTCGCCCTGTCTCGATCGCCTTCGTCTCCTTATGCTGCCAAGTAAAGCTATCATTACCTAGGGATAGGACTCCCCTCATATTCTCCCACAATGCAATGCATGCAAGTCGATTTCATTTATGTGAATATGAGTCATTTGCATGCTATTCACCAATTCAGTTTGTTGGTTCTGAGATTACATACAATAAGAGATTTCCGACTCTCATTGTATGTAATCTCAGCTGGTTAGGACCACTGGGTTGGGAAGGAGCGGCAAGCTAGTCGCTTTAAATTGACTCTTTTCACGTTCCCAAATAAATTTTGTGGAAAGAGCAAATTCTATTAATTACAAAAGTATGTATTTACATTGAATTATACAAGACGTTATAAAATAGGGTATAATTAATATAGATTTATAATATATTGGAATATTAATGGGAAAACTGGGTTAAACAAAATGCCAGTCAGTCTTATTGGATCAGTGTCTAGGGTGCTGGTTAAGAAAAGAAATAATGTTTAAGGAAAAATAGCTAATTTATTTCGAGTAAACGAAATTAACAGGACATTAACTATTAAGACAGGAAAGGTTAATTACTTTAAAATTCGGAAGTTAAAATATTTAGATGGCATTAAAGAGCGAAGTTTAATGAGATGTCTGCACATAGCAAAACTAATTGCCACCGTAGCATAAGATAATTAAACATTCATCGTTAAGGGAAACGAAAAACCCTCCTCTCTTTCTTTCGAGCGAATGTCCAAGGTTCGCTTTTCACTAAAACTTAAGTGGACTTTGGATTAGTAGAACCCATGGTGCCATCTTTTAAAATATAATAAAACTAAAGTTGAAATCTGTTTGCGTTTGGTGTAACAGTAGAATGGTAATGGCCACTTATTAAATCTCTACATTTATTAATTTTTTATTGTATTCCACTTGTCAAGTCAAGAAAATAATTTTTGTGTTATTTTAACACAAAATTTATTTTAAGTTAATGAATTGTATATGTTGTAACTAATAATCAAACTTAATTTTAAAAAGTTATTCTAAAATAAATTGATATTATGTTGTTTGAATTAAAAATGTAAAATAGACCAATAATTCAGTTTCTAGAGAACGCATCTTGACCAGTATAATATTCCCTTTCTTACATCATTTACGAAACCAGCAGGAATGCTCTTCCCTAAATTGTCTAATAAGAAATATGATCCCCCTCCACCCTCTGCAATTTGTAAATCTTGGTTCAAACCACAAAAAACTCTTTGCATTGCATTGGTAAACAGCATTGGCATTAAGAAATATTGTTTCTTGGAGCGAATTTACCTTTTTTTTACAGTATTAATCATATGATCCTTGGCATTTAACTGTGGATACACGAAAACAGAAGTTGTGTTTTAAAAGCAAAGTTTCCAATCAGTTGAAACTGATATTTAATATAGACATACTATTTTAATGCAAGACCACATACAATGTTTTATATTTTTAAGTTATTGCATATAGAAGCTTTTGAAGGAACAGACCGACAGAAAGTCAGCTCATTAACGGAATGGTACCAAATTCTATAGGTATCTATACTTAAACATCTATCAAATTTCAGATGTTGAATCTGTGTGCCACATTTTATTCACATAACTGTAATGATCGTGTTAATTTAAATCCAATAGCCAGAAACTTCTTCAAGATAGATGTAGCTCAAGATTTGACAGAAATCTATGAATTTGGTGTAAGAAGATCCGTCTGGCTTAAAATATTTTTTAGTTATCTTTATCACAAGCAGGCATAATAACAAAAAATGTGTTTTCGAACATCGGAAGGTTTTAATTCGAATTTTTTGACAATTACTGTATTTTCTGTGTTCCAATATATGAGAAGGTAAAAAGTAGTTTCATAATATGCACTGTCTGGGACTCAGAATTCTTAGATACACCAGTGCCAGACATCAATGCCACCTGTAGAGATTTTGATACCCAAATCACTACAATGCCTGAAATATATTTTGAAAATAACTCGTAATATTCAGCATTAATGTTCGAGGTTCGATGTAAATTCCACTTCCTGCCGCATTATCGATTTTACTGCTATCAGTGTAAATCTTAATGTCTGTTTTGGGAATGTTATTAATGATTTCCAAGCTAATTGCTTGAGGTTGTCTGGAATAAAGCCTTTTTTGTTGACAGGATCTGTGAAGTTGAAATAAAAATGAACTATGGGGAGTTCTTCAGAAGGGTTTGATAGGAGTTTTAGAGAATGAGGTTCTACATCCTCTAGATTTTAAAGTTTTTGAGACATAACATAGCTGAAGGGGCTGTTTTTCCTAAGTCTTTGGTTGCATTGCCAAATAACTTGACGTCTTATTTTGTTGACCATAGCTGGAGAGCTTACAGTGGTATTTGACGAGGTTAGCCTTTCAGAGTTGCAGTGGTTACAGATCTGCCTCAAAGAAGAAAATATTTGATGGGCAACTACATCTGAGTTCAGTACGTGCAGCACTAGTTCCAGTTTTTTCAGGGTAGTGTCAGAAGCAGAACAGTAGACTGGAAATCCAAATTCAAAAACAGGCCTGATGAGAGCGTTAGACATAGATCTGAGTGTAACCGCATCAGCACCGCAGTCTCTGCCTTCAATGTATTTCATGAAATGAAGCCTTTTCCTTGCCTTCAAGGTAATATTTTCGATGTGTTTGTTACATTCCTTTCCCCTTTGTCCTAAATGCCAACTTTTCCAGGTCACTCCCTTTCACATCCTTGATCCCAGTGTCGGGGATATTTATTTATATTATCTCCTTGGACAGTCACCGACCATCTCAGAGTCAACGGTTTATTTGATCTGGTCTGACTCCGTCAGATCATGATGGAGATAAGAAGAAGCATTAATGTGGTTGACTATTTCTCTTTTCTAGCATCACAACAACGAAATGTTTTCCGTATCTCGGAAAAGCGGACGTCACCTGCCCCTTCAATAACGGGAACAGCGCTGGAAAAGTCCGATGCCCAACCGGAACTGAAGATGAAGTTTATTTGTCCACCCCTCCTTACCGTGTGGGACCCAAGGTAAAGATATTTTTAAAAATAAATAAAAGTTCCGTAGGGAAAAATACATAACAGCAATTTTACTGGTTTAAATTGTTGAGCTGCTGATTCAAAATAAGTCTCTTAAATTTACCCTTGGATAACGTTACCGGAGATGGGGTGGAAGTTTTAATCCTTTTTTTTTTTCGTATTAAAATACGTAGTTATTAAGTTGAGGGAAAATTTGAATTGAATTGTTAAAAAAAAAATTAGACAATGAGCTATTAGAGGTAATAAAAGTTTAAGTGGATCAAAAGTAATTTTTTTAAAAAAAATAACAGTTCATTTAGGGTGGATTCCTAACTAAGCAGTCGTTACCAGCTTTCTAATTTAGACAATGGCTACCAAATGTCTGATTCAAACAACTGCTACCTAATTTGGCAATTTTCAAGTGCTCCAAGTTTTCGATATTTTTTTCCACCGTAATTTTCCGATAATTTTGTTACTTTTATTTCATTTACGAATACCGAATTTATACGAATAAAAGTAAAGTGTGTTTGAGCATTGGAGCATTATTCCAGTAACATCCCTAATAAATCCCTTTTACAAGTTTTATATTATGCTTTATGATTCTGAAAAGATATAGAGTTGATCTCATAACTAAACTGCATTTAAATTGGATGGATTTTTTTTTTTTTTTTTCATTTCTCTTCCAGTTTTGTTCAAAATTACTTCTAAATTTTAATTGTAAATTTTATAATTCGCGTGGTACTAAAAACTTGCTACTTTTGAAAGTGGCTCGAAATTATATGCTTCTTTTCTTAGTCTGACGAAGTTTCCTATTTAAAGTATTGTTGCGAATTTTGTGTGATTAGATTTAAATTTTGTAAATATTTTAATTGTATAAAAATGATTCGTAATGGAATCTCGCGTCAGCTAGAAAAGACCATTCTAAGGGAATTTAAAAATAAGAATAACGCCATATCTGACTAACTTGGCGCTGTAGGTGTGTCAGCAACATAATGAGGTCACTAACGGTGCAGTGGAAGCTAAGAAATAAAGATTTGTTCCAAGGGAATGTTGGATAAATTTCCACATTTGCCTGGAACGTAGAGGCAGTTTCTGCGTTTGTCCTGCTCCCTTTAAAAGGACGTTATATAAGACGCGGTGTGGTTCTAACGAGAGCTTTGCGGTTACCCGTAATTAGCGAATTTAATAGCGCTAATTCGCCGTGTATTTGTAGTTTGTGTTATGTGTATTTAATAGACGTTTCGTAGGCAATAAAGTCTGCATCTCATCTGCATATTCACAACATTATTGAGAGAATCCTCGTAAGAGTATGCTAATTATAGGAATTAAATTTAAAAAAATAAAAAAATATTTGATTTTGAAAGTTAAAGAATGAAAAAGAGAATTCCGAAACTTGCATTTACCTAAGAGTCCTTTTAGAGTTCGCTATGGTCCTAGATTTATTCACAACCCGCTGCGTCTAACTAACTTAGTACAGCTGTTAAAACAGCTGCGGATAAAACGAAAGACATCCATCTCAGATAAAGATTAAAATGAAATCTGCTATGAATATTTCAATGTATCATGTCAGAATATAATTTCTTGAAGGACCACGTGCTCTTGCAAGTTAAATGATCTTTTTATTCGTTTTAATTGTTTCATCGAATGAGTCACTTTAGCATTGTAAACTATCCGAAAAAACATTGTCTCGCATGTGTTGTTTTAAAAAATATATCGCATTTCCTATTTATTACATTTCATATAATCACTCGCTCAAATTGACATTTTTCTGGATTTTATTTGCCGAAGTCATTAAGTTATTTTTTTAAAATCGGACCTTTTGTAAATGCGACTGTAACACGTTATTAAAAGCTAATTTATTTTATTTATTTATTTATTTTTAGAGGCTTGTGCAGATAATGAAATTTCAATTCATTGCCCACGCATTTTTGTTGATGCCAAAAACCTCGTCCCCAAAGCATCATGTTCTGACATGATAATAAGAAATGAAACCATTAATGAAAATCATGAAATTCAACAAACTTTGATGATATCTGGATTTTAAATAATAAATTGATTGCTTAATCTTTTTGTATTACTATTCTTTGAATCTTAGTGCATCTCATTGGTAATAACATTATGTGGATTAATGGGATAAGTTTCAATTTACAAATAATTCCTAAATATGATTAAAATAACCCACTTGATTCGGTATAGCAGCTGTGAGCGTCATGTTTGTTTGAATTAAGATTTGATTTCATTTCTACAACATACAGTACGTACCATTATTTTCTTTTTCAATTCATTTTCAATTCCTACTATTAGTTCACTCTCTTCCTATATATATTTATATATCTTGTTTTTATTTTCATTCGTTAATAAAATACTTTTTATTCATCCACTCAAGTTCAAATACCTTTTTTAAAAACTTGTAGTGGATGACACTTGATGCTAATATAGTTTTTTTTTTTCAAATATTAATTCACTAAATAAATTTAATTTTTCATTCTTTAGAATTTTAGCAATTTGTAACGTAAATTGAAATCCCCAGGTAGTAGTTCAATCAAGTAAAATGCAAGGCTTTCGGTATTTTGCGCGTGAAGTTAACGAATGCGAACTCGATTCTTGCGAAAATCAAACATTTTTTTGTTAAATTATTTATATTCCTTATAATTATTTTATAAAAACTAACTAAAATAAAAAAAATTCTTTGTTGCCCAAAGTAGTAATTGATTATATATATATATATATATATATATATATATATACTTGTTTAATTTAAGACCTTTTTTTTATTTCAGGAAGAAGAAATAATGAGAGAGCTCTATTTCAATGGCCCGGTACAAGGTAAAAAGAAAATTTTTATGATACAACTATTTGCTTCGGCGTTACTTATAATGTTGAAAAATAGAGATAAGTAATTTTTCATTATTTACTCCGTTTATTTACCCACTTAAAATATACTCTATCAAAAGAATAAAATGAAAAATGTATTGAAAAATACAGAATTAGATGAGATTAAGCTAAATTTTGCATATAAATTCATTAGATTGTATATTCATTAATGATGAAGCGCAGGAAACTGGCGCTCGGGACTTAGCATTATTTTTTGCGTCCTCTAACATGATATTTTATTTTAAAACGGTAAAATTAAGCTATAAGTCGATGCATGCTATATGGGCAAACTGATTAAGATGTTAATATTTATCTAACAGAAGCATCATTTGTGGATCATACCTGCTTTCTAATTGTACCGAATTGTCAAATTAAATTATTCCTTCCCTACGATAATTAAGAGATAACAAAAAAAGGTAGTCTGAAGTTAAAACGTTGACAGTGATCACATTTAACTATACATTTTATGCTTCTTTCGTCGAATGCAATCTACTCTTTTGAAAACCACTTTTCATATTTCATTGCAGTGCACCTATGCTTTCACCTTAATTCGTATAATTTGATAATTGTGACTACATAATAAATCTGAAAAATTATTTTGCAATCTCCAAGAATACAATGAAGATGCATGGTTGCAAATAAACATAGTAATTTTAAATCGTCCAAAATTAAAAGATTTAATTGACATAAATAGTTGAATAAACTTTTGTCATATTTTTTTCTCAAGCTACTCTTGTGTGTGTGTGTGTGTATATATATATATATATATATATATATATATATATATATTCAAGATACTCTAGTATTTTTTTTCTAGCTACTCTAGTAACATTTTTTTTTTTTTTTGCTAGCTACTCTTGTCGATATTTTTTTGCTAGCTCCTCTTGTAGGTATTTTTTCTATTAATTATAATAACAACTGCTCATTCTGTATCGTGTTATTACCACTTTTCGACGGTTCTACCTCGCTAAGGGGTGAGAATTGTGAAGCGAATAATCCGCAGTTTTTTTTTTTTTTTTTTTTTTTTTACTCTTAAATTCGCAAATCTACATTCACCTTATAACTGAATGCAAACACTTCCCTCTCTCGATCCGATTTTGACAAAATGAACGCACCATGATACTTACGTAAAAAAAGAAATTTCCAAGTCGATATTGAACACCAGAAACAAAAAGATGTAAAATTGCTTTGGGATCGTTCTTCTGTCCAGTGTCCGTACTTTCATTTGTCAAATCAATTACGATAGAATTCTAAAGGAATTTTAGCATCTGTTCTTCTGAATCTCAAACATACCGCTCAGTCGTTTAAGTAATTCAAAGTATCATTTAATATTTGAGCTTTTATGACGACAAATATGGCGAGATCAACTTTTAAAAAATATGTCTAATTGAAAATCAAATCTGTATTGATAGTCATTTTTGTTTGTGAAGACAAATGTTAATGTGTAATCTGATTTGCTGATTTTTAGTGTGAGAAAAAGTGTTACTTAAAAATTCAAATAATCTTCCCTTTTTCCACAGCCACCTTCAGGGTGCACTCTGACTTCTTCCTATACAAAAGCGGTATTTATCATCACATTGAATCACTGGTGGCTGGCTTACCACAAGCATTCAGGCAACAAGATTTTCACTCCATCAGAATTCTAGGGTGAGCAGTAATCACAGTTTCTACCATTTTCATGATGATGTAAAGGGACATTTCGCTTTATTATTCCATTTCTACACTATTTAATATTAAACATGACTTTGTTTACTCACAAACAAGCTTGTTTGAAGCTTGAAATTTTGCGATTGCATTGAATGCTTTTTGTTCAACAGAATTACCCTTGAATTCCAAATAAATTGTACATGTTGTTTTGTTTCAAAACTGTAAACTATTTTATTCAGGATAATCTATACTTAAGTCTGCATAAGATTTCCGATGAAAATAAAATAAAATGTCTGCATCAAAATATTTCAAACTAATTTTCTCTTTTCTAATTTTTTTTTCCTGATAAGTCAATCAAATATCATTGGCTGCTTTTACGATTCCTTAAACTAATATTTTATGTAAAATTACATTAAAAAATATATTTATTATTCATTAGCACAAGAACATAAAATACTGAAATATTTTGAAATTTTAACTGTATCATTGTTTAAAATTGCATAAAAATAATTTATTGAAATTTTTTTTCTTAGAAACTGTTTTTTGATAATATAAGCTATCTTCTGTTTACATTGCAGATGGGGTACAGATGTAATAGATGGAAAAAATATGAAATACTGGGTAAGATACTATATTCACTATACATGAAATTTTGAATTTATTTAATATATTTTCATTGATTAATATTAAAATATAAGATTTGAATGTTTCATTGATCTCTTGCTTTATGACACTCTATGCATATTGTTATACGTACTTCTTCCAATTTATTTAAGGTCCAAAAGGTTTTAAAAAATCCTGTCTTAAATATTCTTTATATATATATATATATATATATAATTTTAATGCAAAAGCTTGTAATATGAAAAATGCAAACTCTGTGAATAAAAATTAAAATTATAAATATTTTTTAAGTAATTTTTAGTTTATTTTTTTATTTTATTTATTTGCAAATTGATAGATATTTTGCTAATCACTAATTACTATTAAACTGAAATCAAAAGAAGGGTTTCATTTTAAATAAATATATAAGAAAAACCTTTACACTAGTAAGACACTAAAATACAATGTTTAACGTATGTATACGATAAAAATTTGATATTAATACAAAAAGTTTTCCTCCAGTCAGAAAAAGTTCTTAAGATGGTATTATTTTAACTACTTACCTATTATAAGCAGTAAAAAATAATTGCTCCCATTTAATATTTTGAAAAATGTTTATTGTATCAATTTCTTACCTCTGAAACAAGTAATTTTAATTTGATGTAAATTCTTCAATTTAGATAAAATTCAAAACAAGTCGTACCACTATATTAGAGCACTAATTGTTTAAAGACAATCTTTTTCAAACACATTTTGAAATTTCTAAAGATCCATTCATTGGTAGCATAAGTTATGTTTTTTCCCCTTAATTTTAAATAGAATATTTTCTGTCCTTGTTTTCTCTCCAAATACTATAGCACATATTGCTTGTTTGGAGACATTAATTATTAACAAATTAATTTATCTTTGTTGCTCCATTGTGTTTTAGCAATAATTTATAAATTAAATTCAGTATAGGAATTTGACGGAGTTGACTCAATGTTAGAGGCCATATTGATCTGGTATAGTTTCGGCTTAGAAGCTTTTTTACTAAAGATCCATCTGGAATATAAGTTTATGGATGACAATGTATTGTTGTGGATTAAATGTTCATGAGAAAATGAGTAGTTCATGTTGCGTTATCTGAAAAAACATTTTAAAAAAAACTGTGTGGTGTATTCTGATACTACCTTTATAAAAACAATACATTGAAATGAACAAGTTAGAATCAATACAGTTTTCAATGAAAAAACTGCATAGTCTGTTCTGATATTACCTTTATAAAAATAATGCATTGAAATTAATAAAAATGAACAAGTTAGAATCAATACCGTTTTTAATGAAATTTGATTATTTTTTTACCAAATGTTATTTATGTACTCATTTACTTTTTTACCTTATAAACTTGTTAACAAAATATCTAAGTTCAGATTTATTTAATGAACTACACTAGTTGGATTTTCCTGAATAAATTTTGTATAAAGTTTTTAATTTTAGCTTTTTTTCAACGGTTACATTGAAAATCATATTAAAAAAAAAAGACTAAATCAGTTATGAATAGTTTTTAAAATAAACTTTGAAATCAATATACAAATATCATTTCATGAACTATTGGAATTTAATTTTTTTCACTCCAGAATATTTCCCTTTCAGTTGTGCGCCAACTCATGGGGTGAAGAGTGGGGCGAGAATGGATATTTTAGGATTGTGAGAGGACAAGATGAATGCAACATCGAAATGTTTGTTGTGGGAGTGTGGGCACATACAGAAACAAATGGTTTCTAATTTTAATTTATCATCTGTAAATATCCAGATATGTTTTTAGTTAGTTTTTGTATCACAAAAGTTAATTGCATTCATTTGTGTTGTGCTTCTGATAATAAAGTGCCTGCATTTCTGTATAATTATAATGACAAATGTCTATATTAAACTAATGGTTATATACTTCTGATTGAACCATTTACATGGATTCTTCCATAATATTTCACAAATTTATTTCAAGTGTTTTAATCATCAGACATTATTATTAAATATTAAAACAATATCAACTTGTGAAATTAAATTTTATTTAAAGAAATACAAAAAGGACAGACAATGATTTTTAGCATAGATTCATAAAATATGCTTAAACTGATATTTTACTATTTCAAAAATTATCACAATTTATAGAACATTTTACAATTGATATGAATTGCATAAAACAACAAGAATCTTTTGTATAGAAATCTTTTTGTAATGTATTAGTAGTTTGTATTTTAATACGAATTGGACATTTTTTCCATACAGTTCAATATAAAACTGTATAGTTTTATAAAACATTTTTTCTTTAAATAAAAATGTTTCAAGTATTTCAAAAGCAAAATGTGAAGATAAAACTAGATCTATAATTAAGAATGCACATACATACAGATATCTATATCATAATAAAAGTGTAGTTCACACGAAGCATTAAGACTGATAAAGAACAGAGAAAATCATTAACTTACAAATATTCTACAAATGAAGCAATTTCAATAAACAAATAGAAAACGTATTCAGCATGCATACTTTTTACACCATGAATATATATATTTTTTAAATATAAAGTTGTCAAATAGAAAATAAGAATTTAAACACATTTCTTTTTGAGATAGCTCACATATTTAAGGATGTGGAGAAAATGGTTTGCATTACAGTTTGCTTTAATAAATGCTTTTTAACTATTGCACCCATGAAAAAATAAAGTAGAATATAATGTATTTAGATAACCTTGATAATATTTTGTGTTCTTTAAAAACTTTCATACATGTTATAGCCATATGACAAAAAACTTGTACATAATGTTTCTCATGAAAAGTTAATTTCTTATCCGGCATTTTTACAAAATATAAATTTACATTTAAAAAAAGGTGGGATCAGAGATTTTTTAAATGTATGTATAAAATTTGGCTTTCATTAATAGTTATTTGGAAATGGCAGACAAAAATGGTAATAGTTTTATAAAATAAAATGTAAGATATTGTATAAAAATAAAATATAATGGACTTTGAGGTTTTGGAAATATCCCTCTGGACACAAATCTATATAACAAATGTATAAGATATCTATTCTATGGTAAAAGCATTTATGTACCAAGATATACATTGGATGAGAATGTTTATCTTCTTGAGAAACAATTCTGCAAGTTACAACGCTTCTCCTACAAAGAAAAAAAAGTAGAAAATCTGAAATAAGAGCTAGGGTTACTAACTAACTAACTATATATATATATATATAATATATTCTTAAAAGTGTTCAATCACCTCCAGATACAAAAACTTTTTTGTATGTACTAATAATTAAACAAATCTATTTCTATAAATATTACATAAAAATTGAATTTTTTAAATGTTAATCTCACTGATTTATAATATGCATACCTTTTTTCTTCTGTAAATCTTTCAATTCAAGAATATCACTCTTCAACTTTAACTTCAATATTTCTGTACATATTACTTCTCTAAAAGAATATTCTAAATTAACTCAAGAAACATAAAAATTAAGCAATGATAACTGATAAATAGAATCATTTTTGAACTGTGGCAGCATTTTTGTTTGAATTAAAGAGCAATAAGCTCAGCATTTTTAATAAATACAGAACACAAATGCTTCCAAAATTTTAATTAAAAAAAGTGTCCATATAAGTGACAATGGCAGTCCAAACATAAGTAAAGCCACATTTGTTCTATCTGAGTAATTCAATATAAGATTTTTCAAATTTATATTCATAAAATAACTATAGTATTTAAGCCCCTATAGTAACTGACAAAAATCAAATTCATTGAAAATACTGGTTTCATTTTGTTTCAATTTCTTATGCACAACAATATTTATTATTCCTTGAAGAAACTAATCTTTGTAAACATTTAAGTAGTAGTATTTACTTGATATCATAAACCCACAGAGAGAGATTTATGTTATATTAGCAAGCAAATATGATTTCATTCACACCTTCAAATATCTAATTATATGTTCTTTAATGAAATAACTAAAACACAAGAGATTTTAATTCATGTTGTGCCTTTTATTTTTTTAAGGATGTCTAAGTATATATCAATTAGAAAAAATCAAACAACAATTAGTAGTTTAATAAATTTAATGAAAAAAATTCTTAGTAATGAATCAAAGAGGAAAATATAAACTGCCTTAATTATCTTGCTTATATACAATGATATGTATTATCAATTTAACAGTTTTACAATTAAAAAAAAAGAACTTGGTATCATTTTAAAATTATTTGAAAATTATCACAGAAAAACCCGCTAAATTTCAACAAGTTTTTGTTATTAAAAATTTCATTCACATTCTCATCCTCTAAGTATTATAGTTTTAGGTTAAATGGTCTGGCTTGTAAGAATAAAAGATTAGATGAGCTCTTTATTAACCTAATGAGTCCTGGCCACCAGATATTGTCGCATACAGCAGGGACTGAATCAGGTGCTTTGAGATGGTTAAATGAATTTAAATGAGAGCTCATCGAGAAATACTTATTACCCTTTAAACTCATTTAACAACTTCAAAGTGCCCAAGGCAGGTTCCTTGAACAGAGCAGTATCAAATGGCGAAGGGTTATAACGTTAAAGGCACAAGAGTTAATAGGATACATTTGTTGTCCTGGTTTTGAAGAATATATTAAAAAGCAGATGAATAACACAATTAATTCCAATAAATGTTTATTAGATTATGTTTTTTTTTTTAGGAATCCCCCCTCTTTTTTTTTATTAATAACTACTGGCTGTACAAAAAATCTTAACCATTCCCGAGTTGGAAATATACTTAAGTGGTCAGCTATCAGTATTCAGTGAGATCAAGATTTATTTCAAAGACCCTTTTTATGACGATAATTGAAATCATTCTACTTTCTTTTGGAACAGTATGTTTCAAAGGAAGATTTTCTTTTTTTCTATATTTTAACATAATGGCTTCCTGTTAATGTGCTGCATTTTTTATAACTTTTAAACATTCTTTCATAAGAATATAATTAGATGTTTGATTAACATTTAATTAAATTTTCTCATGGGGTGTACTTTCCAGATAATGAAGCAACAAATCATTTAAATATTAGAAGATTTTATACTTTTTAATCTTTGGTTTTGAATTAAAATGCTGTTTTCCCCATATGATCATGTTTTATAAAGAAGTGCAAAGTCTCTTTTAAAAACCTAATACAAGTTTAATATTTCTTTTTTAAACCTGTATGAGGTAAAATGATCAAAATAGAAAAAAGAATTGATCACTCAGTTTCATTGCTTAAGAAGAAACAAATAAATAATTGTTGTGAACTCACAAATAATAAAAAGTAAAATATTTTTAGAAAAAAGCATAAATATTTAACATAATTTAAGAATTGCAGTTTCCCTAAAGAAAACAGACAGGTTCATAATAGTTTTATTAAATCTTATTCTGTATATTATTGCTTTTTAAAAGTGCAGTTTTCTTTATAATTAAATATAAAAGATCACATTCTTAATTTTTAAAAATCAAAATTTCAAAAAGCAACAAATTGTGATTACTATATAAAATTTTATGATATTTCATTGAAACAAATATGAAGAAATGGCATAAAGCTGATAATGAAAATTGATTACCAAAACAGTGATTTAATATACGTAAGAACTAACTTCAAATATGTTATATGTATAACACTTCATAATGAAAGTTATTGCCAATTTCATTTGAAATGTAACACTTTTTTCAAATTTCAATTTATAGAAATACACTTCAAAATAAAAATTACTCAAAATTATTAAAAAATTTTTGAATATAACTAGATTTATAAAGAACAATTATAAAATTACATAATAATTTAAAACCTAAAAAAAGTAAAAATTCATGAAATATTGAACAAAGATTTACCGGTGAGTTTTTTCTTTAATTCCCATTCTTTCTAAGGTAGAATCATTCATTTTGAGTAGAGATCTACCTAAAATATATTTTTAAAAAATTAAAAATTTAACATATGAATAAGTTAAATAATGAATATACATTAGTAATAAGCACTATAAAGTTATTAATATGTGTGTCTGTGTTTTATATACATGTGCATTATAAAATTATATATGAGTGTTTTAATGTGAAAATTGACTGAATGTTCATGACTAAAATCTAATGCAGTATCTTTTTAATTCATCAAAAAATAATAACTTTTGTTGAAGTAAAATATCAAAAATTAAATTGTATATTCAATTTTAATTCTTAAATGACAACATTCATAAGAATGTAGGCAACTAATTTTATACAAATGATAGCACAAAAACCAAATTATGGGTTTATTTGATGATATTATACTTTTCAAATAATACTATTTTACAAATGAGAAATCTTACCAGTAATATCATTTTCTAAAAACAAACTGGCATACAGAGTGTGATATTCTTCACAATGTCTGCGCAACCACTTTAAGACTTCAGCATTGGTCCAAAAGAAAACAAGTTTAGGACGAGCATTTGTGCTGGTTGAATTATCATTATCCTTCCCAGAACTTGGAGATGAAACCTAAAAGCAAATAATAATAATAATAATAAAAATATTGTAATTTTTTACTACACAAGATTAAATGACTCTAACGTTGAACAGAACACTGTTATATGCATAAATGCCTTGCAAGAAAAACTACCTTACATTAACAATATATTCTAAAACAGAAAAGCTCAGAACTTCAAAAGACATTTAAAAATCATTTCCCTAAGAATAACAGTAGCTTAAAATATTTTCTTTTAATTTCAATTAAATTAAATCTCACCCCAAAAAATCATTTTTCATTAATTAATATCTAGACTGAAAGTGAAAAAAATCAAAGCTTTAAGGGTTTATTCGCATCTAATGCAAATTTCTGACTATTAATACTCAGTACTGAAGTGAGAAAAGGTGGCACAATCAGGTTCATTAAAAATATTAATAGCCTATTTTTCTAATAAATTTGAAAAAAAAAATACAAAGTAATGAATATTGAAATAATGCAGGGTTTTTTTTTTTCTACAATCAGTTAAATTGTATTAATTTTATTATTACTTTAAAATTGGGGGTCCGATTAAATAATATTGTGTATAAATGTATATGCTAAACAGTTGATAGTCAAATAAACAACAAATATGTTTACATAAGGTTTCAAAAAAATAATAAAAAGGAAATCACTGAAAATGTTAAATTGAATTCACTAATTTGTTAAAACTATCTATGATTACAAAAATAGCTACAAAATGTAATTTTAGAAGACAGTATAACAAACTTCATACAATAATTTACATAAAATAATAATACAAAAAAAAATGACATAAGGCTTCTGAAACAGAAACCACACAGAAAATATACTTCATACGATAAACCTCAATTTACAAACCTTTATGTTATATCATAAAATGTAATTCTCATAGAATTACTTTATACAATAATTAAATACTAAAATAAAACTGAAAAGAATAGTTCAATATAAAAATTAATAAATTATTATGGGAACTGCTATTTTATTTTAAAATTACAATCTTTATTATTATGTTCTTAGTCATACTCACATTATTTTTATTAGTCATATTTGTAGCTTCTGTTTTAGCTGTTTTGTCCTTTCGCACCTTCCTAAAGGTGCTTTCTTCCATTACAATACGCCATACTGTAAAAAACAACACAAAATCCCCATAAATCATTTTAAATCAGAAGAAAAAAAAGCAAAATGAATTAAAAAATTATTATATCCTTATAATCTGGTTTTTGAAATATAATATCCCTTTCATTAAAAAAATTTCTTCACTGCTTAATAGTTTTTTTTTTATCTAGTAGTAGTAGTCCCCCCACTCTAAAATAAGATTTCTAAACAGAGCAAAATGTTTTTTGTTGTAACACTTAAAACAAATTACATTCCTCAAATCTGAATTTTAAATCAGATATGACTAAATGCTATAAATAAATTAAAATTATAAAAATAGCTAAAAAAATATTGTAATAAGGATTAAAAAATCTTTAAAACAATTAATTAAAAATTAGCCTGTAAGATATCGGAATCAATATATTAAGGTAACATTAATTCTTCTTCCAATAATATATTTAGCCTTAATTAAAAAAATAATTAAAATAAAGTATATTTAGGTGAGAGAAATGTTTAATTTACATAAAAATTTAAGGATCAAATTGGTTATTCATTCAAATTTATCCTGCAAAATGGAAAATAAATTCCAAATAAACAATAGCACATACAATTAAAACAAATTAAACTTGTAGATTTTATCACTGGTCAACAAAAATATTTCTATAAAAAAATGTACAACTGCAAGAACATCTTTAAGAAATGATTACAACTTATAATTTTATCATAATGTAGAAAAGATGTTTTAAGCATCTGACAGTCAAACTGTACAAATATGTTTAAAAGTTTAATCCTTATAGACAGTATGATACAAAACAAGTTGGGCTTCTCCTTTTGAGAACAGAATATACCTGTCATTTAATTGAGCAATTTCAGTTTAAACCATTCCTTTAGATACAATGGAACTGCATGTATTCTGATTACCTTAATGAAACTTTATCCTCCATATTTCATAACAATGGCAGATTTATTTCAAATGAAAGAAGATGAAAATAAATTATTTCTATGAGCCTCACGGTTTATAAGTACATTTATTAATAATTAATTATATATATATGTATATATAATTGTATATTAATAAACTTTTGAGATGCATGTTGCTCACTCTGCCATAAGAGAGAAGATGCCTTTCATTCAATTTAATGCAAAGGATTCCATGACCTCTAACAAATTTTTATAAGTCATGACGAGATCCTTAATGCATATGAATTTTTTTACAATTTACACAAATGTTATCTGTATTTACAATTAACATTAAACGACATGTTAGCAATTTATTCAGAAAAATTATAATTGAAAAATGTTTTGTTTATTTGTTTTTCACTAAAGTTCCTTTTAGGCTCAAAGAACCTTTTATATGTATTATCTCTGAAAAAATTCAATGGATAAAGGATGAAGCGTGCTGCTATACTTTTGATTTCTAGTGTGCATCACAATCCTTACACGTTTGGGTACTCTTGGATTAGAGAAGTATGCTGAAAGCAATTTTTCCTCCTTATGAAGTTCATTTTAAAATACAGAAAATTTACAAATGAAATAGGAGACAGTCTAAAATATCACTAAAGTATGATATGAATTATGTTTTACAGATATTGGCAAACAATTCGATAATAATGGAAAAAGATAAAAACTTTAGCGCTAAAATTACTCCTTCAAAAATACATAAACAAAGTAAAATAAATTCTATTCATTTGAATTGATGAAATGTTATTTTTATGGTAGCACCGGTTTGACAAGTTCGAATATTAAACAACCTTTTAAGCAAACTTATAAAGGTAATGGCATAAAAATAGCAATACTCACTGAAAGAAAACACACCACATAAACTAAAATTAGGCTGCAAAAATTGCAAATATTATTAGTGTGTAAATACAAGAACAAAAACAAAAGAAAGTTTATTAAGTTACGGTTACAAGTTGCAAAATGTTATTTCCCTTAAATATGCGCTTTTTTAAATTTATTGAAGACTGTAGCGCCATCTCTTGATGAAGATAAAAACTAATAAAGCATTTCATGCCCCAGTGATGGAGTAGATATTGAGAACAAACAGCTGTTAAAATGCAATTTAAATTGGTTGAAGGATTTGAAACGAATAAAGAATATGGTAATTTATTTGAAGAGTAGTCCAATGGCAGAAAAATAAAGTTGCAAACATTTGTAAATATTTAAACATGTGCATAGTGTTAGAAGACTTATTTTCAAATAATTTTAACGGGGCATTATTCATAAAATAATAAAGGTGTTTTAATTCTAGGTTAGTGTCAAACAATCTACAGTGCGTGAAATTCAAATTATCGTATTCGTAATTGATTAACAATAGAACAATAAAAAATTGCTATTTTTAAAATGTTTTATTGTAAACAAAAGTATTGGATATTGTGTTTGCGTTCCCTCTATTATACTGAAATAATTTCATTGATTTATAATATTCTAACATTAGAATTATTTATATAAATATTTTATTTTGAAAATTTGCATTTTTGTAAATTTTGGAATTTAAGAAAAACACGTGAAGAATTTTCATAGTATATGAAAATACAATTTCTGTAGTTTTTAATACTATTTTAAAATCAAAAGTCTTTATGTATTATGATGAATTCTTGAAAGAATCCTTAAATTATTTATGGAAACAAAGTAATGCTTCTCTCTCTCTCTCTCTCTCTCTCTCTCTCTTTTTTTTCTTTTTTTTTTTGATAGATACTTACTTTATCGTTCCTTTACTTTTAACCTTCTAACATAAGTAATTTTTACTTTAATTTTAAAACATTTTACAATGATAGAAATTATTTGCTTAAAATTGTAATCAAAGTCACAAGACAAAGAAAATCTCGTTTATATTCCAATCTAGTCTTTTCACTATTAAATCCAAATTAATATTAAATTTTCTTAACATTAAAACAGAACTCAAAATAATAGTTTAGAAATAATATAGCTAAAAATGTAGCCAAAATTATTTAACGTATAGAATTAAATACTTACATAATTATTTCAGTAAGCTCTTAAGGTATCTGTCTACGTGCGGAGAAAAATTTTTGAAAAAACCATTTAATTATAAATTTTACTTTGTTTTCTAGGTCATTGCAATTCAGAACAAGGATTAATACCATTAAAAAAGTTTTATTTGATTTGCAACTTAGTCAAAGGGGGGAATTTAGCTTAAAAAATAGAGAAAATTAGTGTAAAATGCAAAACATGCTAGCAGAAATTCTAATCAATAATTTCAAATTCATTCATTCATAATTCAAATTTTTTCATAAAACATTTGTACAACTTTAGTGAAGGCAATGAACTAGGATCTAAGAAATATTTGCATTTACAAAAAAGTTATAGCAGTTCAAGTATTTCCTAACTCGAAATTTATCAAAATTCACATATATAAACAACTTTAAATAGCTCTAAACTAAAAACTGTTAATCTCAGAACTATAATCCTAGTTCATTGCCTTTAGAACAGTATTGTTACGAGCGCCTTTGGCTAAAGAAAAAATACATTTTATTTTAAAACATACTAGAGCTTTAACCTTCTTTAAAACTCTAGTTGGAATTAATTGCGCGCCAAACCAATATAATGTTTTTGTGTATGGCAACATCTTGTAAATAGAATTGTAAATAAGAGAGAATAAAATGGAGTCAGATTAAATACGAGTGAATTATTTTATATTAAGACACCACATCTTTGAATATTATTAGAGGAGAAACGACTGAATGATATGAAATTCAGATAGAGTCTCAACATTGTGGTGAACCCGGACGTGATCGCTGAAAATACGGTACGTTTGTTTTTTATTTGCAATAAGAATTCAGTAACGGAATAAAAATGGAGATGTTCGTTAAGAAGCGAATGCCTATTAGATCTAACTTTACGAAAACGTATAATATTCTGATTGAGAGATTAAAGGTCGAAGAACCTCAGGAAAAAGAAATTAAATCATTTTTCAGTAATCTGGAACGAATTTATTCGGATTTGGCCAAATTAGATAATGAAGTATGTAGTTTTCTTTTGGAAAATCCAGATATTGAAAAGTATGAAGAGGAATATCTTAAAATCGAGGAATACAGCACGAAAATGATAGATGCGAAAGTTAATGTGGACATATATTTGTCTAAACTTTCTGACGCTGAAAGGGAAAGCGTTGGCTCTATTTCACCTAGAATTAAACGAAAACTTAAGTTACCCAAAATAGAACTTGTTAAATTTAATGGTGAAATCAAAAATTGGTTGGCTTTCTGGAGTCAATTTAAACGAATCCATAATGATGATAAATTAGAAAATGAAGACAAGTTTCAATATTTGATTCAATGTGTAAATGAAGGAACTAGAGCACGTGAAATTATAGACAGTTATCCTCCAACAAATGAAAATTATTGCAAGGCAATAGAAAGTTTAAAATCTCGTTTCGGAAAAGACGAATTGCTTATTGAGTACTACGTTCGTGAGCTACTAAAATTAGTTATAATAAATGCAACAGAAGCTAAAAGAAAATTAAGCACATCGCAAATTTATGATAAATTAGAAACTTATTTAAGAGCTCTAGAATCAATTGGATTAACATCAGACAAATACTCAGCAATGCTTTTCCCCCTCGTGGAATCCTGTATACCTGAAGATATTTTCAGAGTATGGTTACGTAATCCTATTGTAATAGCAAATCATGACTCGGAAAGCAATGTATATACAGAAAAATTGAAAAACTTATTACTCTTTCTGAAAACTGAAATAGAAGGTGAAGAAAGAATTCGCCTGGCGAAAACAGGATTTATACCGAAGGTGTATAATGAGAAGAAAGAAAGAGTATTACATTCTGATTCTGTGGCTACGGCTACAGATTTGTTTTCAGGTGGTATAGAAAAAAGAAAGAACCCCATTTGCATTTTTTGTGAAAAAACTCATGAAAGTAAAGAATGCTATTATGCCAAAAAATTTGATTTTGGAAAAAAGCATGAGATTTTGAAAAATAAAAAATGCTGCTTCACTTGTTTAAAGCCTGGTCATACATCAAAAATTTGCAAGTCGAATGTACAGTGCCTGCTTTGTAATAAGAGACATTGGACGTTGATGTGTCCAGATCTGCCATCTAACCAAACAAAAGTCAAAACACTTGAGGTGGAAGAGAAACTGAATGTCAACTTATCCAATCAGTGCGCTGCTGAAGAAGTTCTCCTTCAAACATTACAAGTTAATATTAAAGCAGAAGGAAAAATACGCAGAGTACGGGCTCTTATTGACAGTGGTTCGCAGCGTTCATACTTATTAAAGAAAACAATTAAGGAAATGAACCTCAGACCCATTGAAGTTAAAAATATCATACATTCGGTATTTGGTGGGTCTACATTAGAAAAACAAGATCATGGACTGTATGAAATAACCCTTCAGAATTTGAATACGGGATTTAGTTATGTTATGCAAGTCCTTGATCAACCAGTTATATGCGGAAAAATACCTAGGATCAAAAAAGGAAATTGGGAAAAGGAATTGAAGAAAAAGAATATAATACTGTCTGATCAAGGCAAAGATTGTCCTGACATTGAATTGCTGATAGGGGCCGACTTCTGTGGACAGTTATTCTCAGGAAATGTATATGCTCTCAAATGTGGATTAGTAGCATATGAAACAAAATTAGGCTGGCTAATTATGGGTAAAGTATGTGGAGAAAAAGGAGAAAATACTTCCGCTCATCTGGTGACTACAATGTTAATACAAAATAGCTCTATCTCTGATTTTTGGAAATTAGAAACCTTAGGTATTATGGATCCAGCTGAAACTAAATCTAAAGAAGAAATGAAAAGAAACGCAATGGATCATTTTATGAAAACAGTGGATAGAGATGAAAATGGCAGATACATAGTTAAGCTGCCTTGGATAGAAGCAAAAGAAACTCTACAAGACAATAGACCTATAGCTGAACAACGTTGCATCCGTACTTCGCAAAAGTTAAAAGATGAAAAGAAATATGCTGAATATGGAGCTGTTTTTGAAGAATGGCTTGAGGAAAATATAATAGAGAAAGTGCCCAAAATGGAGGACGGAAATCCAAGTTATTATTTACCACATCGAGGTGTTTTTAAGATAAACTCTTCAACCCAGGTACGTCCAGTGTTTGACGCTTCTTGTCGAGTTAAGAAAGTTCCGTCCTTAAATGACTGTCTGGAAAAAGGACCAAATTTAATAGAGCAAATTCCATCCATTTTAAGAAAATTCAGACAAAATAACATTGGGGTAATTTCTGATATCAAAAAAGCCTTTCTTCAAATTTCAATTGCAAAAGAAGATCGAGATGTTTTACGATTTCTTTGGTGGGAAGATTACGAAACCAGAAAATTTGAGGTACTTCGTCATCGCCGACTTGTTTTTGGCCTCACTTGTAGTCCTTTCCTCTTGGCAGCGGTTTTGAATAATCATCTAGAGGAATCTAAAGAGCTTTTTCCAGAAACCTCTGAAATACTGAAGAATTCTTTTTATGTAGATAACTGTGTGACATCCGTGCACAATGAAGATGATCTTACCCGTTTCATCCAAGAAGCAAAGCTGTTGCTTTCCAATGCTTGTTTTGATCTTCGAGGTTGGGAATATACAAGGGAGCTAAGTCTGGACGAACCGATCGCTCCAACCTCAGTACTTGGATTGCTATGGAATAGAAAGGAAGACTTCCTTTTCTGTGATTTACAAAATGCTGAATTTAATTTTGATGTTTGCAGTAAAAGAAATATTCTGTCAACGGCTCAAAAGATATTTGATCCACTGGGATTTTTATGTCCTGTGACAATATGTTTAAAACTTTTAGTACAAAATATTTGGAAAAGAAACTTTGGGTGGGATGAAATTCTTCCAGATGACATTCAGAAAAAATTTAAAACTTTGATCGTTGATTTGAAATTACTGTCGGAAGTTAAGATCCCTAGATGTGTTAAGATCAATGGCTTCATAGAAGGACTAAGTCTTCATACCTTTTGTGATGCCAGCAAATTTTCATATAGTACTGTTGTATTTTTGAGAAATACCTTGGGAGAAGAAGTCAAAATATATTTTATAGAGGCAAAAAGTAGAGTAGCACCTTTAAAAGTTATTACAATACCTCGTCTAGAATTATTGGCCTGCTGCATTGGAGCTCGGTTAACTTCAGACATTAAAAAATCTATGTCTTTGAGAAACGTACCTACTTTTTACTGGACAGATTCTTCTGTTGCCCTTTATTGGATACAACAAGGTCATTGGGGTACGTTCGTGAATAATAGAGTAGAAGAAATACGAAGTCTTTCTTCAAAAGATGATTGGAAACATCTTCCAGGGACTTGCAACCCCGCTGATCTCCCTTCCCGTGGCTGTTCGATCCAAGGATTTTTGAAATCGAGATGGTGGGAGGGTCCACAGTGGTTGAAACTGCCAGAGAAAGAATGGCCAGCGACAGACTCTGAATACAATTTGGAAGAGGTTTTCCAAGAAAGGAAAAAGAGTGTAGTGACGTTGGTTAACACTACAGATCTGAATAAATCCTGGTATTTGTACAAATTCTCAAAATATTCAAAAATTGTGCGAATGGTAGCATGGATTATACGATTTGTACAAAATTGCCGAAGTCCTATGAACAAGATAAAAGATCTTTTAACTGTTGCAGAACTAGATACTGCCGAAAAAAGGGTGATAAAAATCGTGCAACAAGAAACCTTTAATAACGAAGATGTAAAATCAAAACTCAAATCACTCTGCGTGTTTAGTGATTCTGATGGACTAATTAGATTGAAGACTAAAATTACTAGACGAGATGATGAAGAAAATTTTAGATACCCTCTAGTATTGCCTTGTAAGCACCCATTAGTTGAGAGGTTGATTTTCGAACATCATTTGATATCTTCCCATGCTGGAGTTCAAGTTGTCCTAACAGATATCCGTCAGAAATTTTGGATTCTGCAAGGCCGTAAAACTGTCCAGAAAGTGCTTTCAAGGTGTATAAGATGCAAAAGATATACGAGCAAGAGAATTGAAACAATTCCCGCGCCACTTCCGGAAGACCGTGTACGGGAAGCCTTAATATTCGAGGTCACTGGAGTGGATTTAGCAGGACCGCTTCATTTGAAGGATGGGAAAAAGGCTTGGATCTTGCCTTTTACTTGCGCAGTATATAGAGCCATTCATTTGGAATTAATACAGAGTCTTTCGACTAATGGATTCCTTTTAGGTTTCAGAAGATTCGTTGCAAGACGAGGGCGACCTAGGACTATATACAGCGATAACGGAACAAATTTCACTGGAACAAATAATTTGATGGGTTCTCTTGATTGGGACAAGATTGTAAATGACGCTTCTGTCTTAAGAATTCAGTGGAAATTTAACCCCCCAACAGCGGCTTGGTGGGGTGGATTTTTTGAGAGCATGATTAAGATGGTGAAGAAGCTTTTGAGGAGAGTTTTAGGGAAGGCATCGCTTCATTACGAAGAAATGTTTACTATTCTTTGCGACCTAGAGGCCAGTATCAATTCTCGACCTCTGAATTATCTGTCAGAAGATCCGAATGATTTAACTCCACTGACTCCCTCAATGTTCATTCAAGAGACTATAAAGGTAGGAGTTCCCGATTTGGATACTTTGGATAAAGTAAATATCTCCAAACGATATCAGTATCAACAAAAATTACGAGAGGACTTGAGGAAAAGATTTCGAAAAGAATATCTGAGCTTATTAATCCAGAAGAAGCGAAAAGTAAAGGAATCTAGGCAAATGCAAGTAGGAGATATTGTTATAATTGAAAGTGATGTCAAAAAGCGACTAGACTGGCCTCTAGGAAAGATAATTGAAATGTTCCCGGGGAAAGATGGTTGCATCCGAGTAGTAAAAATAAAAACAGCAAGTGGAGAACTTGTGCGTCCAGTGCAACGTTTATACCCCTTGGAATTAGACAATGACGATCCTGTAGTTACGAGAAATAATGAATCGGCTGCTTCGTATAAAGAAATCAAAATCCCGAGCTTAGAAAGTGACTGTGAAACAAAAACTAGAAGTGGAAGAAGTGTAGTTAAGCCTTCACGTTTTAAATAACTTTTGAACTTTATTATATACTTTTCATATTTGTGTCTTTTATGTTTTGATTTCTTATTATTTTGAATTTAATATTTTGTTGTGCTATTTTGATTTTGTATCCTCCTAATTTAAAAATCAAAAGGTGGGAGGATGTTACGAGCGCCTTTGGCTAAAGAAAAAATACATTTTATTTTAAAACATACTAGAGCTTTAACCTTCTTTAAAACTCTAGTTGGAATTAATTGCGCGCCAAACCAATATAATGTTTTTGTGTATGGCAACATCTTGTAAATAGAATTGTAAATAAGAGAGAATAAAATGGAGTCAGATTAAATACGAGTGAATTATTTTATATTAAGACACCACATCTTTGAATATTATTAGAGGAGAAACGACTGAATGATATGAAATTCAGATAGAGTCTCAACAAGTATAAATAACATGTGTGAAGAATTTCATGCAAAAATATTCATAATTTTTTGAGATATCATGTTTTGCGTATCAAAGTTTTTATAAAAAGAAGTTTCTCAAAAAATGCATTTAAAGATTTTATTTATGTTTTATGAAAAATATCTTTATTTATTCTTTTTTAATATGTACCACATTTATAGAATATATCTTCTTTGTTAACAATTTTATATGTTTTCATCTTTTTCATTACTTTTAGTTTTTTTCTGGCAACTTTTGTGGCACTTAATGATTGCCTTTTTGACGTGACGATTCTTTCTTTATCAAGAGAAAGAAAGTCTATCAGTGTATAATTTCCAGGAGTTAATCCCAGTTCAGAAAAAAATGTTGAGACCATAAATTCTATGATTAAAAATTATTACTGATATTGATGCTCCTAAGTGTAAGGTCTGGAGCTCCACAAATATACCCTTTGGAAAAATCGCCCACAAAAGATTATTGAAGATTTCATTAGCATTTTGAGTCTTACCGTGCAAGCATTTTTTAAATAAATTTGATCGTATTGCTGCATGTATTTTGATTTAATAATTTTATAATTTTTTTTTTGGAAGGCTTATGTTGCTCTCTTTCAGCTTTTTTCCACATGAAAGTACACGTTGGTATTTACACTAACTATCCTTTAATGTTGGGCACTGCCCATAAATGGACTGCTTATCACTAGAGCATGTATGAAAAACCAGTTAAATTCAAAACAGTTGTTAAACAGTAAAAAAAAAGGTATTGAGGTCATACTAAGCAATATTCACTTGAAAAAGATATATATTTATATAACAGGAAACGAGCAGATTTTTTTCAAACGTGAATAATGTTTGAGAAATAACTGTTGCCAATCTCCTGTGTATATTAAGAGCTGAAAACTAATAAAAACTTAAGTGACAGACACATAGTCTGTTATAACCTGAAAACAACAACAAATTAATTTATGATTTAAGGAGCGAAATTTGATAAAAAGACGAAAAATATCAACTTCCGGTTAGCACTTCCGGTTTCGTTTTCGGCTACTTTGAATTACTCAAATCTCCATATCTCCATTTCTAATAATTGTAGAAGAAAAATAATAATTGATTTAGAAAGCTAAATAAATGTACTTTAAATTTAAAAGATAAAGAGAAATTGTGAATTTTGACCAAAAGTGGTCTTTTAGACGTAGACGGATACCTTAACTTCCTAAATAAAATAAGCTGTCAAATAGTTAAGGAACGAACTGAGTGCATATTGTTTAAGCATTTATGTACTCATATTTCTTGATTTATTACTCTATTTTATGTGTGGTATTTCGAATCTGAAAGAAAGGGGGGAAAGCTTCGGTAAATTTACAATTGCAATTGAAATCAGCAGGGATCTTTTTTTTTTCCACCTTAAAGGTATTATTCCCTTCCCATACCTCATGTATAAATTGTAGATTTTTGTGGCGAAGGCAACAAGTGCTCAGATTTTTATTTTTAGAGTCTCGTATATGATCATTTTGTACTTCGTAGGGTTAGGTAACAGAACATATAGTACTTTGGGCGATTTTTTTTCTTACTGTTTGAAACCAAAACTCGACGTGAATTTAGCGTTTTTACTAAATCTATCGAAAGTTCATAGAAGACTTTTTTTACAGTTATTCTCAGGTACAACTATGTAGATAATATGCAGCTATTAATACCGAAAAGAACCATTTATCCCCAAGGTGCGTTTTTTTTTTTTTTTTTTTTTCGTCAACCGTTTGCAAAACTAGGCAAAGAACAACGACTGTAACCACAAAAGGAGTTCAGATTAAATTTCCTGCGTTTTAGTTATTGCACTTTTTAAATTATTGTATTTATATTATTGTAAATGCACAGACAATAAATCTCTTTGCGGATTTGGTTCCAATTGTGTCCGATCTATGCTCTTTATATGTTAAATCTGTAAATCAAATTTTATTTCTCTAGCTCTCAACGTTTTGTAATTATCATGTAAACTTATTTTTGGATAATAAGATTGATAGGCTAACAGGATTTTATTCAAAATCTGATAGAAATCTACAAATGTGTTGTAAGAACGTATACCAAATTTCATTCCTCTAACTGGAGGTATTTTATATTATAGTGTTCAAAGACGGGTGTTATTATAGACGTTATATTAAAATATGTTTTTCAAATTCAAGAACGTCTGAATCGTGAAGATTCGTCAAAATATCGATTTCGAATTTTTTTGGCGATTACATTATTTTGTATATGCTTCGTATACAGGAAAGTAAAACGAATATATATCCATTTCATTCATTTAAGTCACTGAATGTTCAAGTTTCCGCTTTTACATGAATGAGAGAGTATAGAAAGGTAAATTATCAAAGCTTGAATGTATTTGGTTGAAAATATAATGCTGTTCTACACTTCAAATTTTAATTTTTTTTTAAATTGATTTCTTCGTTTTGTTGCTGTTATATTCACTTGTTATTTCAGATAGACATTGCATATATTTTGCATATATTTTTTAAAAAATTTGATAGAAATTTACAAATATAGTGTAAAGACCATTAACCAAATTTTAATGTCAATTCAAAACTTTTTTGATTTTATCGTGTTTGTAGGGAAGATATAATTCTGAAATGTCAAAATATCGAATTTGGATTTTTTTCAACGATTACTTTTTTAAATACCTTTCATATACAAAAAATGTAAAAAGAAGGAAGACAGAAATGTTGTTTTAGTTTTTAATTATTTTTATTTATTCATAACAAGAGTAATTACAACTGTAAATGTTTATAACATAGTGAGATGTTAAGAAAAATTATAAAAGAAACCCTTTTACATAAAGTTTATAAAAATAAAAGTAACGAGTCCTTAGTGCAAATTCAATTCAGAACAAAAATTAAATTTCATAGTTTTTCGAATAGTTACTAATTTAAACTAGAATTGCTGTTAATACTGAAATGATAAAATTTTATGGAGTTGTTGCTTCCTTATTTATAAGTTTTTACTTATAGCTACTAAAAATAACTGGTATGATATTTTAATATTTCTGTGTTTGAATTCTTAAACTGAATTTCTCAGTTTATTTCTTCCCAAAATCTGGTCTGACTGAAACAAAATTTTAAACTCAAATACATTTTACGCAAATTACTAGAAATTTTTTCTAAATTCAAAGATATCAAATTAATAGAATTAAGGATCCAGTTTTAAAAATATTGATTATTAAATTTGAACAAGGGATAAAAACCCACGTAATTTTCAAAGACTTTTTTTTCGAAATTAATTTAAATATTTAAAAGTAGATCTGACTCTATTGAGTAAGTTAGGAGAATTCTTCAAATAAAATTTGAGGAACAAATATTGAAAATTAAATGAAATATATTTTTTTAAAAAGTCTTTAAAAATTAAATGTCTTTAACTTATATTTTAAATTTTTGCGCAGTCAAAATCTAGGCAAACAAGACAAGGTAACTTTTGTTCAATTTATAGAAAAACAAGTAATATACATAAACACTTAAAGTCAATTCCTACTGAGATCAACAAAGAAATTTTTTATTTTAGTTACTTTTTAGAAAATAATTAGAATTAATATGAATGAATTATCAAAAAATTATTGAATTTCGCATGAATTGTACTCGCATTCTTCATCGCGCAAAAAATATTGAAATCTTTGAATTTTACCGATTAAGCTACTGCCTGTTGATCTCAATTTTAATTATAAAATGCTAAATTAATTTTTTAGACTTTAATTCTGTTTAAATTTAATTAAATGAATTAAATTAATGTAATAGAATTTAATTAGTTGAATTAATGAATTAATATTTTAAAAAACTGCATTAACTTCAAATGTCATCCACGACAAGTTTAAAAAATATATATTTGAACTAGAGCGGATGAATAAAAAGTATTTTACTAATGATTGAAAATTTGAGCAATACAGGGAGAGTGTGAACTAATATTAAGAATTAAAAAAGAAATTTTTGACACTAAATCCTCAGAAAGACCATACGAACACATGATGATTCAGATTCAGAAAATAATAATAATAACAATAATAAATTTAGAAAATCATTACCCTGAAATGAATAATAATATGACAGAGCGAATAAAATCTTTTTTAAATGTAAAAAATAATTTTGATACATTTTGAGAAACCAAAAATATTTCATAATTCCCAACTTCTTTTCTTCCATTGCCAGTAAAAAGCTTTTTTTTTTCAACTAAACGTTTTGGAGTATTTTGTATGAGAAAATATTTAAATGTAATTAATATAAGATATTTGGAAGTGTTTCAAGTCATTTGGTTAATTTTTGAGAATGAAATTTTATTCTTTTCACATTTTGCCTAAGTCACATTCATTGAAAATATCACGTGATGTTCAAAGTGATAGGATCTTTTTATTATTTGAATAAATGTTTAGGGGGCACATAAATTATCTCTGACATTCACAAATATTTGGAGATTAAAATAAATTATACCTAGTACTTATTTTGTAAATTTCTTTTCTTTAATTTTTTTTTGTTTTTTTATCAAACAAATAAACAAGTAAACAAACAAACTGGTTACTCTATCTTCTTATTAATTGTCTTCTGGTCTAAAGATGGCAACCATTCGCGTGTGACTTGTTGCAGGTTGCTGTTGTAGTATGTAAAGAGTGTGATCGTGTTATGAGTTTGTTTTCTGTAAAGTTTTTAATATGGCTGCATTTTATGTAAATGGTGTGATTTTTCAACATTAAAATGACTGAGATGGTTAAATTTTGAGTATATAAATTGAATTCTTTTTAAAATTTTGTGTCAGATCCATGTGGAATACTAGTTTCTTTGCCTTGTTTACTCCTGGAGCTGCTGTCAATTAATGTTGAACAGGGCGGAAGCCACGATTTATAACTGAGGTTTCTTAATAAATGCTTTTGGTGAGTAAAATACTGCTGCTATAGGAGATTATTTTGTGCTGCATATGCATCTATTCTTATATATTAAATATTTTTTTAAAAAATTTTAATTGCCACATTTTCTGTCAAATGTAAGTTCATATCCGTGATTTAGTGATAACATTTAATGTTCACTAAATTTCGTGATTATTAAATACATTTATTGAGGATTTTATTAAATTATTTTTTATATTTTTATTTAAAAACTTCTGTGCACGAAGATTTCCCATGGTCTCTCCTGTTGAGAATGTATTTTTTTTAAAAAATGTCAGTTGTATCGTAAATATAAATTCTCATGTCATTTCTCATTACTTTTCGTACCATTGCAGTTATGAATTGCAATGATACGTCTTTAATTCTATATTATATAAATTCAAATATTTTCATTTGAATTTTTAATGCAGGAATTGAAAGCAAATTTTTATTTAAAGAATTTTTAATTATTCTTCATGAAATGTTTCTGTAATTTCATTGTGGAGATGGTTTTATATAGAAGAGGAAAATAAATCGTTATTTTAGCTATTGTTATTTTGTTATAACTATTCCCTAAAATTACCAAGACAATTTTACATTGTTTAAATGCCTTATTTATTATCAGCTTGTATATTGGGCTTTGTAACAGCATTACTTAATATCTTTTTAAATAAAGTGTTTAGTTGTTTTTGCATTTTTTTATTGATCATCTAATATTTCTGTCTGAAAGGAGATCCCCACCATTAGAAATGTAACTTTTTTTTCTTCATTAAACTCATTTTCGTTTATTTTATTTAAAGTTCTGGTGGGAGTGCTTATATACTGATTTTGAAATTATAAATTTTTAATAATATACAGATATTTTTACCCTTAATGCTAATTAAGGGCAATTGGAGGATGTATGTATATAATTTTTTATAGTAATCTTAAGTGTATCCTCTCTCTATTAAATAATATACTATTACTTTTTTTTCTTTACATATGAATGTTATATTGTTGCATGCTTCTTTTAATGTTGACAATTGTTTATTTCCTCCATTTTTTGCTTCCAAAAAAGAGCTTAATTAATCACATTTAATTCAAAATTTTGTTAATTATTATTATTATTATCTTTAGTAATTTAATCATTATTGTTTTATGAATTTCAGTGATTTAAGCATGCATCCTCTCTGCTCTGAACATGTAAAAAAATAAAAATAAAAAAGAATGAAAGGGCTTAATTGAATGATTAAAATACCAAAAGTTAATAGCTTCTTAATATGTCCTTTAAAAAAAATGGTTGTGTTTATAGTATTGTAACATTTTGTTCTCTTTATAGAACAAAATAACAGTGAAAAGTTAAATTCTAATTAATCATGATTTTTGAATGTTTTCAAATTTATGAAAAAGTTAGGTATTTTATTCACCATCCATTTATCAAGTTAGTAACATTTTCATGAATGCTCTCTTTTGAATAAATTTTGGAATATATTCTTCAAAAATATTTTAATTATATTTAGATTTCAAATTTCATTTTTTATTAAAAATATTGAAAAGTTTAAGTATTAGTTCATGAGAATATTTTTTAATGAGAGATTAGAAAGTCCATAAAAATTTATGATAGAAAATTTAACTGTTTTTGTTTAAAATATAGTTTAATTCCACAGGAATCAATGAATAGTGTTTAAAATTAATCTTAATTTAAATGTATAAATTGATCTGAAATAGATTTGGATAATTTTCAGAATTTTTTAATTGAATGCAGTGATACTATGCAGTATTCTACTCATTGTTACAGATTATATTAAAATTAAATGTGTTAGCTTCAGCAATAAATAAGATCTTGTAAAATATATGAATCTCCATAAACAATCTGATTATTTAATTAAGAACTATTTTTTATATAATGTGATAATTTTAGGAGTTCAGTATTTTAAATAGGTAGTCAGAGGAATACTTTTGAAATTTATTCTATTTTTATTTTTTCATTTTAAACTTTTTTTAAAATTGCACAAATTTATTTAGGTTGGAAATCTTTTACTAAGGATAAAATATTCTTTAATTTATTTTTGCAAAATTTTTAGTTTTGATTTGCAGTATAAATTAATATTAAATAAAATATGTCAGGCATGCTTCTAACTTCAAGATATAGTTTTTTTTCTCTTTGTATTAATGTATCGGCTACCATGAGACTTGGAAAGGTGTTCCCCAACCACATTCAATCCATATAGCATGGTTCATTTTTTTAAGTAGAGCCTCATATGAAATAAATGCAATTTTGTAACAAGGTACAGAAAAGATTTTTTTCTACTATATCTAACAATACTAATTGACATGTTGAAGGCACATTCCTATATGTTAATTTAGCTATTTTTAGCTAATCCTTTGACTGTGGTTTCAATTTCTTTATTAAAATTAATATTTAGATATTGGACTCAATGAGATTCTTTCCTTAAATAATTGATTAATTTCAGATAATTTTTCGACACATAATCATAATTATTTGAATCGAAACCTTTCAACATACTGGCAGCTCAGTTTCGTTCAATAAATTATTTCCCCATATAAATTATAAAATTTTTTTTATACTTATCTTTTCTTTACTTTTAATTTTCTTTAGTCTTTTTACTTACTAGGTTTAATTGTATAATTTTAATGTTTTACTTTAGTTTTACTCTGAATATTCATGATATTTTTTAAAGAAAATAACATTGAAAGGAAATGCTAATGTACAATAGAGAAGGGAAATTCCACTATTTTTTGTATATATTTTTAAAAATTTAAATATATTTAGCCATAAATTTTCAATAAATTAAATTAAATTCTCTATGTATTTTAAGTGAAAAATAGCATGAGTTCTATAATTTTTCAGTCAAAATTTAAAAGTATAAAGTTGTGAAATAAAATAAACGTTTTTATTTGCAGCAAAATCTTGAAATGCAATTTATGTCTACAGTGTACCATTTTGAAATATTTATTTTGTATCCTTGTGTCCTTTTGTGTCCTCCCAATAATAATTAGTGAAAAATTAGATGATAAAATTATAAAACAGAAATTGAGAATTTAAAATTTATACTGCTTATGAAAATAGTAAATATTTTATTAAATGCATTTTTATTGTATTAAGAATTTAAACATATTCGTTTGCAATATGAAATTGCTACATTTTATCCATAAAAAATATCTTTTCCTCCTTTACACTTAAAAAGATTTGAAATAAAGAAAAACATTTCACAAACCATTTAATTTTAATATTAAATAAGTTCTTCAAAATAGAAGTCGATGTTATTGTTACAATTTATCAAACTTTATTTGTGGATGAAACAAGTTTTTTTTCTATGTTTTAGTAATTAATAGCTTTTAAAAAAATTAACTGTTAATATTTATTTATGATATCTTCTCCTAAGATAATTCAGTAGGGTGCCATAGCCTGCTGTGTTTGTTAGAGTGCAAGGATGTTGAATTTTATGTTTTCGAAGAAGTAATTTCTTCATCTATACATGCTGTGTCTGCAAGTTGGGGGTCTATTAAAATGATATTTATCAATAATGTTAATTCTAAGCTGTGCTATAATTGTGTTCATGATTTCCAAAAAATCAGGAAAGCATCTCATTTTATCTTAAATTCTTTGAAAAATAATAGGAAATCTCTCTTTGCTGTATCTAAATATAAATAAGTAAATTTTGAATTCTCTTTTCAAATGTTCTTTTTATGAATTGCTATTCATGATGTAATACAGGATTAATATTTTGGTCTGAATCATTTTAATGAAAAAGTGTTAAGACATTTTAGTGGCAAGAAGGTTATGTATTTGAAACAAATTTGAAAATATGTCCTGATTTTGAATAAAATTTTTCATTTTTGTTGTGATCATGATATAAGTTTACATAAATTTTGATAAAATGATGAGTTTTAATTAAAAAAATTAATGAACAATTTTTCAACTTAAGCATAGAATATAATCACTTCTGTGTAATGAAAGTGAACGAATCAAAATGGAAGAAATGAGAAAGTAACTGTAAGTCATATTATTAATGTTTCTTCATCATTTAGTTCTATTTTTAATTGTTTATTATTTTTTTTTGTAGTTTAATATTTTTTTCTGCATTTTACGTCACTCCGTATCTCATGTTGGTCTCCATTAGTTGATTCCTCGGCTCGGATTTCCCGAAGCTCTGAGCGACCGGTTATTAATTTTTTTAAAAGACCGATAAATTATCTGCCCGAGAAGTGTGAAATATTTAAATCCTTCTTACAAAATTGAAATTTTACATTTGGAATTTTGACGTTTGGATTCAAATTTTGAAATTCCTTTCTTTTATATCTAATTGGCACGATTATCTACAGTCTTCAATAAAAAAAAATGATTCTAATATGGCTTGCAGGTACCCAACTTATGTCCCTGGATAATGATAAAAATTATATTGACTTTTCTGCATAAAAATAAAGTTTAAATTGTATAACTGTTTTTAAAAGCATGCCTTATGTGATTTTAGAGAAGAAGTAATCAATTTTGCTGAAATAGTGTATAAATTGAGCAAGTTATGGTGCTATTTATTTTTGTCTTGTCATTTTGTGGTTTTGGGAATGAGTTTTTGTACAAAATCGGTAGGCAAAAAATAAAAATTTTATTATCTGCACGAGCATCTCAAAAAGTCAGCTTTTAATAACGCGTTTCTATCGTATTAAAACAAACTCTGATTTTAAAAAAAGTTAATGACTGCAGCAGATAAAACCTAGAAAAAGGTAATTTTGAACACATGATTACAAATGAAATAAAGAGGAACTGTGTTATTTTTTCAAACAATCAATGCGAGACAAAGTTTTTTGGATCGCTTGCATTACTAAAGTGACTCATTCAATGGAACCATTAAAATGAATAAAAATGTAATTTATCTTGCGCGGGCACGTGGTGCTTGGTCATTCAAGAAATGATGTTCTGACATGATACATTGAAATATGCATAGCAGATTTCATTTTAACCTTTTTATGTATATTTCAAACCATTATAAACATTCAATTATTACTCCAAAAACATTGTTGTGTTAAGTTTCAATTAAATTTCTAATGTAATACTGGGCCGGGATAGCCTGGTTGGTAGAGCATTGGACTCGTATACCTTAAGTTGCGAGTTCGAACCTCGCTGGCTGAAGATTCTCCGAGTATGTGGTGGCCGGCACTCGTTAAATCTGTCGTGATCACTAAGTTCTTCATGTTGAGAGTAATACCATTGGATGTACTGGGTCAAAAGTGATTGTTCTGTGTTCTAGATCGAAATTGAGATCTGTGGATGAATGAATGAAAATGCATGAATGAAGTCCGTCCCATTAAAGGGTTGTGACGTGTGTGTAGTTAAGTAGTACTCTTGACCGTAGTTGATGCTACTGAAAAACGAGAGACACTCAATCGGTTTAAATCGCCCACAGGCCTGTCAGCGGGCTTGAAAAAGTGC
Organism: Argiope argentata; assembly: GCA_026289955.1. Classification (NCBI taxonomy): domain Eukaryota; kingdom Metazoa; phylum Arthropoda; class Arachnida; order Araneae; family Araneidae; genus Argiope; species Argiope argentata. The sequence goes on from JAOUZG010043731.1 coordinate 2,704,279, forward strand.
CATAAATAACAATGTATTACAGGATGCTTACGATTCCAGCAACTGAATATTTTGAAGCGTCAAATTTTGTCAGACATTAAAGCTGTTATTTATACACGAACTTTTTTGTATGCAGTAAACAGAATATTTATTTACTTTATATATTGCATTTTTTAATGAATTCAGATGGAAATTTGTTTGTACTGTTAATCTATTTCAATTTTTCTGTTTAATTATTCATTAAAAAAAAATGGAAATGCAATTTATTTCACTTGCTCGTTTTCTTGTGTAAATTAGTCAGAAAATAAAATTTCTTCCTTGGCTTTCAACAATGAAAAATAAATAGCGCGTATAAATGGGTAACGTATCAACGAAAATGGTTTGAATTTTATTACAATAATGAAATATATTGTTGAAGATTAAGCAAAAATTTATTTTTTAAAATTATTGGAGTTTCTGATAGTTTGGATGGTAAATTAGTATAATTAAGCAAGCATTTTTTTTTAAATCTTGAAGTGATGTAAAAATTAATTTCATGCAGTAAGATTTTCGAAAATTATCCGGACCCCCCCTCACACACACACACTTAAAATCTCTCCCGATTTTTTATTGAAATAAAAAATACTGCACATTCTATGCTTCGAAATGCATTAGAATTTCGATAGATTCTGTAAAATGTCAACACTCGTACTCGTAGTCTCCATTATTATTAGTGGAGATATAAAACATTGCTGTTGAATAAATTATGATTTTAGAATAAACTTTCTTGAAAATTCTTTAGTTTTTAATTCGTATTTGTAGAATTTTATATTAGGAAATTTAAAAAAAGGTGTTAAATGATCTTATTTAATATCTCATTCTAAAAGAGACCCATAATTCGATTACTTTTCGATTGATGTTAAAGTGAGATAAGAAGAGAGAGGTGGTATAGAAATAATAAAATCTAAATAATCTTCAAGATTTTGGTACTGTATACATTCTAGCAATTCTGTAAATGAAAATCTCTGAAATCTTTGGAACATTGTTTGCTTGTATCATTAACACATATAACGAATGAAATCTAAAACTTAATTTTGATTGAAGATATTTTTCTTCCCTTTTCCCCCAATTCATTATTTGAAAATCTGTCACGTTTCTCTGTATTAGTTGGCTCGCTGACTTCAAAATGCATTTTAAAGTAGTAGTAAAATTTTATTTATTATTCTGAATGGGAAACATTTATTAAGAGTAAAGAGGACATGAATATTAAATAAGGTCGAGAAAGTCGAATGGTTGCCAGATGGTTCTGTTAATAAGACAGATATACTGAAAGTAAATTAATCTATTCAATAAGGATATCCTTTCATTCTGCACTTTAATCTGTAAAACAAAATAATTCAGTTCCATTGTTATATATTTTAAATTCATTGTTATGAACACTACCCAAGTAGATCGGAACTCTAAATTTTTAATCTTCAATTTCGATGTAACCACATGGGTTTGTTAGGTAGCTAAAAAATTTGGAATAATGAATACATTTTATTTTTATTTAGAATGTCCCAGATAACGATTCTTATTAATTTTTGATGTAATCTAAAATCTCAGAAAGGGTTTTCTTTTATTGGGAAACTCTAATAATTTTGTTACTTGAAATCGAAACGTTTTTACTTTAATTTATTGGGAAACTAATAATTTTGTTACTTGAAATCGAAACGTTTTTACTTTAATTTATT
>JAOUZG010043731.1:2705979-2717827 GCA_026289955.1 Argiope argentata
TAATAATTTTGTTACTTGAAATCGAAACGTTTTTACTTTAATTTATTTGATATGATTTTTATTAAATCAAGATAATAATTTTGTCAATATTTTCTTATATGCCCAATTTTTGTATATTTTGATTAGCAAAATGTTAAATTATTAGCTTAGATGAAAAAAAATTAATCGTAAATTTTATTGAACAGCCTTGTATGCTTTTGACCTATTTTCTGGAAAACTTTCTCAAATAAAAGTCAGAAAGCAGCATCACGTATGAGAATTAATGGAGACATTTCGTGTGATAGTCATTAAACATCACATCTCATCATTTAACATCAATAGTGATTTAAAGTCGCTTTGCTCGTTATTTAACGTTTGACTTATACGTAAGGCAACAAATAAAATAAAAGAAAGATCAAAAATTAAATAACGTGGTTATGAATGTTTATACATTAAAGGATATTAAATGAATTACGATATTCGTCACATTTTCTGTGACTCTCTTTCTCACAGTGGGGTATATAATTGACTAATTGTATGATGATTTATTATTTGTTTTGGTGATACTATTTCAACATAAAAGATTCGTGTAAATGCCCAAAACAGATGTAAAATATTAAGCCCTTTTGAGATGTTTTAAAAAAATTATTCAGAGATATGTATAAATATTTTCATTTTTGATGCTACCCCTTTGTTAGAGCATTGGGACTTATCAGCAAAATATCATTTAATTCTGAAATGAGTAATAGACTATTTCGGGAATTTATCTTGACGAATCTTAGCGTCACTCTGTTTCGCTTTTCCCCCTTTCCTACACTCCGATTACTAAAGGAGTGTAAGTAAAAGTGGGGAGTATAACATACCCCTAACACCTGTCTCAAGATGCAGCTCGAGGACAAAACAATGATGCGATAATAGCAGTTTTTATTGTAAAATTTGGTAAAGAGAAGTAATAAAAAATGCTCATTAATAGTCCAAATTGACGTCACTTACTAATAAAACTATGATCACATTTTGAAAATATGACAAAGAAAAATATTTTAACTGTAAGTAAAAAAAACTTCTCTTCAAAAATTAAAATATAGGCTGGGTATTTTTCCATCTTTTGTTAAAAATATTGAGAAACTTTCTCGTCGAACTGTTAAGCATGTGTCGCATTTATAAACAACCCAGCTGTGGAATTTTTCTCTCGTGTTCCAAACCAAACCTTGTTTTTGCTTTCTTAAAAGAGACAACTGCATCCAAACAAGATGTTGACAGAGCGATGCCGGAAAAGAGGTGGACATTTTTTTGGTCATCCGCAGCATGACATGCCATACTTGCAATTTGAGACTTGCTGTGCTGGTCACTTTTCTGGAAAAAAGAGTGACCATTCCTTCCGGGAAAGGGAGTTGAGGGACTGCCCAAGTCCGAAAGAAAATAAACTCGCACATGGTGGCTATAGACCCCCCTTCGTCTTGGGTGGTCATTTCCAACGGTCAACTGGAACTTTCCCCCTAATGATGCGTCATCGCCGAGAGATGCTACTGATAAAATTTTTAAGGATTGCGTTTCTTTTTAGTATATTCGCGCACCATTTTCCCCCCCCTCTTGAGTATTCATACCCATTTTCTCCCATTTCTGCTTGCACCTGCTTTTTGTTGCTGTGCGAAGAACTGAAACTTGATCTTCACTTTTTGCAGAGATGTCTTTTAAGTTTCTAATTGGGTAACGATGTAGAGGCTCGCTAAAGTTTAGATTCTTAGAATCCTTATTTTTTCCTCCTTTTCTTCCTCTTTTTTTTTCCATTTGTGAGATCGCTTCAAGTTTTTCTATATAAGTTTACTGTGGGATTTGTCGTTACAATATTCAGTTGAAAAAAAAATCATAAGAAATTCGAAAGTAACATCTCTTACTGTTCAAAGTCTGTTTCTAATAAAACAAAGTAATTAAATTTCATTTCGTATTTCGAAAAAAAGAAAAAAACAGTTTTTTGTAAAATTTTATTTTAATTTTTTTATTGGGGAATTATTTATCTTGACATTATTGAAGCTGTAATAATTCTCCTGTTAGTATATACAGGAAGATTCTCAGCGGTTTTAATGATTCGACCAATCTAACAAAATCATTTAAGTTGTGAAATTTATTTTTTGATCCACGTATTTATTTCAATATTTTTTTTTATAAATATGACCTTACTTTTAAAAATATAAGAATCATGTTCAAAAGAAGGCTGTAAACCAGAATTAGGATTGGAAAAATTTCATTTTTGGACTCAAGATCTTCAATGTTTTTGTCAGGTGGAGGGCAGAAAGAACTTCTTCGATTTAAATACAACGACACTCAACGTAGGATACTTACATATATAAGATGAAAAGTTAGAAAATTGTAAAGTTAATTGAATAGCAGGTCCGCCCCTATTAATTCGACACATAGTGTAAAAAATAACAATAATTGCGCGGTGATGCTTACTGAAATGTTTGATATTTATACTAATGATATTGCAATTATTCTCTAAAATGTAGTGACAGTATTTTATATAAAAAATGCTGTACATGCCTTGTGGTACATTTATATTTTTTAAAATCAATTTGATCTCTTGAAAAATATTTTTACAACTCATTATTTTAACATAACTTATTAGTTTGAGGATGTTTTAAAGATATATTTTTTTTCAATCCGGACAAAATTGAAAATCAGAACGGTCCCTGCCATATTGGGATGTCTGGCTGCCAATCTTTTCATTTAAATTGACTGAATAATTATTTGACGTTAAATTTCTTCTCTTACTTCTGATGAATTAATAATTTTACGATTCATGGGATTGTGTACAAAAAAAGAAGATTAAAATGAAATCTGCTGTTCATATTTCAATGTATCATGTCAGAACACCATTCCTTGAACGACAAAGCACCACGTGCTCGTGCGAGTTGAATTGTGTTTTCATTCATTTTAATTGTTTCATTGAATGAGTCACTTTAGCATGGCAAACGATCCAAAAACCTTTGCCTCGCATTTATTATCTAAAAAAAATCACATTTCCTATTTATTTCATTTCGTATAATCACGTGCTCAAAACGACATTTTTCTAGGTTTTACTTGCTGTAGTCATTAACTTATTATTATTTTTTAAATAAGAGCTTTTGTAAAGGGGATGAAATCAGATTATTAAAAGCCGATTTTTTGAGATGCTCGTGCAGATAACAAAATTTTTATTTTTCGCCTATGGATTTTTGTTGACGCCGACATCCTAATACCAAAAACATCATGTTCTGACATGATAAAATCAAGTTTTGCGCTAGAAAGGAGTTTCGAACGAGGGAAGTTTTTGGAAACAATTTAAACAAAACATTTTTTTCTCTCCTTTACTTGAAAGCAGATTTTAAATTCCGTGATAACTGTCCTTGAAAGTATTGAGTATATGGCTATTTTGAATTGAAATCCACATATCCATTAACTTAAACTTTATGACCTCAGTATCCATTTAACAGTTCTCCCGTTTCCTTATTTTCAATGGTGGTTTTTATTTCTTTTCACCTTCCTAGAAAACCACCCTCCCATTTACGCCAAATATAAAGCGCGTTCCTCCCAGATATAGTGTCTGCGGTTTAGTAAACCCTACCAAATTCTGTCTGTTGCTGTTTTGTTGCCTCCTCCAAGACAGCTGCTTTTCTCAAGGAAAGACGTCCCGATGTCAAGGAAGAGAAGAAACGGCAGAACTGGTTTTCATTTAAAAGGGTTTATGATTCATAACATTTTTCGGGAGAGTTATTATTTCATCCGTCGTGTGTTTGCCAAACTTGATGTGGTTTTTATTGATGCGAACCAGCCAGTTCGTGACACTTGCTTCCTTTGCCTTATTTTAACCTAATTATTTTCTCTGCCTTTGACATTATTTGCTAGTTCAAGAGTTCATTTCTACCGCTCATACCCGTCGCACCGTCTGATGCGTTCAGGACTGGTCAGTCCTTGCAACAAGGCAGCAAACTCTGTGACCTTCCCTATTATGTGGACGGCCAAATGATATTTTTCTTTTACAATAGTAACGGTTTTTTTCCCCCGTCTTCCTCACTTGAATTGGTCGATTGTTGCGAACGTGTTCTATGATTAAGGTCTGTGAAAATATAAGCCGTATATTTTGTTCATCTTTTGTGCTCCGATTTAAATCGTTTTTTGTGGATTTGATATTCCTCGTCAATAAAAATATCCATTTCTAGATGCCGATCGCATAATTTATCAACGAATATTTACCATAAATAGAAGAAATAACTTTTAAAAAATTGGGAAACAAAGATGCTTAGTTGAAAACGCAGCTGTCTATTAAGTGTTACATTTATACTGCTATTGTAAATGTGAAAATTTGGATGAATGGATAATGTTAGTCAATCACACCAAAACAGAATGATAAAATTGAATGAAATTTAGCATAGAGATAGATTATATTCTATAATAGAACCTATGCTAATATTTAATTCGATTAATTAAGAAGTTAATTTTTAATTAATTAACAACTAATTTTCCTGCCAAAAATAATTTCCTCACCGCAAATTAATAAGACCTTATTTTCTTTTTTCCCCACGCTAATGACGTTAAGCATAATACGTTTTCGACCAATTTTCTCAAACGATTTTGTTTATTTTTGTGTTTGATGCATTTTAAAATATACATTGTTAATTAATTCGAATTCGTTTTAAATAAAACAGAATAAAGGGAATTAAAAATGCCTAATAATCTATTGCTTACCCCAACTGACGTGGAAAATACATTGTGTTTCCCCGATTGACGTTGAAAATACATGCTTTGCTTGCGGTCTGACATTGTGATCAAACCGTCTGTTTCCACACATGCATATCAAAATTTCCACGCATACGAAGTCGCGGATAAAAGGTAGTATATCATAATATAAAATCTTAGATTCGTGTGGCAGAGACTTCTTTTCGAACGAGTTTTCTTGGATTAACACTAATTCCCATTTCTTGCAGTCCATAATAGCTCGGATTGGTCACTTCGCGAACACCGTTTGATAGAAATTTGCTTTGTGTGCTTTGCACTAAATTAGTGGATTTCTGCCAAATTTTGAGTGGAATCCATCCAGTGGAAGTTAGCAAGTAAACGAGCAACGGAAAGCAAGTGAACATGAGAACAGGTAATGTATAAAAAATAATTTTGAAAGTTAATTCCTTCTTAGGTCAACAAAGGAATTTTTTATTTTATTTACTTTTCATTAACTAATACAACTAATATAAATAATTTATCAAAAAATTATGGCTGGTCAAAACAAAATCAAGTCCGTAAACTTTGAAAATATATCAGAACACTCTGCGCATGCGTGAATTTTCTATGCCAATTAAGGTAACGCAATACAGACTAGAAATATTTAATTTCATTTTTTCTGTTTTATTTTAATTCATAAGTACTCGATTAATTAACAGTATTTAATTTCAAATGCATCAAACACTGAGGAAATAATCAAAATCATTGGAAATCATCGATCGAAAACACGTTAAGCCTAACCTCATTAAAGTGGAAAAAACAAAACAAAGTGAAGTCTTATTCATTTGGCAAAGGGAAAATGAAGATTTTTGGCTGGAAAGTTAATTTTTACTGAATAAAAAATTAACCAAATTAATGAATTAATGTTTAAAAAAAAACTGTATTAGCTTCAAATGTCATCCACTACGAGTTAAAAAAATGTATTTGAATTTGAATGGATGAATGAATAAAAAGCATTTTATTAACGATTGAAAATTTAAATTAAAAATTTAAAAAAAAATATGCTTGTGAAAATTCGCACACGCACACCCGCCCACCACACACACACACACCCACACACACTTCCTTAATATGCTTGTGTACATGATAAAGTGTTCATGTACATGACTGTAAAAATATAACACTCAGCTTTTGAGGCATTCAGAGCCTTATTTATGGTCCACAATTTTTATGAGAGATAGGGAAATAACATGTTTATTTGTGATTATGCGAGGTAATTTCGGAGGCACCCTTTTGCAGGTTTTCTCTTTAATACATATTTTTAGGTGCAAATTATGCAGGTTGTATCACTTATGCTCTATCTGCTTAGATTTCAAAAATTAATATAGAAGTAAGAGCCATGTAACTGTATTTGTGAGAAGCTCTCATACGCATGCATGAATGATGGAGCGCATGTGGATAAATGCTACTGTTATTCATAGTCTTTGTTTTTAATATTGTATGTACAATAAACCAAGCCTATGCACCTAGGGAAATTGCGAATATCACATATAAGCTCGCTATATGTCTTTGATAATTTGGTATATAATTCTAGAGTACCTTATTTGAATTATTTCTCTTGCCGTGCCTAAAACCACAAGGAAAGAAATATTTTTATCTTAATATATTTTGTTGTCACTCATATATGAGTTTTTCGAAAAAGCATTGTTCTCCTTTATTGCCCTATAAAGATAACAGGAATACTCGAAATCATTTTGTTCATACGTACCTTGTCACGAGTTAGCCTGTCAAAACGAATGTGTTTTTGTGAGAAATTTATAGAAATCTTGCAAAAAAACATGGAAATATTGTGGTGTGAATAATCTTTCTGCAACATTAATTTTCATTTATTGCCCATGTAATTTTTGGTGTTGGAAATGTTTTTTTTTCTATGGTGTACCGTTGATTTATTATTTAACAGCAGCGATAATTTAATTAGTGTTATTATTAAATTATCGTGTGTGGAGTATGAATAGTTAATATGGCAAGAGCTTTAAATAAATACTCCTGTTTTTTTTAAGTCATTTAAATTTTGAACGAGTGATAGTAATCTGAAAATTTATTTTCGGAAACTGTTAATTATGAAGAAGCCTACATTTTACAAATTTCTAAAATTGGTATTTTTTAATTTCAACCATTATATCTTTCATGCAAAAATTGTATTTCAAGTTTTAACTGGGTAAATAAGCAGGTCACATCTCTCTATTTTCAGTTACTAATAAATGTGAATGACATTTTTCTTGAATGTAAGTGGCAATTCTCAACCAAATAAAAAAAGAATGCAATAATATGTGTGTCTTTCTCCCACATCTTGTTAAAATGCTCAACATAGACAGGAAAAAAACTCAGCATTCATCAGCCGAACATTTCTTTTGCCTCTCTTCTGTTTCAAGCTCTCGCAAGGAAACAACACCTTAACATCTTTATTCAAGTCTTCAAGTACTTTGATATCCTTTAACTGTAACCTTTTCGCTTCTATGGAATAACGGCCTTTGTCGCTATATCCCTTATTGCTTTAAGTCAATCAAGTTCATGATTGACTTAACGACATCTGCCTTATTTACCATAATTTTTGTTACTGCGATCTATTTAGTTTCTTAAATCGTTTAAATATTTTTTTTAAAAAAAATCTCTTGCACGCATAGAAAAAGTATTTAGTATTTTTGTAATGCGAATATAAATATATTTCTTAGTCGAAAATAATAAATCATAGTTAAAAAAATCTTTACAAGTATGGCTTAGTTTCTCTAATTTCATGAAATGTCTAACTCCTTTTTCACTTTTTTCTCTACGTAGTCTTGAGAAAGTATAGAACTCCTCAAAAAAAATTCGAACTCGAGATTTTGATGAATCCCCACGATTTAGACTTTTTCGATTCGAAAATAATTTTTGGAAAATGCCCATTTGTCTGTCTGTCTGTTTCAAAAATATCTCTAAAATACTTTGAGCTGGACGATTGAAATTTGGTTATGATCTTGACTATTAAGTTTGCAGATTTCTCCCAAATTTTGAATAAAATCTGTTCAAAGGAAGCCCGGCTGTTCGAATAGAAGTTAACATGATGATTACAAAACGAAGAGAGCCAGATGTATAAAATTCGATGTAGAGATTTAATATTTATATTGTAAACGCATGCCAAAATTTGAACCAGATCCAGCTACGGGTTGTCTATCAGTCAGTACTTTCAAAAAAAAAAAAAAAAGTGAAGACGATAATTCAATATCGCACTGACTTAAAATTCATTTTTTTTTTTTTTTGTGACTACAAGTGCAGTTTGTATTTTTTTTTTTGTTTCAACTTTTGTGAAAAAGTGTGCCTGGAACACATATTAGATTTTTGAACACTATTAGCACTTTCCAGGGATCAGTCGTAAAAAAACTCGCCAAGGATGACACAATAGTTTCAGTAGAAATGCCAAATTTACGCCAAAAGATAAATAATTCGTAAATATTGTACGCTGATATCATGTAAGGCGTTTTTTGGCATGACAAATTTATAAGAGAGTTGACGAGAAAGTTTTGGGGATAGCATTATCTCTTGTTATCTTTTGGATTTGTTGGAAGTCTAAATCTTTGAAATTCATATAGAATCTCTTGGTCGATTTTTTAAAGAAAAATCCAGTACCTTGTAGTTAGTCTATGTATACTTTGAATGTACTAAAATTAAAAAAATTTCTTTTCTTCTCAATGAATTTCCATATGTAATAAAAACGTAGATTGAAAAGTATCCTGTCTTCTAATTGTAAATCATCAGTCCTCCTCCTTCTCTCTCTCTCTCTCTCTCTCTTTTTTTTTTTTGCTAGTTTTTTCTCTTAACAGTTCTTTTTTCTTTTGTAACGTATGGTTTTAAGTTTTCTTGAACAGAAAAAAAAATTACTGTACTTTAAAAATTCAGTTTTACAGGGTTATAAAGACTGATTTGAAAAAATCGGACAGCAGTTGCGTTTTATGGCATAATTAGTTACAATATTGAACATTCATTTATATTAACAGAATCATGATTTCATTTACAAATTTCACTGTAATTGTAAGTAAATAATAATAAAACATAACTGAGTAGGATTTCGTTTTCAGACATGATTTCCCGTGCAATCAATTGCATATGAGAGCCTTGTGACATTAAATATGCCATTGAAGGCAATCATCCTCATTTTGATTTGACATTAAAGTTTGGAAAGAGTGCTTATTCATTTGTGTAGTCCTCGTCATCTATTTCAGATTGAAATGAAGCTTTAAAACAGGACACCATTTTAATCGAAATTAACTGTTTACAAATTCCATTGATGGTTCATATAAATTATATCATGCCTATCATTTTGTTGACAATATGGCCAATGTTTTTAAATATGGTAAACCAATAGCTCTGTTCGCATTAACGGATTCAGTTGTCGCTGGCTGCTCAATATGGGAATGTTTTACGTCACCCCCTTCTATTCTTGTATACATCTTTAATGTGTATTTAGCTCTTAGATTAATTGTGTTTAGCATTTAATATAATAATGAAAATCGACTATTCATTAATCTTTTCGATCTAAAATTTGATATGTCTACAGTTTTGGCCAGTTAGCCATCCAACCAATTCGTTAAATTTTTTTCAGTTATCCTACTCATACGGATTGACATTTTTTTTCTCCGACCATAATTCTGTAAAAGTCAGTAATTTTAGTTTTAAAACTCCATAACGAATCTCATCCGTTTAGTTCATTATATTTTGAAGTATTGTATTCACAAAATAGCAGAAGGACTGACAGAATTTCAAAACTGATTTTTCCGATTCAGGGAAATCTGAAACGTTTATACTCATCACAATTTCGAGGCAGATATCTTTGTTTTACCAAGACTTTCTTTTAATATAATATAGCATAAGAGACGTTTAATAATTGAGGAAGTGTATTGTCCAAAATTCTTATCAAAATTTTCACTTAGAAATGTTAATCATTTCAGAACATGATGCTGTTTTTGAGATGAAGTTTTTTGTGTCAACAAAAATCCGTAGGTGAAAAATAAAAATTTCATTATCTGCACGAGCATCTAAAATAAATCAGCTTATAATTACGCGTTGCCATTGCATTTGCGAAAACTCTGATTTAAAAAAATAAGTTAATGACTCCTGCAAATGAAACCTAGAAAAATTTCATTTTCATCACGTGCTTATATAAAATGAAATCAATAGGAAATGTGATATTTTTTTTTAAAACAATACATGCGAGACAAAGTTTTTTTGGATCGTTTGCAATGCTAAAGTGACTCATTCAACGAAACAATTAAAATGAATAAAAATATAATTTAACTTGCACAGGCAAGTTAAATTATACTTGCTTGGCTTTTCAAGAAATGATGTTCTGACATGATACCTTAAAATATGCAAAACAGACTTCATTTTAATCTTTATTACTTTCTTTGCTAGCAATAGACATTGTAATTATTTAAATAATCACTAAGCAATTTCCGTATTAGTGGGGTTTTTTTATCTATAGAATTAAACAATAATTAAATAACTTTAAGAACGTAGTAAGTAATTAATTTACTTTTTTTACTAAGTGTTTGTTAATAATTCACGCAAAACCACACAAAGAGGAAAAGAAGAAAAAGAAAAACCGCATTAGTTATTGTTAAAATTTTTAACTTGGGTCTTTTGATTGAACAGTTCACTTGCGATATGCATATCGTTTCATCTGCATTATTTGAAGACATTTTATTTCAGCGTCAATCGCCATTGAAAATATTTTTCCAGCTTTTTATCCGAATTATCTGTACTCGTAATCGAAAATTTTCGATTAGGCACATAGTCACCTATCATTTCCTGAATAATAAAGATATTTATCAGCGCGCACCAGGCGATATCTCCACTATCTTTCTGGCCCGATGTTTACTATCTCTCAGTAATACTCATTATCTTGCATCTGCTAAAAGCATCTTCCTTGTTCTTACTCAATGTGGTTTCATTATTCCACGGTATCTTACCTTCATGATTTCTTGCCAGTGCTGATCTGTTTGTTCAGCGAAGAGCGATTTTGTTTTGAGAAAATGAAAGAAAGCAAACAAAACTTTTCAACGAATTATTTTACTGCAGTTTATATATTAAGTATTTTTTCATCGTTTATTGTTTTTTTTCCCTGCTGTGCATATTTTTTTTATACCTAAATTCGAAATTTTTTTTTTTTAAAAAAATTGGCTACAGAAGATAATTTTGATTTCTATGTATGTGCTTGTATTATTCAGTTTTTTTTTTTGCTTCGAAACTCTGGATATACCTTATGCTGCTTTCATGTTTTCCAGTTTGCAGATATAGAGCTTAGTAATAAACGAAAATGTATTTCCCTTTACTAATTAAAATACTCGTTTAATATTAACATATTAACGAATGAATGAAACATTTTTACTTCTGTCTTGGTAAGAAATATATTCCTGTATTAATCAGTGACAAAAATTTTTGGCGGATTTTTTTTAAAGCAGAAATAATGTATTTCTTCTGCTGGATAATTCTGCGTTTTGATTCGTATAGTATTTTCGAATTCATATAAATAAAAGAGGAGTGGTTTATTGTTTATATACAGGATGTCCATAATTAAATAACCCTACTTTAAAGTTGTCTGCAGGTGAAAATATTGCTCAGAAATTATCGAATTTTATATAGGATATAATGAAGGGATAGGAATTTGTTTGAGTGAGTAAGAAAAAAAGTTCAAAATTTTGTTATTAGGGGCAACTTTTTAAATGAATTGCAAATTTAGCATATTTTTGGCAAAGTTAATTACAACAAAACATGCTCAACGAGATGGCAATTTCCCACTACTATCTCGAATCTAAGATAGCATGTTCCGAAGTTGACCACAGCAAGCTCGTCAGTGCCTTTCGAGCTCAATTTTCATGCAAGATAGAGCTCCTCCGCCCGTAAGCCATTTTGTAATAATCATTTTACAGAAGAACGTGTTATTAGCCCTTACTTTTGTGGTCTATGGCCTCCCCAGTCTTCAGATCTAAATCCATGTGTCTTTTGGCTTTGGGGACATTTAAAACATCTGGCAAGTTGTGATAATCCAAAAACTTTACTTGATTTAAAAACCAGCATCTCACAGTATGTTCTATTTCTCAGAATACACTACGGTCAATTGTAGAACATGCTATCTTATAATTCC
>JAOUZG010043731.1:2719700-2743545 GCA_026289955.1 Argiope argentata
TATATATATATATATATATACACACACACACACACACACACAATCCATACAATTGTAATTTTTTCTCCTTTGCATATTGAACCGAAATTATAAACCAATTTCCATCCACATTGATATCTTTAAAAGTTTTATCACCGTTATTGAGTTACCTCATGCGTTTCTCTGCATTCAGTTGTAATCCAATGTCCATTAGAAAATCCCATTAATTGCTACGATCGAATGACTTCCGAAATTGTGTACAAAAATTTCTTGTGGTACCCGCGTATTTTCGCCCGTAATCTTGTGGTTCGTTTTTCAGCAGGGCGAGTACTAAATAAAACGAAAGAAAAAGGACGAATAAAAAAAGAGTTCTTTGAATCAGTTTTTGGGATGTCGGTCTGCATATCTGCGCGCAACGTGCAGAATCCGTGTAATGTGATTTTTACCTGGTATTTTATTGCGTCGGGTTAACAACCTCTCTTTCTTGTGAAATAGATGTAATAAAGAAACAAAAGCATTTTCATTTTGTGTCAACTGTAGGTGGGCGAAAAGTAAAAAAAGCCATTTCACGAAGGAAACTTATGCCTGTTCCATTTTAAGACTAACTGTTTTTAACTTTGTGTGAGTATTGTAGTTACAAACAATATTTCCTTATTTATGCCTAAATCTCAGCTGTTTAATATGTAAACAACTGTGTTTGCTGTGTGTAATAAAAAAGAAAAAGAGAGAGAAAAAAAGAGCGCAATCATTTTGTAAACCTTATTTTATTTGTTTAACGCAAAATTCGAGATTAATTCGCTTGAGGACAAATTGTAAATCTGAGATTTTTTTATATTGAAATTACTCTTTGAGTTCTTTTTGTCTACTGTCCAAGTTATGTTCTCAAATTGCGAATTCAATAATCTGAAGTGTTTAATTCGATTTTTATCGAGAAGTGTTACAAAGTGTATCTATTATGGATTCAGTTTTCAGATTATAACTGATTATATCATGTCGTAAGCTAATTTTTGGAGTTTTTTAATAAAGATCCAAAGCTTTACAGTTTTTTTTTTTTTTTTTTTTTTTTTTTTTGCTGTATGGTTTTTTTTATTCCAGTATTTCAAAAGAAATGGCTAGAATTAATCTTCAACTGCTAATTGGTCGCTAAATTTATATCAATCTTACTTTTTAATCAGTGTCGACTTAATAATTTTACATGTTGACTTAATAATTGTGCTGTAATTTTATTATATTGTTTTATCTTATGATATGTAACATCTGAAATTTTAATAATATTAGAATGTCGATAGAGTATCATCAAATTAGTGTATGGCGACCTCCTCCCCCCCTTTTAAATCAGAGATTCATTTTTTAGCCGAAAATAAGAAGCATTTCTGTTTTTTAAAGAAGGAACTGAATGACTTTTGTGACCTGTTTATAAAAATCTTTTACTGCGGGATGAAATATCACGAGTGTGAGACCCAATTCAGCTGTGTATATATATAATATGTGTGTGTGTGTGTGTGTGATGCATTTTTAATAATCTTAGATGTAATGTAATAAATAATCTTAGATTTTTTCATACAATCAGTGTAACATTAGAGTGGTTTGGAAAATGAAGTGTTGCAAATGTCAATCGGCTCAAAGTTATGTGGTACTTCTGAATAAAAGACCGTGCGTCACTTCAAAATTAAAATGTTGATCATATTAATCCATCTGATGAAGTTGGTGCTTAAAATGTGAGATTTCTTGAGTTAAACTACTAAGTCGAATAAATCTGAATTATTGGTTTCACAGTCTAATTATCTGATATCAAACGATTAAAGAGAATTAAAATATAGCATTTGAATGAAATTCCCATTGGGAGATGGTATTATTCTGCTCCTCAACTTTTTGAATGATAAGAGCTCAGAAAATTTTGTCATCCATTTTAAATATATAACATTTTCAATTCGCCTTAGAATGTTATTTATTCAAAGAACTATTTTATTACTGATAATTATTCGTTAAAGATAGTTGAACTGCTTTTAAATCAAGGGATCAGATATAATTTTATGTTCTTTTGAGCAGTGCCATTAAAATAATCTGCAATATTTTTTTATGACTGACTTAAATGGGAATGTATTATTTTTATGATCACATATATCGCTGTTAAAGATTTATTATAATTGCATTGTAACTGTAATTATTAGGACAAAAAGAGCTCTAGAAATTTTAATAACGATTGTATTCATTAAGATAATAATGATTGCTCATCTCTATGCATCATTACGGTCTATATCATGACTGCCTTTAAGTTACTACTGATCTTAATTGCATTTTGTTAATACTCATAGCTTTTATATTATGTACGCTAAAAGTAATCGTGAGCAAAAAATATAGGCATAATTGTTAATTTTATTACAAGTTCTTTGAGTTTAATTTTCGAAGTCAAACTGTTTCAATCAAGTGGATTAAAATTTTATTAATACTCATAGGTTTAGTGTAACTTTTATTTTATACACCCTAAAGGCAGTCGTGGAAATTAATACCCCCCCCCCCTTAATTCTTAATTTTATTACAAGTTATCTAATTTTAATTTTCGAAACGAAACTGGCCTCGTCAAGCAGATTAAAATTTTCACAAAAAATACAAGCCGCTTTCATTTTAAAATTATTTTTCTTGTAGGATTTCAAATAATTACTTTATTTACGAGCTTAGTCTTGTATGAAGATATGTTTATGAACTTAATTCAATAGTTTTCTTAAGAACTTTTACAAGGTCCGTGAAAGATATCCGATATGAAGTTGGATTTATCATCCTAGATGAGCACGTACCTTCCTTTTTGTTTTTATGGATAAAAGAATTGTGATTATATGGAAAATATCCCGAGCTTCGACTTATGATATCTGTTTCATGTTGTTGGTAAAGAAGATAGTCTAATAAATTTGTCAAAGAAAAAAAGAATCTGTCTAATAAATTTTGTCAAAGAAAAAAAAGAAAACTCCAGTTCTAGTTCATCTTGGTGAATTCCCCTCCTGTGATTGCATTTTATGCCTTGGAACATCCGCTCTGATTGTATAATCATTCAGAAAAGGATTTTAAATTGCTTCAGTGGTGCTGGAATTTTAACAGCGCATTCATCGCCGCTCTTATCTGATGATGGAGCTCGGTTTCTGGTTTGTGTTGATACATTTTTTCCCTTCGCTTATTCTTCCCGCCTTCGTCAATATAATGGAATTCTTTTTTGGCTGGAAAGAAAACACCATTATATCTCAACAGTTGCAGTTGTTACCTCGTGTATTTAGCAGCAGCCATGAGGAACTGGACCAACCCCCTTGTTCTGCTGTCTCGATTTACCGAACCAGCGAGCTTGTATTCATCCCAGAATTATTTATATTGAGTTTAATCTTTTAACCTACTAAACCACATGGTTATCTGCTACTTTGTTCTGATTTTTGTTGCTTTGCCTTTTTACTTTACATTTGCTTGACTTTTTTCTCTCTGTCTCTCTCCTCCCCTGGATGATGCCTTCCGGCGTCTTCCATTTTATTTTACCTTACTTAGTCAAGGATTGCTCGCTGCTCTAATGAAACGGTTCGTGCCTTCTTTGAAATGAAATCGCGTGAGATTTCGAAAGATAAAACACAAAATTTCAAAAATTTAGAAGAAAAACAAAGACGGGAAGGGAAAGATTAGGTTCTTTTTTCGTTCACTTTGTTGCCCGTTGAGGAAAATATTCTTATTACAATATCTTGTAGCTGATATATCCGGCCATTGGTTTCTTCTAAGATCTACGATTTTCGTTAGCTTCTATCTGAAAAACATATTTTAAAAATTTAAAATTTTTTAAAGAAATTAACCAAAAATGTAATCAATATGAAATTCAATTAAAAAAATTTTGTTGACCGAACTAATAAAAGATGCATTGCACTTAAGAGCGTTAACGTTGCTATCACTAAAATACAAATGAACTTAATCAAATTAGAAAAACATATTAAGTTTAATGCAAAAAGAATAAAAAAAGAAAAAAGAAATGATGAATCCGGCCTGAAGGTCACCCTCAGGCAGGGTTTCAAGCTGGGGATTTCTTTCTGTGAGGGATTTAATTTCTGGGGATTTTCGGGTCACTAGGGGGAGTTATTTTTGGACGAAAACGAGACACGTCACTGGAAAAATGCTAGTTTTAATTCCTGCCGAAGGGTGACCTTAGGGCCGGATTCATCATTTCTTTTTTCTTCTTTTTGCATTAAATTTAATATGTTTTTCTAATTTGGTTGAAATTTTAAAAAGTAATCTTAAAGGGAGTGTAGACAGTGTAGTATTGCATTGTATTTATTTATTTTTTGCTCCTAACCCGTTATGTAATTTCTCTTGCCTTCTAATAGGCCTTAGTTCTGCAGGCGGAATCTAACTACTAATTAATTGATTTCGAGTTTATTGTTGCAAACGGGACTTGAATCAGTGACATTTGGTGTACACATTTTAATAAGTTTTAGCAGTTGTACTATTGATTACGTAGCAGTTGACTTACTTTTGGAAAGATGTAACGAAAAATTTTCTGAACCATTGCACAGATTAGCATTTTAGAGAACTCTCCTTATTGGCATAATAATGGAAAGAGAAAGGATAGTTATTAGAACCCTTGTGAAACTCTTATTAAACCAAGTAAAAATATAAATATTATTATTTTGTTTATAGACAGTCATATAAAATATTGTTCACAATCAATGCAATTTTCGGCAGATATTTGATTTCATTTTCATACTTGTGCATTAGTAATCAAGTATTATGCCCTTATTTGGAACCAAGTGTTATAAATGCTGAGGTTAAAAACGTCGCTTCTTATGTCGATAGATCCAGGAGAGTTGCTGATTTCCATATACATAACTAAATTTATCTAGTTAAATGACGTTTTCTGTTTCTTGAATTTATTTGGAAAGAAAACTTATATTTATACTTGAGCGTTACCAAAAATTAAATCTGAATTCTTGATACTAATATTTTAATTTATTGCAATAGATGGCTCATCATTGCATGTATGCAACGTGGCTGATTTTTTAAAAATCGTTATATATATATATATATATATATATATATATATAATATGTTTACTAACATATCAATAACATGCAAGCAATTCATATTTGTCAGCAGTTTTACATTTCGATTTCAATCAAATATTTAAATTTTTGAAAAAAACTAAATTTATTTTATTTGACAATTTGCAGTGTTACTCTTTAAATGTATATAATCTTTCTATTCTGTCATTGAATTTAATTAGGATTATTGGCAATAATTTGTTAAAGATTTTTCTTTTATACTTAATAACAGTCTTTGTCACATAATGTCGATAATTAAGATCCGGCTTGTACCCGATTTAAATACTTTTTTTATTAGTCCCTCTGTATATCTTTTGCCTTTTTTTTTCTGTTATCTGTCTTGTATAATGTACACAACAAAAGCATTGTTTATTCTTTCGTTCGAGCGATGCATTAATTTTCATTTACGATAGTTGGTGGAGCAATGATTTGAAAAGTGGCGCTAATCTTCTATCACAACAAACCGGTCTCCGTTTCCTGTGTTGACAGATTGAAGTTGAGGTGCATTGAGATGTCGTGCTTTCAGCCCCCAATACGGTCAAGGTAGACTGGACATCGTTCCGTTTTGCGACATATCCCAAAAAGCTGCTTAGGCGCCGATGGCCTGGCGTTAGTCATTATCATTTCGCACGCGATTTCCTCCCCAAACTAGGCCTCACTTCGTATCTCGAATTCTGGTCGACTTGCCCACTCTCCAGCGTGTCTGGAAGGCTGTCAACGCATGATTGTTCTCCTGTTTGCCAGTTGCCATTTTAAGGTTTTCGTCTAATTGTGAATGGGGCTTGTTCATCTGTAATCGCCTTTTTCCTTTTTGACACCCCTGCTTTTATCGGAAAGTGTAGAGGTCACGTATGCCGAATTGCTGGGCGTTGCTGGTCTATGTTGAAAGACCATATATGCTTCACACACGTGGTTAAGTATGGGAAAAGGCAAGATAAACGTCGTTTCTGTTGAGGCTCGTGGATAAGGTTTTTGCTTTCGCTAGTTTACGATATTATGTGTATTGGGCATAGTAAATAAGGTTCAGTGACAAATACAACTGAAAATTGCAATTCTTTTTCGTACATAGTCAAATCAAACCCAGTTATTCGATTTAATATATAAATTTCGAGATAAAGGCGTATATTTCTTTTTCCAGATAATTTTCAAATTTTTTTTTATTCAGCTAAAAATGTTTATTCTTGGCTGCGATGAAAATTCATAAATTAGAATTAAGAAAGGTTATTATAATGATGCTCTTTGTACGAAGTGCTTAATTTTAAATTAAAATTCGATTTCATTTCTTGATTACATTACTTTTTATTTGTTTTCTGATAATTATGATTATAATTATTTCCATTTAGAATGCACCTTGGAAAGTAATAATTATACACATGCAAATATAAATATTCATTTTAGTGCAGCTAAGAAATCAATTTGTTGTAATTCCCTAATATTTTTGTAAAAGTTTTTACCATTTTACAACTTTACAATAATTATCAAATAAGAATGGGGAAATGATGCTTCTGTTAGAATGGCGAGTCAGACTTGACATAAAAAAAAGTTGATTTGCAACATCGATGTTCTCTCTCTCTCTCTCCTCTTTGCAATTTTCATTTGCTTGATTATAGGAGTGAATAGTGAATTTTGGAGCGTATGCTTGCTTCTTTTAAGACATCGAAAAAGAAGAGAAAAATCTTTTTATTAAAGTATTATTTACAATATCGAGTGGTATCGAATTTTTCACTAACTGTAACTAATAATAAATCGTTGGTAATTGTCAATGTAATGCATTTTTTGATAAAATAAAATCATTTTTTAAAGATTAGATTAAAAATCTTTTATTTTTTGTATGATATTACTCTTCTGACTTTGCGAACATCTTCCCTACTCTGAATTTCATGATTAAAACTAATCTCTTGAACTGTGAATAGTCATGAACAACAAGCTTTGAGTTTACAGAAAAAAAAAATCTCTGCTTTTCTAAAGGAAACTAAATAATCGTTAACAGATAAGGAAAAAACAATTCATGTATGTCTTTGTTTCCAATGACTCAAATCGAAAGTGCCAGTAAAAAGATGAAAACTTTTTGTTTTTCTCCTCTTCACCATTCCAAGACTATTTATATTTCTTGGTGTCAAAATGTAAACTACATTTTTCCTTCAAAAATGTATTTCTTCCTTTCTCTTATTGTTTCCTGATACAGAAAAAAGTGTACCTTTTGATTTTTAAAGTAAAAGCTTTTCGGTCTAATAGGTTTCCCCATTTAAACAGATTATATTGAATATTTCCATTAATGTCCTTATTGACTGGCTAAAAAAAGGCGTTAAAAAAAACTGACACTGGTTGCTTGTATGCGTTTTTTTTTAGTGTATTTTTCAAGAATATAAAACTTTCCTTTCATGTAGCATATGTATAGAAACAAAAGGTTTTGTTTTTGTGAGTTGTTTTAAAGAAGTGCCGTATATTAAAATTTTATTGCTATGAAATACTGAATATTCGGGAGAAGATAGTCAAAAGTTCTGACTTTTATTTAAATAACTGCATTTAACATTTATTAGTTATTAATTTGAATTGCATTAAAATATGCAAATCCTCGTTTATCAGGTTGATGTCATTTGTGGCTCAGTTACTGTTCAGAACGGTAATCAATTCTGAAATTTTAATAGCATTTATAATGTTATTAAATGTGTTGTTTCAAACAATTCAAATTGTCAACCCCTTCCTCGTAAACAACCTCATATACATGAAGCCTCATGAAAAAGAGGGGAGAGTATTCTCATGCGGTGGTGTGGCCAGATGTCTGCTAGGTTTGACAGTGATATCCGCCTGCAGATTAGAGATCACAAGTAAAAGTTGTTTTCGCTTGTTATATAGGGTTTCCTTGGGTTAAAGGGGAGGAGAAAAAAAAAAACGTAGGGCTGAAGGAAAATCTTTGTTACATCCTTCTATCGGCAATGTAACAATTTCAAACCTAATAATGTTCGCCTCTTCCTGGACCAGTAATTTTAACCAGGTGCAACAGGTGCCTGATCGGACCTCCAAAGTTTCACCGAGAGAGAAGGCGTTGAAAAGGAATCCTTGATTATATATATATTCTGCTTTAAACGAGTTAACGGCAACTGTAATGCAAACTTCTGTGATTTGTGATTTTTTTTGTTTGAATCTTTCGGATGTTAAAAACTCTTATTACTCAGCTTCGTAAACTATTATTATTTTAGCAACTAGCTCCACATAGATTTTAATGGAGTTCCTAAATGATATAATTGCTCTAACACCCCTCCCCCTACAGAAATAAATGGAGGAAGAACAAGTCAAGAGTTAAAGGAAACTGTACATTAGTCCATCGTGCTTAGTTAAAATGTGAGGAAATGCAGTGTTAAGTTAGTTCCGCTGTTCCATTCTAAGATGTTCTAGCGTGCCGACTTGCTAAACCACATCCGTCTTCAAATAGTGGATGGAACATCGACAAAAGTTGAAGCAAAACCTTTTATCGGAGTGTATTGTACTTGTTTCCTGTGTGTATTTGGGTTGGGGGTAGGGTCTTCTAGACGCTAGACAAATATTGATGTTTTTTGATGATACTTAATGTTGTCCTATGGTCTGGTATTGACTTGTAACAGAACAGTGCACATGCTCATAACCTATTAAATTAATATATTTTATATCCTTTATAGAGTTTTTATTATTTTGTTTGTAATACCCTTCCTATTATATATCTTTTAAAAAAAATACTAAGTATTATTTTAATTATCACAATCCTTTTTACCCAAATATCGTGAAGTCTACAATTACAAATAAGATAGCACTTAACGATATTTTTTTCGACTTCTGAAAACAAATTGATTTTACACTAAAGCTCATTTCTTGTCGGACATTGGTAGGTTGGAATACACAAAAGCTGTGCTGATTTACCTGTTCAGGTATTTGATAAACAATCACGAAGAAAACAATGTATTTATTTAAATAAAAAATACGTTGCTTTTAGTAGTAAGGAGTTAAGCTTAAAAGAGAACTATGAAAATGTATTAATTGAATTCATTATAAATTATGTTAATGGTTATTTCGTGTGATTTGTCTACGTTTACCTGTTTTATTGTCTGATGTCTTTCGTAATTTTATTTAATAATGATTCGCAAAATTGAGAACTACTTTAATAAGCATACTCTGTCTTAAGAACTTGGTAAATATTTGTCAGCAGATGGTCTATGCATGCACGATATTAATTCGTGGGTTTTGACGGTCGGTCGTGTTTATCAAAATGGAAGTATTCAGTCACGATAATGTCAACACGGCCATCATAGTATATTAGACTTGCCGTATGCCTTGTATTTGTTCAAGTGAAACCACACGAAGTTGATTGCTTGTAAACCGAAATTAATGTTTTGAAGTTCTGCAGCTCTTTCTTTTGAGTTTTTCATTTTCATTATTTTACTAAGGTTATTGATGCATAAAGCTATATATAAGATGAAAGATATAAATGAAAATTTTTCGACCGAGGACCGATGTTTAAGATGAAACGAAAATGCTTTACAAGAAATTATAATATGGGAATTGGTATTTAGCTAGAGGAAATTTTTTTCTTCTTTTCTCTTTCAATTCGTACATATGTAATGCCATTAATCAGGTTATACATACTTTTTCCCCTTAAATTAATAACACTATTTCTAAAAAATCAATTTATAGTTGTATTTGTGATTTGACTTCGAATTAAATTTTGAAAAGTTTTGAGGATTAGAGCTTTTTGAACATTTATCATTAAAATGCTTCGCTTTTATCAGTGAAATTACGAATTTGTTATTGTAATTATCGGTATATATACGCGTCCATTGTCGTCTGTAACAAAAATATTCCTGTCGCTTTTATCTGCTTCTTTTTTTGAATGCGTTTATCCCAACTTCGGTTTTGGAATCAAGAAAATTGGAAAGTTTTTTCTTTTATGTATTTAAAATGACTGATTTATCAAATGCGAATAAAAACATGTATGCATGAAATTTAATGAGATATCATATTTATTTACATTATTTTTTGCTGGATTATAACAAAAATCGATTAACTAAGGTCTATAATTTTTATTATTTTAACTTTTTACTGATTCATCATATTTTTTTCGCACGAACAAATTGAAGTTATTGTTAAAAGTTTTCTTCCAATATCTTGTGTGTCTGCAAGGAATTACATTTTTTTATTGGATAATTATTTATTCTGATTAGTGTTCATGAAGTTTCGTATTTCGTTCTGGATTTATAAAATTCCTGGCCTTTAGTTTACTTTAGCATTCTTTAGTTAATCTGTAAAAATTAAATCTGCGAAAGCGTTAATAGAATAATGACCATTTAGACATCTTTTAGTTCATTAAGGTTTTTGAGATGAGAAAGATAAGTTGATCTCAATGAGAAATTTAACTGAAATGAATGCTGATGCAATACAAAATATCAAACGATTAGGGCAAACATTCCGATCTACATGAATGTAGCAAATTGCAACATTCGTATATGCCGTTAGATTATTGGTCGAGATTGTTGTGAAAAACCTCATCCGTGCTCTTCATTGTTCTCAGCTCGTTCCTTCGTCCGTAAAAGTTTAAACGTCGCCAAATACCGTTCAAGGTATGTTTTGTTATGCTTATAAACAAAACTCAAGGTCGGTCCTTGAAGAAGGGTGGGTTGAACTTGAAGGGAGAACCGTTTCTCTCACTAGGTGTGCTTTTCGAACTGCGTTTTTCTTGGTAGTAAAGTCTGTAGCTTGAAGCATTTTCTATGAAATTTTCCTGAGAAGGAGTTTCCTTTTTTTTTAGCTCTAGAAAAATGAAACAACCTGACAAGAAAAAAAAGTAAAACATTTGTGGTGTTAAAGTTATAAAATCATAATAAAAGGGATGTTAAATTGACGATAGAAATCTTTAAATTGTGTTACTTAAAAGGAACTGTTTCAAGTATTTATATTTTAAAACAAATACCAAATATTTATATTTGAAAGAAAGTTCAATTTTTTAAATATATGTATTTTGGAACATCGAAAGTTTTAATTACTGGATAGTTGAATTTATATAATAGCGAAGAAAGATTACTGTGTTTTTATTACCGATTGTTTTACATTTTGATAAAATGTAGGCTTAAGTGTGTTATTTCTATCATATATTTGTTTTATAAAGTATTTTAAACTATTATTTGTTACTCTTCATTATTAAAATTACAATTTTTATATTTTGAATCCTAAAGACATATCTTTTCATTGCACCAATATAATTATATGTCAATATTTATGAATTAAAATGTAAAAATTTCATTCAAAATTTGTATTGTATTTGCATTAATAGTTCTCTCAGGTTTTAAATTTTAATGTTAAAAAGCCTTTCCTTATGGCCATGTTCTATTTGAACTGACAGTGAAAATTCCGGTTTATAAAATTTCTGAAGCCTAGTTCCAACGACCCGCGAATCTTCAGGCGAGCCACGCGTTCCCCAGTTTTATCCCTCTTGTGGTTTCTTGCACTCCTCTGATGCCTGGACATTTTACCGACAATTTGTGGGAAAACTTTGGACGCGCCCACAGGCATCAAAGTAACCTAAGAAACCACAAGAGGGATAAAACGGGGGATCGCGTGGCCCGCCTGAAGATTCGCAAGTCGTTGGAACTAGGCTTTAGACGTGCATGTTTTTAATTTCGATATAAATTCGTCATGTTTGTGATCTGACTTAGGACACAAATTTACACGTTAATTCTTAAAAGATTAAAATGGCTAAAAATATCTTTTTCGAAATTTATATTACCATATTTGTTTTATGTAGATTCATTTTCACGCATTAATTTTTGACAAAACACTGATGCACTCAAAAGGTTTTTGAATGTTCATCGCGTGTTCAAACTCAAATTATATTATTGGCCAAATAAATAAATTTTAAACTTATGCGAGATGTATTGCAGTTCTTACAGAAATGTATTTGTATTTTGAAAACACAATATAAAATCAGGAAGAAAAAAAAGAAGAAGTTTACATTAAATTAAATTAAAATTTTATTTTTCTTCCTGATGTTTGGCATACCTTCTCTTATTATCCTTTTCTGCTTCAAGGCAATCTTGTATGCTTTCCTAACTGGGTTTGGCAGAAGACTTTTATTTCCTTTAATAAATGAAAAGTATTAAGACTTATAACTATTTCCAAACTTGGAAGTGATACCATTTGTCAGTTTTCGAATATTTCCAAATATAATTAGTAAATAATTGCTAAATTTAGACATTTTATGTTTGTTGGACTATATCATGAGTTTTGATAACCTTATGTAGATTTTACCTGGATTACTATTTTCAAAGTAATTTTTTTTACACTACAATTTGAATTAAGTAATAGCCTCATAAATGAAAATGATACTTAACGGAAAAATATCGATTTGTTTTAATACTTTTATAAAATTCCGTCTTACCGCCGTGTAAAGAGCATATATTCTAGAGATGATGATTAATAAAAGCTACAGTGATAATGAATTCGTTATCTTATTAAGATTCATCATTCAGATGACATTTGTCAACCAAGTCAATCTAATTCGGAAGAGTTGACAGTCCTGTGGCACATGCAGTAGTGGTTTCAACGATCGCGTATCGCTTTACAAAAGGCTGTTAAAACCATTCATTCATTTATCTGGTGACAACTGAGTAACTCAGAACAGATGTATTTATTCTACTATAAGAGGCACATCCATAGACACTTAAAAAAAAATGTTAATTCCTCGATCTTTTTTAAAAAATTAATAATATTGCTCCAATGATTTTTTTTCTGTGATTTATTTCGTTTAATCCTGAGGAAAGAAAAAAAAAATCAACCCTCAAAGGCTAAAGAAATAAAAAAAAATTTATTCGACTGTGATAATGTGTTTTTGCTTTGCAATGTCTTAGAAAATGAATTTTTGATTGGATCTGACTGAAGACATTGACTCTCTAGTTAATAATAGCCACGCAAATTGTATAACTTACGTTAAAAAAGTTTTCATTATTATTTTTTCTCGTTTACATGGTATTTAGAAATTATAGTAATTGTAGAAAAAATCGAACTTGAAATTTCGACGAATCTCTACGTTTTAGACCTCCCTGAGTTCGAAAAACGAATTTTTGAAAAATATCTGTCTACAGTGACTGAGATAACTCCAAAAACGCATTGTTGTAGAAGGATGGAATTTGATATATTGTCTTTGTACCAAATTCATAGATTATCAAATTTTGAGCAAAATCGTTCAGATGTCTGTCTGTCCGGCTTTCCGAATATAATTTAACAAAATAAGTACAAAACGAAATGAGCTAGATAGATAATATTCAATACAAAGAATTAACGTCTATAGTCTAGACGCCTATCAAATTTTGAGTCAATTCTAACTGTGGATTGATCATTGCTTTCAAAAGCATGAAAACGCAGTGACTTAATTTGGTATGTTATTTTTTAACCATAAGTGTAGTTTTGTATCAAATTTTTGTTTCAACCTATCTGGAAAAAGGCATCTTAAGCGCGAATTCATTTTTCAGATTCTCTTAACCGCATGCCAAGGATTAATCGACAGATAAGTGGTTGGGGATAATTTGATAAATTAATCAAAAACTCTTAAGTTCACGGCAAAATTTAATATTTCATAACTGTTGTATGCTAATGCTATGCAAGGTGTTCTCTGGGATAACGCTATTATTAGAAAGTGTGTGAGAAAATTTTGGAGAGTCCACGCCCTCTGGTATTCATTTATTGACTTCAACGTTATCCATAATATTTATACTTTCTAGATTAACCACTAAACTTTTTCTTTACCGTTCGAAACTCTTTTTGTGAGAAATTCAAATTAACAATTAACTACTATTTTTGACAGATAAACTTTTTTCATTAATCTAAAAATGGGTCTTATAATTTTCCTGTATTTGAATATAAAACCTAAACTTTAATTCTTAAAGCGTAATTTTTTTTCTCTAAATTTGCGAATATTTTAACATATGTTTTCACTTAAAACTCTGTACTACTTAAAGTAAAAAAAATTTAAAGGAATACATATGTCGAGGCTGATTTTTCATATTCCCCCAAAAATTTTGTTTTAGATTACTTAAACTCTTAAAACAATTTTTTTTTGAAGAATGTGAGAAATTAATAAAAGATTTTTCTTTTAAAAACTGTCAAATGAAAATAAGCCCCCCTCCCATTAAATGTAGAAACTATGAACGTTTATTTATTTTTACATAATTCTTAACAAAATGTAAATTCTTTCATATTTTTAACGCTGGTGATATTTTTGTAAGTGCATTTTTAAATACTGCCTTATAAGCTATAACACTTCCAGCATAATATTTTAAACTTTCAAACATATATTTTAAATGAGTTTGTTTATATTTCTTATCCTATTTATACATTTGTGTGAAATGATTTAGTTTTGGAAGGCGCTTTCTGTTTTCAGGTGACAGCTGCTTTCAGTAAAGATTCTGAACGTTTGTGCTACAATTTTTTTTCTCTTGATTCTCCAATAAAGTGAAAAGTTTGTTCCGCTTACATGCATCGCACGCATCGAACTATTTGTAAACAGTTTCGCACTACTGGCTTGCAGGGCATTTTCCTTGAGTTTTTGTGTTAAAAATAGACAGTGATCAAAAGAAAGAAACTGACTCTTGTTTTCAGATTAGAAATGTCCAGAAGATATATTAGTTTTATTAACTTAGTGAATTCGATTTTAATTGGAATTCTTTTTACTATTTCGTATATGTAGAAAACAAAAAGTTTCTAACCGTCCGAAAATTCGAAAAAACAAATCTTCGGATTTATGTGTATCTGTCTATGATACCTGAGAAATATTATGGACTACACGGGTGAAATTTGATACGCAAAATGAAAAACTTTTTTGTGCAAGGCCCAGAAAATAAAAATAATACTCCCCTCCCCTCCCGTTTATTCGTGATGCTCACGGTCTTATGCAAAGTCTTCAATTTTTATTCCAGAAGAAATAGGGTATGGAGTGGAAGTTTAGAGAAGGAGGTCAGTTCCAGCTCAGGTATCTTCTTTATTATCTGACCACGGTTCAAAATTACGATTTCCTACCCAAAATAGAAACTAGTGTTGTTTTAAAAAACGGGATGTTAATATAACTAAAACTAAACTCGAGAGAGAAAAGAGATTACATTTTTACGTCCAACAGTTTCGGGAGACCACACCTGTTGATTTTAGTTGGTACCATGCATATTTTTTAATCATTTAAGATAATTTCTTAGAAAATAGTCTTATGTAGCATGAAATTTTTCAAAGTAAAATTAATCCGTGATTTTACTTACTCATTTTAATCACACACACACACTTAAAAGCGTTGAATATTTATTAAATGAGTTTTGAAGGAGTTCAAACTATAAAAAATATTCTTATTCGGAAATTAGATATTTGTGAAGATTCCATTGTGTTGTATTTTTTTTTCTTTATTTATTTTTCGTATTCTTCTTTTTCATTTTTTGACCATCCAAGCTTTACAGATTCATGTGCTTTGTTAGGTATGAAAGAACAAGCACAAGGTGATCTTGTGGTCTTTCCTTTTGTTTAGAGGCAGTTTTAAAAAAATATTTCAAAATGAGATTGTTTGATCAATTTTGATTCGGAATGGCTCGTGTAATTATTAATAACGTCTAATGTGGCAAAGTTTCTCAAACAAGTTTTATATTTTTGGTTACTAAATTCCAAGAATCATTTGAAAGTTTTTTAAAAACAATATATTAAAACTCGGTTGTTAATGGAACGGTGGACTCGTAATTGGCGCAAGCCACATCATTTTCAAAAAAATTCAAATTTTCCCAGGCAACTTAATATAGAATTTTTTCTGTTATTTTTTTCCTTATTACTTAATATAAATTTATTTGAAACAAAATAATAATATTTATATAAATGTTATGCTTTTTTAAACTAAAATTGTCTTTCAACTATTTAAAAAAACTAGAAACATAAAATGCATAATCTATTTTCTTTTAATGTTTATCTGAAACCTTTTTTATAAATTTTATTTAATTTCTTCAAAAATGAAGACACATGGAATATTTTAGAGATATTTAAATCTAATTACAATATTACTTTGAGAAAAGTCATAAAGTGTATTTTTACTCTTGGCGCTTCAAATATATATTTTTTTACTGAACAATACATTTTATAACGCTGTTTTAGTTGAAATTAAATGGATGTTCTGATGATGAAACGATTAAAAGAAAATTTTGTTTTCGTTCTTTTTTTTATTTCTAAGTCCACTGTCCTTTTAATATTATTTGTATAAATGCTATACCTCATGTACTATTCGCTTATTCGTATTTCACATATATATCCTTTTGGTATTAAAAAATTTTTTTTAGCAGGCTTTTATGAAGAAAATATTATAAATATTGACAAAGTTGATAACAAAGAAAAAATAATGGAGGGACATTTTTTTAGTAAACAATTATATTGGTCTCATCTCTCCAAAATAATTTCTTTTCTCGCTTATTTGTAACAATGGGAAATATATCTTCTTCCCGAGATCCTATTTTTACAGCTTTTCTCGAATAACTTTTTTAAAAATCTTTGTTCCTTTGATATGAGTTTTTATTTCAATGGCTGGATATTTTTTTAGTTAGATGTCCCCTCGGGCGAATCGTGATGTACCTTTCACAATTCACATCCTCCTATCAACAATTTTTATAGTTCTTGAGAAGCATTATTATAAACTCACAAATTATCGTCACCTACTTAAATTGACGTATCATTAAGCCTTTGGGCCAAGTTTGTGATTGAATGTTGAAAAAAAAAAGTAATTATAAAGTTATATTCGGTAAAATATTTCGCGATATATATTTTTTATTACCGTTTCAGAAACCGGATATTGCTTTTTGTTTTTACAAAGTAAGCCAAGAGTTTTTTTGTTGTTGTTGTTTCTTTTGTTATTTTGATTTTTATTGCCATGGCTGGCAATAAATGCCAAAAAGATATCAGAATTCGGGTAGATGGGAGAATATTAAGAGAAACACATCAATTTTTGAGACTTTTGATTAGAAGAGAAATGGTTTTATATAAAGAATCATTAAATATGTGATTCTATCGTGTCTATCTGAAAGAAAAAGTAATGAAATTAGGGAAGTAAATTAGTCACAGCATTAACGTCCGTTTATAACCTTAAGAACATTTTTACCCTTTTTTTTTTATTTCGAGTTTATAACGATGAAATTTTATAAATGCTTTTACATTCACTTCATTATATGCAAGAATTTTTAAATTTTGTGCAATTGTGTGTCCTTGGTGATAATACATATTTTCTGAACTTCTCCGAACTTTCTAATAATAATGCATAGCGAACGTTGATGAAGTTCAATTTTAAAAATATCGAGTGAAACTTTAGTCGAGCGATTTATTTACATTTGAGCTTTGCCATTCGGTAATTAATGAATGATTTTTGTGCCAAGCACTTAAGTACTATGCATATATGTTGAATTTTTTTCCAATTCTTTTTAGCAGGAACTATTTAACTGTTTATAATTTTTATATATAACTAGCCGCCTTTGGCGACCAGTCGGTTCGCCAGTATTAATGCTCGCTAAAATTTCCATATAATATTTTATGTAGCTGTGTCTCATAACAGGTTTTTTTTACCAAAATATTTTTAAACCAAACAAATTTTGATAGTCATATAATTCATTTATAGTATTATTTTCTTCAGATGATCTGTTCACTGTACTACTCGTCTTTCTTTATCTATCCGAGCAATGATTGTCCCAGAATTGATATTTTACTTAAATGGCGGAGGGAAAGGTCTAAAATTCTGTTTTTATAGAATAATGATTCAAATTTTCATAAATGTAAACACACTAAACAAATAAAGACACAATTGGTTTTCAAGATATGCGAAAGCTTAAAAACAGCTTGGAAAATGCCTCGCACAGACGAAATAATGGTGACACACACACCCTTCTTTTCTTTTCTATCCTTTTTTTCTTCACTACTTTTCTTTCTATATACCCTTTTTTCCTTTTGTTATTATTTTTTTTCTTCCCTGCCCAGACTTTATTTTGAGCAGGCATAGATTAAATATTCATACCGACTAATAATAAAAGGAACTATTTTCTTTTTTAAACATCCCGTTATCTATGAATGAAAACCAACTGACTTCGCCTATTTCTTTCTAAACAAATCATAATTTATTACTTCCTGCTATCTAATTCAGTTGATGTGGGGGAAGGAAATGAAGATTTTTGGCGGGAAAGTAAGAAAAGTGTCATTTTAACTATTTTTCTCGCAGTTTTTTAATTTTTTCTCTCCATAAGAACCATCCTCGTGTCTTAACGAAAATATTTTTTAAAAAATTAGCAAAATCGGTTATGCCGTTCTCCAGTTTTGCGCTTAGCAACGCATTTGGAGTTGAATTTTTATTAATATAGATATAAACATATATATTTGAAATTGTTTTGTGGCCAATGAAAGAGACACTTTGAATTTTTAAAAAAACTTTGCTTTTATTCTAATAACATATGTACAAGGAGGACAGAATCGATGTCCTTTCACAAGCGTCATAATACCAGAAGAGAGCGAAATATTTACTTCCAGTGATTATATACTATGAAATTGTAATAGGGACTTCTTTACACGTGTTGATTGAGGTAGGAGAATTAAATAATTTTCTTACTTTGACAGATTTTTATTCCTTAATTTTAGTTTTTTCATTCGAAGTGTGTGAAAGTGAGGACTTTACAGAGCTCGGAGGCCATTAATTAAGTAAAAAATGTGGTAGGATCAGGAAATGAGAACATTTTAGATTTCAGTTAATATGGGTTAAATTAAGATGCAATTTAGAAAATCAATCAGGATTTAATTTAGATTTAGAGATATCGTTAAATATATATGCTCTCAGGAACATGAGACAGGAAAATACATTTTCGTGGCGCCATTTTATTATTATTTTTCTATTAAACGATGATTCACTATAAAATCTAAATCGAATTACACAAGGTCTTGTTGCATAAAGATGTTTTTTTAATGTCGGAGAAGCGATAATATGCATACAAAATGACTATCAATCATTTCATACTTTTAAGTAAAAACTATCCCTCTTCAAATTCCCGATCACTTCTTAATATTCCAAAGATGTAAACCGAAATCACCTGACATCCCGATTCATCTTTACTAAGTTGCTGGAGACTTGTTTATACTTTTTTATTTTTGTTTGCAATTTTTTTCGTAGCTTAGGAAACAGCAACTATAATTATCATCGCTTGATTTGCAGTCTAATTTAAATAACCAACTGAGGCGGTTGGTTATCTGTATGCGCCCTACGCATTGTGCTTACGAAATGCTATTTATCATAATTGAGCTCGGCGATCAACTGTGCGTCGCAGCCTTGACCACTAAGTCCCTGGCATTATTTTCTCCATTTGTTCTTGTTGCATAAATTTATTCCGAACGAATAATAAGAGATTTTTATCGTTTGGTGTATGTCTAGTAGTTAATTTAACAGATGGATACTGTAAGAGCAGATGTTTCTTCTGGTGCCATTAGTTGGAATAGTTTCGTGGGAAAAAAAAAAAAAAAAAAAAAAAAACTGGGTACTTGATATTAACAGTTTTTTTTTTAAATTTCTGTAGATAAATTTGTTCAATTATTTTGTATTTGTAACTCTTCAAAATTCTTTATAATAATTATTATTTATTGTCGTTTAATGTTGTATGTTTTGAGTCTGTTATATTAAGATAATTTCTAATTGAAAAACTATGTTGCTATCATAAAGATAGAGAGACTGTTTTTGGTATTTATTGCATACCGTTGGTTGGGTTAAGATTATAAGTATTGTTCTTACAATAAAAATAGTTGTAGGAAATAACAATTCTATAGCACCCCCAAAAAACATTGCCATTCCCAATTAAAATGATGAATTTAAACCTAATAGATCTAAATTCCATGTATTATATCAAGCCTTATATTAAAAATTGAAATTATTGAAATTTGCTTATTAATTTTTTAAAATATATAATTGTAAGCACCGAAGCATTATTAGACCATTTGTTGAAGACATAATCACCCGTACCTGTTCATGTATTTTCGTCTTTATAATTAAAATGAACACAGCAATACCATTTTTAACAGGTGGTCAATTTCTTAATGCTGTATTCTTGATATTCCTGATTATTGCAACTAAAGAAAAGGACGTGGGGTAAACAATTTTTCGCGATTCTAAATATGAATGGACATTGGTTAGTGAAATAGTTAATGATTAATTTATGTTGTGCATCTAAGTATTTACTATTGAGAAATAAAAAGAAATTTCATTTACGTAAGAATACAGCGTTTTTTATTAAAGTGTTTCAGATACAGACGGTTTTCTAAAGTTACTTTACCGCAATATTAATATAGGAAAATCAAGTTGGAATACATACTGCTGACATTTTCTTGACTCTTGTGAAGCGAAAACTCCAAAGTTAATGTGGAAAAATGTAAAATATTCGTTTTCATTTCAGCCCATCTCTATGCATTTCTTCTTTTTTTTTCTTCTCCCTAACATATGTATTACTTAAGTTGTATTTGTGAAGTAAGTTGTATTTGTGACCTTCATCACTGGCATTTCGTTTTCGAAAATTTTTTCTAGTTAATATTCATTTAAAAATATTTTTACCAATTTATTTAATTCTTTTCTTTCTAAAATGAATATTGAAAAATTTGAAATCACAACGTTCTAATCATATAACTAATGCATCAGATTTCAAAATACATTGCTGCTATGTTTGAAAGAAGGAGAAAATGGCTCATTTTCTTTTCAGCATTAGATTTCCACCGGATTAATCACTCCCGAGGATTGAATTGATAAGGAAATGAAATAGGCGCGTCGTAGATTAATTTTCATTTCCCTCGATTGTTAACTGGTGAAATATTTTATTGTATTGTATCTGCAAAGGTAAGTTATTATTGAGAACTGATCGAGAATTTTTTTTAAAAAAAAATTCTTTTTTTTTATTGTGGTTATTGCATTGCATGAAACCTGTCTTTAAAATAATTTTGAAACTATATTCATTTTTTACTTTTAGATCTCAAGGTATTTCACTGCTGTCTTCGATTTCAAATTTACCTGGAACATATTGCAACTTTTGGATTACACATATTATTTTCCGATGAATTTTAATAACCTTTGCTACATTTTCTACAAGTGAGTGAGGTTTCGTTTTTCTTTAAAATGTGTCTGTATGTTTAAATGTATTATTCGTTCAGCGGATTGAAAAATAAACAACGGCCGAATCGTCGAAGCTCACGCAGCATGCTTAAAACATGACATTAGAATACCATAGAGTAGGAATTAAACCACTAATTAAGTCGTTGAAAAATAAAATGGTTTCTCATTCGTTCTTTTTCGGATCACATTTCAGCTACTAGTTTCAGATATGTGATATGGTGATTGTAATCCTGGGATATAAATTCTAAGGCATCTAAGACGTTCATTTCTCTGAATAAGATATATGATATACTAGCCGCTTTTGGCTACCACCCGGTTCGCCATTTTAATTCCCGATAGAATTTTAATAATTAAATATTTCATCCAACTCCTGCTTTAATAGATTCTTCATCAAAATAATTTAAAGTTTCAAATTTTGATAATCACATAATTCATTCATAATATTATAAAAACTTTCAGTCATAACGTAATATGTATCCCTCTAATTTTCTGTAAGCTCCTGTAGAATTTATTCTTTAAATTAAACTGGAAATGATTAAACTGTAATTAATATAAGAACATTTCTTACTGAAGTGAAGATTTTTTAAAATTATCATTATGAGTACTGAAAACAGAGTAGCTGAGCATTTAAAACTTATGGTCATTAAAGAATATCTGTCTTAATTTATGTCATTCTCAAGAATTTTTCGACCAACTTTTCTCAGAACTTTCATCATGAACAGATCGATTAATTTACAATGTTTAATTTTAAATGCATCAAATGTTAAGAAAATAAACGGAATCATTTGAAATAATCGGTTGGAAACATGTTAAGCCTAACCTCGTTAGCGTGAGGGCAAAAACAAACTGAAGTCTTGCTCATTTGGTGGTGCGGAAACGAAAAGATTTTTTAGCTGGGAAGTTAGTATTTAATCAACGAAAAATTAACCGGGATAAATAGTAACTTACGTCCCATTCCAGACTATAATCCATCTCTTTGTCAAATTTCATCCAATTTCGTTCTTCCGTTTTAGATATTGGCTAATAAACACCCATCCATCCAAACTTTCACATTTTTATATTATAGATTTCATGAGAATTAAATTTAAGCAATAGAATCAGGCATAGTAATGATACTGAAAGTTGAAAACAAAAGATGTTTAATTCTATGTGCCATTTTTTTAAATTCCAAATCTGAAGAAATGTTATAACACATCATTCATCCAAAATGCTGTCGTTTTTTTTTTTATTATTATTTGCTTGAATTTTTATATTGTTGGATTGGTAATTTTTACAGACTATAAAATGAGCAATGCTTTAGTATTTTTTTAATGTATACAATTATTTTTTTTAAAAAAAATTGTGACATATTCTTTTATATCAGTTGATTTCTGTTATCAAAGAAATATTTTGACATTTGTCTGAATTTTTTAAATATAATATTAAATATATATTTCTTGCACTACATATCTCTTATTATCAATATTTCGGTGAGTTTCTTGAAAATAATGTAGAGTTTTTTTTCTGTTTATGATAGTAAAATTATAACTCTTATATATTTCACTTATTTTTAAAAAAAGGAAGGACTCTTTGAGACAGATTTTTTTTGTTAGATTTAAATTTGGTTTAATTATTATATATTACAATTGCAATTTTTAAATTATTCTAATTCTGAAACAGAAAAGAAGTATGAAGTTTTCATTTTAGAATCATGCTTTGAAGTTAATAATTAAAAAAAGTAGTTAATTTTTGTTTGTAGATTAAAAATAGCTTTGTCTGGTACTGAATTTCAACCACAATGGTTATAGCATTTTGTTCAAAGATTTTTAAGACCTTTTTTTCTGTCTTCATTATAAAAATAATGAAATATTTGCATAATTATAGTGGATATAATATTAATGATGAACACCATAATACTAAATAATTATAGAGCCGACGAACTTCGGTACAAAATAAAGGACAAAATGTGTTTGATTTATATATGTATAGGATATTGAGACAAGTACTCTGGAATGTTGTTTTCCATTGCTTACCTTACCGGTAATCTAATCTAATCTACGGCGATAACTGCTTTGGTGACATTTTGAATAATCTGTCATTTCATATTTTCTTGTCAATTTTATTTTTTACGTCTGGCTAATCTTCTTAATCATCAATTATTGGAGGTGAGAGCGATATTACATTTTTTTTTAATTGCTAATGTGACTTCTTTCGCATTTCTATTTTATCCACGTTTTAAAGAGGCGTAAAGATGGCTCGAACGTGGGCCACTTGTTTGAATATATGAAGAGTATT
Source organism: Argiope argentata (assembly GCA_026289955.1). NCBI lineage: Eukaryota > Metazoa > Arthropoda > Arachnida > Araneae > Araneidae > Argiope > Argiope argentata. The sequence goes on from JAOUZG010043731.1 coordinate 2,743,164, forward strand.
ATCTGTAGTGAAAGTGTAAGTGTATAAGATTAAATTACTGTTCAAATTTATCTTATAGTTGAATTCATTTCCCCCTATCTTTCAGAATGCTTTTCTTTTTAAATCTAGTACTGGCCGGGCGATAGAAACAAGCTGGTACTTAATAATACCTGCTGAATTCAAGCTTTAAATAAGCAGAATTATTCTTAAAAGCTGTTTGAAATCTTGAATTGGCGGGCATTTAATATTCTTTAAAATTTGGAATCAATATATTATTTTTATTATAAATTCTGTAACCCTTACAGGCAATTTTTCCATATTTGTTTTATAATGCACAAATTTAAATGATATTCATAGACACAAATAAAGATAAACACATAAGTTTCAGAAAAGTCAAAATAAA
>JAOUZG010043731.1:2743945-2758381 GCA_026289955.1 Argiope argentata
GACACAAATAAAGATAAACACATAAGTTTCAGAAAAGTCAAAATAAATTGGTAATTTACAATTTTTTTATATGAAAACTAATCAACATATTATTTATACTTTTCATTTGCAATGCTATTTCCAGGCATTTTTGACTGTCTTTCGGAATAAGAAGTTTTGTTTTACAATTGTAAATTTAATTCAGGATTTCACAAAAATATTCACAATATTATTTATATTTTTCATCAAGGTCATCAATGAAGAAAAAGAAAATATTTCCGAAAGCGTATTATTTTTTAATATCTCAATATAAATTTTAATTAAGAGTATTAATGAACTGCTTTAATTAATTTTGTTCTTTTTTATCTTTACTTAAAAGTTGAAGGTTCTGTTTTGTTTTCTTAATTATGTGTGCCTCTTGTGAAAAATGTAATGTATTATAAATATTTGGATAAAAGAATATTTTCGATAAAAATATTTGAGATAAAATCGTGAATAAAAAGTTTTAGAAGTTTTGTTGTTTAAACATTTATTGCGATTTATATTATTTATTAATTTTGACGGGAGGACCTCAATGAATGTGTAAAATTTGCTTAAGTTTTCGAGGAGTTCCCGAAACCGAATAAATATCAAGTAAGGCTAGTTTTTAACAATTTTCTATCCAAAAATCAGAAGGGAATCTGCTTAAAAAATATCAATGCCATCTTAAGTGGACGCCGTTAACGCAGTTCGGTTGTAATAGCATTGTGACATGACCGAATGAATGCCCTCAACATGGTGTTAACGACTTCAGTGCACGCAACTAACGTAGGCGAGGTCTGATAACTTGCTAACAACCTTAACTATCTAATTACCAATATTATTACGGTCAGAGACACAGCAGCTCTTTTCGTATGCATATTTCAGACGCCCATAGCCTATTTTGTCCGTTTGTTTACTTCGTATATGTTTGTTTGATGAGTAATAGGGAGGATACAAACTAAGACTTCCTATGGAAAGACTATTAACATGATATATCCCTGGTAGTCCGATGTCTTAAGCAGAATTGATAGCTTTTAGAGTCTTTGGCGTAGTCCTTGAAGCATGTAGATATACATCGCCAAGATTTATATCGTAGAAGCTTGATTATAAATATTATGTAATTAAAATAGGCCTCCAAAAGTGTCAGTGCTAAAAAAAAATAATCAAAATTCACTTTTTTAAGTACCTTTATAGTACTTTTATTCACTTTTCACTAAAAAAATCAGTTTTAGTGATTAATGCAATTTTGTGTTTCAGTTTCTTATATCGTCCTTTTATTATTTTTCTTATATATTTGTAACTAGCTCTTACCCGCGACTTCGTACGCGTGGAAATTTTGATGTGTATATGAGAGAGCTGACAGCCTAATCACAATGTAAAATATTATCAAAACCGTATGCAGACATAAATTTTCACCGTCAATTGGAGCAACGCAAAGACGAGAATTTTAAGCACCAGTTGGGGTAACACAATGCAGTTTAGAAAATTTTAATTTCAATTCATCTGTTTTATTTTTATTCAAACGCACTTCTGATGGAATCAAAAGATCTTTTAATTAACAATGCTAAATTTTAAATTTATCATACACTAAGAAAATAAACAGAATCATTTGAAATAACCGGTCGAAAATATTGTTACGTCTAACATTATTAGCGCGAGGAAAAAAACTACTTAAAAGCTATGTACTTGAAACTATAAAGGTACTTTAAAAAATTTAATCGAAAATGATGAAAATAAGCAAGAAAAAAATCAAAAGAAATTAACAGGAAATATCGGATTATATCAAAATAGAACAGCGTAAGAAAAAAAATTAATAAACCATCCTTTAGAATAGTAAGATAATATTAAAATGAAAAACGGAAATAGAAAAATAAAAACAAACGATTAGATTTTTTAAAAGTTGTTTATTCTGATGAAAAAGGTTCTCTGTCGGGAAATCCTACTATAAATCACAAAGAATTCCATTAGTTAAGATAATATTAAAAAAAAATAGAAAAGAAAAATAAAAGCAATTCAAAAAGCTCAGGCAGATGTTTTCAGATTTTTTTATATTTTTTGGTTTGAAATTTGTTTTTAATTAATAAAAAACCCCTCTCAATTAACCGGAATAAAAATTAGGCTATGTTCTTCTGTGGACTATAATCTATTTCTGTGCTAAATTTCATCCAATTTCCTTCAGCCATTCTGGCGTGATTAAACCCCATCATCCATCCATGCAAACTTTCACATTTATAACAGCAGTATAGATGTGTGAAGGATTTATTTTTATTTCATATATATCGTTGAAATTTATATAAAAATTGACATATTGTTAAATTAGGCAGAAAAAAAAATGAATATCTGATTTTTACCTGTTGGTTATATCATGGTTATTATATATTGGAGATGGGCAAATTTATTCTAGCATATTTATATAATTTCTAATTTCGGGTTCTTTTCGGAAGTATTTCTTAAAGTTCTGTTTGTTTGACCATACATAATAACGACTTTTTCCAGCCCTATCTTTAATTCTTAAATCGAAATTTTTTTATTGTTAGGTTAGATTATATATTATTATCTTGGCGTCTTGGAGTTAAGCCAAATTATATTACCTGGACGTTTTTATTTTTTTAAATGTAGAAAAAATTGTTTTCATCAGGTCATTTTTTTTGAGAATCATGTGGTTACGATTTATAAATAGTTCGTGGATCAGATTAAGTTTACAATGCTTGCAGTTTTGGTCCATCATATTCATCTGACAAGAATTGAAATGCAAATAATTTGCCACTTTACTTATCTATATCCTCATTTAAATCTTTTCCGTACCATTTCTGTGATTTCACCATGCCTGTAATCAAATGTGAAGATTTTTTTTCTTGTATGTTTTGTTGTATTGCGCTAATCGATGTCTTGTTGAATTGACGAGAAAGATAATCTGTAATCGTGAAGCTGGACATGAATCATTGCTGTTAGATTAGCCTTTACACAAAACTAATTAAAATCTCATTAATTTTGCTATAATTGCTAATCATTGATTACTATGAGGTGTTTGACATCTAATAAATAAACTATGAAAAAACGGCTAGATAATGATTTGTATTTCTCTCATTAAAAATTAGTGAAATTTGAGCAACTAAACACGGAGTTAGTCCCATCAAGTTGATTTGTTTTTAACATACCATTTTCTTGCAGAAAATAATAAAATTGAGTACGATTCATGTCATTTTAAAATTGTAGTGACAGATAAAAGTCGCTGCAATTTGTTTTTACTTTTACAACCTTTAGCTTTCATCCAACCATTGACGTGACATAAGGGAAAGTATTGTCTCCAATTTCCGTTCCGGAATAGAATAACATTGCATATTCGTATAATATGACTTGAGATCAGTATACCTTGTATTTTCAAAAAAAAAAAAAAAAAAAAAAAAAAAACCCTTCAACCATTTATTTCTTTTCCTTACACAGTATCATCATTTCTTTGCACTTATGATAGGTATTATTTTTCTCTAAAGACTGGTTGAATACAATTTCGATGTCCCTATTGTCGATGCGATGCTTTGTACATAGTTTAGGAAGAAAGAGGAGCAATTAGTACCTGAGATTGAATATTGAAATACCTTGATATCGATGTACTGAATATGTGGCAGTTATAATTATAATGAAATGAATCATTATTTGAATCAATAACAAATCGTTTTTTAACGAGTGACGCCACCTAACCTAATTTTCCAAGTTTTGTAGGAAAAATGGTGGTGGAAAAATGAACTTTGAAATCACATATTCGCTGTTCTTCTTGATTCTTTCACATCTAGTTAGATTTGGGTCTGAAATTTGTACTGGATGTGGGGGAAAATTAATATTTTTTAAATTGATTATAAGAGAAATTTAGTTTTTACTTGCTTTCATATAAACTTAGACCGTATTTGTGTGGTTTTTTAATAATCGTTTAGTGTGACATTTTTGTCTTATCGATTTCATACCATCCGCAGCCATTTCAGCGCCATATGATCAGACTCGCAGGAGTAGATAAAAGGTGGAACATAACCTGTTCGTTGTGTCGACCCCTGGAACACGCTCGGGCAAGTACGTGCCTTCGTAACACCTGCTTGCCCAAGAAGCGTGCAAAGCGGCAAACGCGTGTAGTATCGCCGATTGCATATTCGTTGTTCTGGGTGGGTTGGCATATGACGGCGCATGCAAGGTGCAGCTGGAACTGCGATTTAATACTCTGGAACTTATTACTGTTTTTATTTCTTCGCTTTTCGAAATCGAAATACGTCGGGAATTGTTGGTCGATTTCATTTTTCCACGTCATCACCGGATGCATTAGAAACGAGCGTGCGTTTCGTTTTCTGGTTTTCTAATACCTTTCTTACGGTACGCTGCAGTGGTTGAAAACGAACGATTCGTGAAAGTTCGGATGCTAATAGTATTTTTTTTTTATTCTATTGCTGACGTTAATGAGTATGAATTTGTTTGATTGACGGGGAAGAGAAGTAATAAAATCAAGAACAGGTTTATATTTCTGTAATAATGTGAAAGAATAATCTATCTTTCCTGAATTATTTAAAAAGTTGTTCGTCTTCCATTAATTTGGTTCAGAACTATGCATCCCGACTGATTGGTTGATATGATTTTGCTAGTATTTTATTCCCCCTTCCCCCGTTTAACAAGAACATTTGAATTGAAATAAGATAATTTCAGAAAAAAAAAGAATTAATTAAAAAAGTGTTCTTTTTATCAGAATTAATTTAAGGAAGCTTTCTTTTTATCCACATTTTTGAAACGTTAACAAATTCACAAATTTTTCGTTTTTTTTTTAAATACATTTGATATGTTTGAATTTGTCGTACTCGTTTAATTTAAACTTCATTTTTTAGTATAATTTATTTTAATCGTTGGATGCTGTATTTTTGTTCGCAATTTTGTTGCATAATTATGTAATTTTACCTACATTTACGAAAATGTTCCTAGATTATGAAAACTATTTGTTGATGAATATTTTTTTTTATTTCAGTTTCAAAAATTTAAATTATTACAAATATTTGACAGTTTGATAATAAGAAAATATTTCATGAAATTAAGTATTTTTATCAATATTTTTTAATTAATTTTACAATTATTTTATCAATAATAGTAATTTTGAAAGATAAAGTTTTTTTTTTTGTTATTGTTTTGATCTATTTCTAGAAGTTCTGGCTCACATAAAATACTTTCGCGCTGTAAACAAAAGAAAGCAATGCTATTTAATTTTTTTTTCTGTCTATTTGCAGATTTTAATTTATGCCCTAAAAATTTTGCTTATTGCGATATTAAGTTTCCCCTTATTTCATGTCGTTTTGTAACAAAAACTGAATTTATAGCAATTTTTTGAAATGAATACCGAGTTTAATTTTTTAGCTTGCTGCCCGCTGCTTTGCTAAGCAGTAGTTCTTTAAAATGAGATGAAATATTCAACAATATTCTTCAGAAATACTGAAACATTATTGATCAATGCTGCTTTTAGAATTACAATCATCTGCTAATTTTAATGTGTACATTAAGAAAAGAAGACAAACTTCGGAATGATTTTTGATAATAAAAGGAATGAAATTTTTCCATTACAAATTGAAAGTTTAATTTATTCGTATTGTGTCCCCATCCCCATTTTTTCTTAAAAAAAGGCGCTTGATATGAAAGACGAAGCAGATCGTACTCCTATCAATATTATCCTAATCAGTTTTGAAATAAGCGAAATTAGGTTAAATTAATAGTTAAGTGAATTTCGTATCTCGAATCGGTTTCTCAGAATTATATCCTATATCACAAGTCGGAACTTTTTCTACCATGCTCATATTATGATTTTGAAGTCAGTTTTATTGCATTCATTAACAATTCGTCTCTTGACTAAGGTAATTTTCAGCCTTGAGACGCTTGGATTAGCATGCCTGACGTGTAAAAGAAGCCAACTGAAAATGGCAGTGAGGCGGTACACAGCAGTCCCGACTGCCTAATTCGAGGGGAAAAGTTTAATCGTGGAAGTGTTGCGGAACGGGGTCAAACATGAAGAAAAAATAATAATAACGAAAGTAGATAAAATATGGGCCAGTAGTTCTTGTCTCGTCCTAGGGTTCTAGGGATGCACGTGCTGTCCTTTTCGTCTTCCTGAAAAAGTATTGATTTTTTTTATGCGTGTGTGTTATTTTTAAAATGAAATCGTTCTACTGTGAACTTAACTCATGGATATAAGAATTGGCAGGAAAATTATTTTCGGTTTTTTTTTTTTTTTCTAATTTAAATTGATTCTTGTTTAATTGTTGGATTTTCTGAACTTTTATTTAGGAGCACTATATCAGCATTGAAATCTGAGAAATGAAAGAACAATATTTGAATATAGTAATGATTAAAATGTAATTCATAAATATAGAATTCAAAAATTGCATTAGTAAATCAAAAAGTTCAATTAACTTTTATTACCTTTCCTTTTTTTGTTAACTTTTCCACTATTCTGACCAAATTTTTTTATGTTAAGTAAATTTCGAAAACAAAAAATCTTGAATTTAAATTTTTTTTTAAATCTAATTTTTTAATGAGTTATTTATCGATAAATGAAAAACAGGACGATCCTGGACTTCCTATTGAAAATCGGTACATATTCGAGAATAAGAAAAAAAAAAAGTGAAATAAATAAAAGATGTTCCATCTTTCGAAGAATAGGAAGGAGGATCGTTGAAAATACTACTTCTGGAGGTTAGAATTAGTTAAAATAAAAAATAAAAAACTTTTTTGTAAATGTTCCGTAAAAATGTTATTAAAAATATTATATCTAATTCGTTTCCAAATTTTTAAAGTTTATCGCCCAGAGGAAGTCAAAATCGCAACAATAAAACTGGATTGATGCGCTTAACCAATCAATTCATCGTCTTTATTATGATTACTTATTTATTATGTTTAAGTTTCCTAAAATTATTTGTAACAATTTGAGATTCAGAATCAGTAGTACGCGCATTATTAAATGCTAACTGGAACCACATCGTAATTCCTTTAATTTGAATATTAGTTTGATAAATCGGATCATCATCCCATCCATCCTTCAACTTCTTGGAATGTCGCCAGCAATTCATTGTGTAATTAAAGTGCACTGTCAACCAAGATGCAGTCTTCCATCCCTCAGATGATGCCATTGTGAATACAATTTGATTTAATTAGCTCCGAGATAAAAGGCTGTTATGTTTGAGTAAAGTAGTGCTGGCTGAACGAAGACAGATGATACCCCCCCCCCCCCAGATCCTCAACCGGACAGTGGGAAGTTTTTGCTTCTTCTCTCCTCGTGTTGGTTTCATTTGATAGCTCAAAGTTGGTCGAAAATAGCTATCTACTCCGTTTTGCGAATTCTGTCCTGTCTTATGTATGTGTAGTTATCATCGAAGCTGTAACTGATTTTTGAATGCTATGATTTAAATGCGATAAATTTCTTACTCTTAGAATTTGACTATCTTTAGTGATTATTGGGGTTGACATCATCGGTGCCATTCCACCTCGCTAAATTACTTTAAATATGATATTATTGTATTTGATTGTGTTAATATAACTTGAATTTAATTTCTGTAATCAGTATTCAGTGAAGTAAAAGTCATTGCTTGAAATAAAAAGTTGTTCAAATAAATGATAATATTTGTAAATGTGTTGAAACACGTCTTACTTCACCATTTTGGTTGATTCCTTATAACTTTCTGTATACTTTCGAATATCTTCTAATTAAGGTTTAAGGTCTCCTCTCCTCTCGTTCCATTTAAAAATATGAATTTTAAACTCATTTAAACGGGAACGTATTTTGTCACCTTTATTGCGTTTGTAAATCGTATATCTAAAACAATAATTTCTTTTCATTGAAAGGAAACTCAGTTAAATATTTTTTATAGTTAAAAAATGAATAGTATATTTCAAAGGGTTTGAATTTTTGTTGCTTGACTAGTCGCCTCCGACCACCAGGCCGGTAACCGAATGCGTTTACTGTATTAATTGTGTTGCTGTGCGGGCCAAATTTGGTAAAAGGCAGTTTATTGAAAGTTAAGAATATTGGCTTACATAACGCTTGCACAATAGTAATAGTTTTCTTATTAGTTAGCTATACTTTTAAGTGGTTATATTGATTCCAGCGAAAATTGCCGAAATCGATACATTTGTTAAGGTTGAGGGATTTGCCAAAGTTTTATTCTGCAATGTTTCTTAAAATACAAAGATAGAAAAAAACAACAGATGACTATTTATGATGGATATAAAGGCTATGAACATTAATATAAAATATTTTTTAAAAAATCGAAATCAAAATTATATAGGTATTTAAGGAATTCTGCTGAGGTCCCCTCCCCCCGTACAGAAAATGTACAGTCATGTAGAGTTGTTCGATTTTTCTTGGAATTGAAGGCGGAAACGGACTGTATACTCTTGATGGCATAGCTAAAGATCGCGAGCTTTCATATCGAACAAACATTGATGAAATCTGCTCAGTGTTTGATGTTGGATGACTGGTTTTCCTTATTATTTTATGTTCATAGATAATATTAAAGAATCGATTGGAGATTCAAGTGATCGCTTCTTTCACGACTTGAGTTTCTCCAGGTTTCTTGTTAGCCTGGTTGGTTGAGCGTTGGACTCGTACTCCTTAGGTTGGGAGTTCGAAACTCACCGGCCAAAGATTCCCCGAGTGTGTGGCGGCTGGCGCTCGTTAAATATGTCGTGGTCGCATAGTCCTCCATGTCAAGAGTAATACCACTGGAGTGCTGGGTCAAAGGTGATCGTTCTCTGTTCCAGATCTAAATTACGCTCTGCGATGAAGGAATGAATGAATTGTCATGAATGAAATCCGCCCACTAAAAATGGTTAAGACATGTGTGTAGCTAAATCGTATTCTTTGGGAACTCATAGTATAATCTGTGTCCTTTTAGCTGCAGGTATTATGGATTTGATTAGTTCATATGGAACATAAGAAGCATCACTTTCATTCACTTGGAAACTCTTTGTTTCGTCTACGGCATTTAAGTACATAATTTTTAATTCACCATCTTCTTCAACGTTTCCTTGGACTATAGCAGCATAAGTATATTTATATTTTCTTCTATTTTCTCCAGTAAATTCAACAAGAAGATATACCCCTTCATGGATATCATCAGGTGAGAAATTGTCAATAGTACAGGCCAATGGGACCACGTCTTTTTTTATTTTGCTCGTTGAAACAGAAATATCATCATCATTATCTGATAAAATAGCAGTAGAAGTTTAGGTCTTTTCTGTTTTTCCGTTTTATAATTTCATAACAAATTTTTTAAGTTTATTACACTTGCAAAATCCCTGATTGAAAGCCCCTGTTGACTTTTTCTGCTGGTTTTTCTTCAAACAAAAACAACTGACATTTCTATAGAATATTTCATTTTTCTTTTCAATTGCAATTTGGAGCATTTTTCTAGTTTCTGTCAACTTCGGAATACGTCTTTTGGCAGGTAGATTATTTTTGATTTTATTTATGTCATCTTCTGTTACAAAAAATAAACGAATACTTGTGTTAGATTTGAGTTTGAGAAAATAGGACTCAGCATCACAAATATCTGTCCCATGTGCAACTAAATCATCAGCAGCCTGTTTTAATGCTGCACCAATACCGTCTGCTGCTCCTTTTCCATGCCCACTTTCAAAAAAAATTCAAGTGCCTTTGGTGAACTTATGGTCAAATAACTGTTCATTAAACAAATAAGTTTTTTTTTTGTTGCTTATACTGTGTACCTGTTCCATCCATATTTACATCGAAATAAATTTTTAAAAAAGTTCAACGCCATAGAAAAATTTATATCTGAACTGAAACAATCTTAGCTAAAATATTTTTGGTAACATTATTTTTAAAAAATATTTTATAAGCTTATTAAGTTTATAATTTATTTGTTAAAGTTTCCTGATAACATTTTGTATTCTTTGAAATAAATCTAGAAGCAGATGTATTACATCTGCACTATGAAAAAAAAACAGTAATATAAATATAAAAGGCCAGCACTTTAATTCATATAAATTTACATCAACATTTATTTTGAGTTTAAATCATTGATACAACACTATTCAATTAATTTTTACATTTAAGCCTCCATTCCTTCTTTATGTAAAAAACAAAATTGTTGCTGTAGGTCATGTCCAGTCTGTTACTTTTTATTGGTAACAGACCTGACAAGTAACAGACCTGACAAATGGACTATTATTTATTCTTTTGATACCATGTTTACAATTTTTAGGCTTAAAACATTATGGCTTAAATACAGTTCAAATAGTAATTATTTTGTGGCAAGCATTTTAGATGAGCAAATTAATTAAAGTATATAAACTAGGTAACAGATCTGACAACATAAAAAAAAAATACTAACTTCAGTAGAATCCAAAACTTCTTTAAAACATCCTGTTAGCTTAACTTTAAACTTTAGAATGACTTTTGTTGCAAAAGGAATCATGAAGGCTATATTAAAAAATTGTGGCACTTATATGAAGTGATTTTGTAAATAATTATCTTTGGTAACAGACCTGACAATTCTCTCGGACAAAATAAAAATAATTTTTCTGTATTAAAAAATTTGCTTAAATAAAAAAATATTTATAAATTTAATAAAGTACAAAATATGTATTTAAGCACACATATTTTGAAAACTTAGATTAAATTAGAAACGTGTCATTTATGAAAGAGAAATTTGATTTTCTCATTTTGGACAGTCATTATTTCAGCTCTTCAGTTTTTAAAAAAAATGGTATTAAATTTTTTTAAGGAATATATTTTTAATATTATACACAATTATCTCTTAAGGTATGTATTTCAGTATAAAATAAACTCGCAAAACACAGGAACATTATTTTCAAGATTTAAAAACAAACAAACATTCGGACATCAAAAATGCATTAAATTTGAAAATCACCCAAGTACTACAAGTAACAACTACAACAGATTTCTTGTAGTGGCGTTACAGTTTAACTGTACATGCCATTTCAAATATAACTGCATTTCGTTTTGCGTTGGATATGACAAACCATTTTTCTTCTAGAAGATGCACAATGGATTCTGCGTTTTCGCAGCAATTTTGAACATGAATTAATTCTATTGGATTGATCACCAAAGTTAAGAGCCTTTCTCTACTTTTCAAAACTTTCCGTATACTTCCTATACTTGAAAGTAAAAAACAGGAGAGAGAGAGAGAGAAAAAAAAAGAATTTTCAATTTAAATAAATTAGTTGCATTCGTATCAATCGTGCTCAGGCATTTATGTTTTAAAATGTCTTGTTTTTATTTCTTATGGTAATTAATCAAACCAAGGAAGCTTGAAACATTTCCCCTGTTGTCGCTGGATTTTTCTTTCTGAAGGACAGCCATTGGAATTCAGAGCTTCTTGTTTTGCTTTCGATATTAGCATAAGGTTAACCTCAAATAAACTACTTTTGTGCGGTTTTATGTGTTGTTATAGATCAAGGTTTGCATAATTCCTATAAAAATCCACATTTAGAAGAAAATATTCTCACATAAGCTGTTTACCGATCTGTTTAGGCTTTTTAGAGTACTTAATTTTCTAATTTTTTTCTAGTGTTCTATTTCTTTTAGAAAGGGTACTTGTTTCATCAATTAAAGGGTATCAATTATGGAGAGGGATTCATTTTGTTAATTTTGCTTTGTAATATTTGAAGAATTAAACGAATATTCTTAAAAAACAATGTTTTAACAATTTCTTTATGATATTTAACGTGTCAATAAAGTGTTATTAATTTTGTCGTTTGTGGTCAAGAAAAAGACATATTTTATCGATTTTTTTTTTCTGCCTGCGGTTAAGTTAGTGGAAATCGTGAAGGAAACTACTTGTGTTTCGGACTTTTAACTTCCTGTTCAATATTTTATTTTGATTGCCCAAATATAAGTGTATTATTAAAACTCTTAAAAATTTTAATACAGCATTGTGAAAGTATAAAATTGTAATCTTCATGGTAATATTTTATTGTTCTAGAATAATATTAATATAAAACAAACAAATGAAATTTATTATTTTGACATTTGAAGTTTTAAAATCTGTGCATATATATGCTAACGCAGTGGAACAAAACCCGGCCCTATTATTGACGAATTACAACATTAAAATATAAATAAATGTTCTTACGTGTATTTCAGATTATTGCATTAAACTCTTTAATAGCTTCATTTAATTCTGTGCTTGACGTGGCAAATTAATGGAGCTTCAAAAGTGCTCATGAAAGGTTTGCCGTGTTACCGAACCTTCACTCTGCAGAAGAGAGAAATGTAATTAGTGAATATTTTGGAGTCAAAAAGTTAAAGCTATAGCTAAATTAGGCTTAACTATTGGCGGACGGATAATCATCGAGTTGCTTCGGGAAACATATAAAATTTTGTTTTCCTGCCCCATGTAATACGATAAGATATTTCATAACGTAGAAATTTTATAAGATAACTGGGTTATTTATTATAACTTTGTTTATGATGATATGCGTATATTTTATTTAGCCCAAATGGTAATTTGTGGTTTATTGATTCGATTTTATTCATACGTTTCAGCTACATTCAGTAACAAAGGACATATTAATAAATTTGCTTTATTTTAAGTTTAACTTTTAGAAAAATCAGGTCTGGACGAGCCAATTCGTCGCAGAAAGTGGTTAATTTTTTAATAAGTCACGTGAGATTTTAATAAAATTAGGTTGTATTCTTTGTATTGACAAATTTTGCTTTATATTGCTTTGTTTTATTTTTACTTCGTGGTAAATAAAAATAAAATAGACTTCGGCCTGCTGAATTGATTATTATTATTTGTCTTTTCTGATGTAGTTGGAATGACGTTCTCATTTGAAAGAGAAAATGCCCAAAAAATTACTGAATGACATCATTCTTGACAAATGTTGATCGCGGGTTTCTTACAATAAGACTTACGTCCTCTCTAATTGCTTAATTTAACGGTTAATTCTCTAAAATTATAGGCATGGTATATCGTAAGTCAGAATGACATTGCCCTACTTCAACCGCATTTTTATTGGTCGCACAGTGTAATTTTGCTCTTACGCTAATAATATATATCCATCTTCAACTACTTGTAGACCTTTCTAAGTCTTTTTTCCAATGGCTTGAAGTATTCCATGTACCATTGTTCAAATTTTCCTAGAGACAGGATTTCCACAAGTATCCGATTTTTATCGTGTCGGTAATTACAGCTGAACTCATTGTTTCAACTCCCCGCTTCCTCTGCCGTTCCACATCACTGCTGGATATGATAGCTGTCCCAACAATAATAAAGGGAAGTGGATTCCGTAAGAGCGGATGCATTCAAGAAAACCGTTTAACCTTGTCAAATCCGCTATGAATATGAAGTTTCATTAAATTTTTGCCTTCTCATTGGATTTTTATATGCTCTTTTCTTTTGATAAGGATTTTTTAAATGCAAATCTTAATTTTGGCAAATATAAATTATTTTATAAATCAATACATTGCTTCTTAGTTAATATTCTTTAGTTAAACTCGAATTTTGAGTCGGAATTTACAAAAAAGTTAGTTTTAAACTTTGGAATTTACGTCCTTTTTGTATAGTATACTTATATAGACTCATGTCTATAAATTTAGGATAATACAAGTTAATGGGAAAAGAACGAATCAGAAGCAAAACAAATGTGACTTATTTGAAAAAGCGTATTTATTAAATAAAAGGTAAAGAGCAAAAAAGATGCTATATGTTTGATATCATTAATAAAAATTGCGATTTTTCGCTCCCTGCAGCAAATAACAACAAAAAAAAAAGCTCTATTTACAAAAATCCATATTACATGGTTGGTCTGATAGTCAATACATAGTATGTCCCCCAGACGATGCAATAAAGTCCGTACAACGCTTAGGCACACTTAAGTACCGAATTATCGATCTGATCTCGTGGGAATATTACACTACGCATCAATCAATGATCTCCGAAGTTCCGGTCGATGAGGTGGTTGACGGGCTGCAACTCGTTGGCCAAACAGGCTCAATACATTCCCTATTGGACTCAAGTCCGTTGAGAATGCTGGCCAGTTCATATGGGTGATATCCTCCGATCGAAGGTATTAACAAGAAGGCCAAGTGCGTAAAAAAACACGAAATCATTTATCCCTGCTCTTATATACCATGAGATTCTAATAAATCTGAGAGAAATTCTCACACATGTCGAACTGGGCAAGAGAAATGCAGGAATCATTTTGAAGAATCTGTTGACATTAGCGATTCTCTATTCCTTCACACGGAGGGGAAGCCGATGACGCAACATTTTCCCAAAGTTTTAGGAAATAGAACTTTGTTTGGGAAAATAGAATATTTTAGAATGACTTTGATGTGGGCTGAATTAAGATAAAAATTAAGAAATTAATTGGAATATATATATATATATATATTCCAATTAATTTCTTAATTTTTATCTTAATTCAGCCCACATC
>JAOUZG010043731.1:2773381-2786024 GCA_026289955.1 Argiope argentata
TGCAATTTTTGAGTTTGCTTTCGAAATCAAGTTTTTCCGGTAGAAATTGTTCTGATAATCATCTTTTAATTATCTGCATTCTTTTAGCTGTAGTAGTGGTTTTTTTAATTACTATTTGCTAATTTGGCTTAAAGAAAATGATAATTACGTAAGATTGAAAAAAGCAGTTCGGTCGTTTTATCATGTTTTAAGTCTTCACAGATTGCTGTGAATTAGATAATAAATTCATATTTGAAGTGTTTTTGCTGTACATTAAGCAATTTCATACTGAGACAATGGATATATTTGAATATACTAAACTTAATAAAAACGTGCAATCCTCAGTTTTAATAATAATTGAGGAGTAGTTATTTTTATTTTAATTAAAATTAAATTTTATCGCTTAATGTTTATTAACTTTTCCGTATACAAAGAAAAAAAATATTGTAATGTTGTAAAAGTATAAAATCTGATATCGAAATTTTCACAAATATATGTTTCAGATTTTCTTAAGTCTAAACAACACATTTAAAAAAAATTAAGTTTGTGTGTGAATGCGATAGCTCAAAATCACTAAGAGCTAGAACGAGAAAAATTTGGTGTACAATTGTTACATTAAATTTAAATACATATTTCGATATTTAAAAGAGATATTTCGATAATAAGTTTGTTATGTGTTACGAGTGCAGTAAAACATAAAGAACTGGATGGTAAAGATTTAAGATACAGTTTTAGCTCCTAAAATATGTTTATGTATGAAATTCTAAACCTACACCATCCACAAGTCGATCGTGAGTTGCTTTGTGTATTCGCGTACATGTTAATGCAATGTTATAAATAATTGGTATTTGATATTGGATCTTGTTATTAAATTTGTATTTCTATATCAAATCTTGCCTTCAATTTTTCAAAAAAAAAAAAAAAAAGAAAAGAAAAAGAAAAGAAAAGAAAAGAAAAAGAAGTAAAGCGAATATTTGACTTTTTTTTCCCAGTATGAAATACAAAACATTCAGCCCGCATTCTGGCACAGAGTTGGCACGTCTTCCTTGTGATCTGGGCATTCCGGGTTCCAGCCCCGATCAATGTGCCCCCTCCCCTCTAAAAAGGGACTGTGCTTGCGAATGTGACGAGTGTGTAGCCTTAACGTACTCTTGGCCCTAGCTGACGCTACTTGAAACAAGAGACCCATCTTTCGTCTTAAAATCGTAAACTGTGCCTGAGAGCTTGTCCATGGCATTAGTAGTAACAACAACATCAACAAAACGCGAAAGCTTATTTACAACTGAAGATCGAATGGTGGAGGAAATTATCCATTTATGTTATTCTTCGATCTTGTTCCTTTCTCTAATTTCAAGGGTAATAAAAATCAAGAGTATGCTTGAGGTTTGCAGTTTTATCAGGATTTATAATTTCTATGTTAAAGAATGAGAAAATACTTACACTGATTGAAAGATATGCGAAAAAATTTGAAATTTTTTCAGCTGCCATCTTATTCTTCTGCGAACTGACCTCGCGCATACTTGCACTGCCAATATTAAAACCATGGAATCTTTTAGTCACAGAAATTACGTCACTCGTCGCTTCTTCGAACAGGATATGGGATCGCGTTCGGATCTTCCGCCTTTTCCGGTCACACTTTTTTCTGTCACTAAATATTACATCATTCTTGTATCGAAGAATTTGAGGCAATTTCTTGCAATGAACATATTTTTAGATAATAGCGGAATGTAAATATATTTTTAAATAAAGCAATCGAGATATTAATAATGGAGTGTTTGGAAACAATCAAAGGTAAAAGAAGATCACTCAGATAGAAGGTAACTTTGTTTTTAGGGAATTCTAGATAGAACAAGTTATTTCCCTTAAAAAAAAATGTTGTTTTTCATGCGAAGAATTAAAGTCATCGAAAAATCCAATCTTGGCATTTTGACTGAATTTTTTTTGGTTAAATACGTATTTGAATCTGAAAATACCATTGTTGTAACATTCCATTTGTGTATGCAAATCCGATAGCTCAAAAATTTTAGATTCGTGAAAGTTAGTTTGATGCTATTACATTAAAATGTTAATATTAAATTTTGAACTAGTTCTTTTTTAGGATAACAGTCTATGTTTTATGCATTTAAAAAAATAGAATACCACAAGTGGATGAAATTTGATGTATAAATTTAGCTTCAAAATTATACATCCATATTAAAATTCGGAGCAAATTTGTGATTGAGATTTCCTTCTTGCCTGTCTATCTTGTTGTTATGACCTCAAGATAAAGCAGCAATCATGACGGCAAAAATTTAGCTCGTGGTTCTTAACATCATAATTTTAGGCAAGCTTTTGAAGTATCGAACTGGATTTGCCAGTGGGAAGAAGATGCTTTTCGATATTCTGTTTCATTCATCATACTGCAAAAATAGTTAGAGTGTTGCCATCGACGCGTTATTTTATTTCATCTTATTTATTTACATGAACATTACAACTCCACCTTATCAAAACATAGAGCACGTTTTTTTGTTGTTGTTTACGCTATCGTATTGTAATTAAAAGGAATTAAAAAATGGAGTAATACTTCAGTTGTAAACATGACCTATTGAAATATATATCTTTTACTTTCGTTTTGGTTTTATTATGCAATTTATTATTATTATTATTTGTAAATAATAGTAAAAAAGAAAAATAATCTGAACTTAATATTTGTCATGCTAATAATGAGAATTGAAAAAAGAAAAATTTGTTTTATTCTGCTTCAGGTTTGAAACCATGATTTTCGTCTTTATTATTATTATCTTTTTTATCTCTAAAGATATGAGTAAAAAAAGGTTCTGAGAGCCATTGGCATTAGAAGTTTTTCGTCCACCTTTTGTGCTTGTTTTAAAAAATGACATTTACTATCAAATAAAGCTAAATAATTATGTATTAAAAATTAATTTAAAAATTTTAATTATTGCTCAATATGAATAGCTGATATCAACTAACATTCTAAATTATTGAGAGAGAGAGAGAAATAAAACTTTTATTTCTCTCTTAGTATTATTAAATAAACATTTTATTTAATAATACTTTTTTTATAAAAATACTTTTAGGCCTATTAACCCTCTATGCTTTCAGGTAACATTTTAATTTATCGACATTTTACAAAATAGAGAGAGACAAAATACATGAGACGGCGCATAAATCTCAGCTCTATGACGTAGCATACACAACCAATGCTAGTATTCATGACCATTGCCAGGCTCACCAACCCTAAATAGCCAAATAATTGCTGTGCAAACTGGTGGCAGTAAAACGACGCAAAACCATTTGATCCCATTGTAATTATTTGTACTTTTGTCAGTGATTAACAAATTATGTTTATAAATGCATGTACATTTATGTCTTACACCGAATGCAAATTGTTTTATGGGCTTTCACATATGAGCTATTATATACAGAAGTGCAAATTGATGATTATAACGCAATAATGATAATAATTTCACATAATGATTATAACGCAATAAAATTGTTTAAACACAAAAATTTATTTTCATATGCATATATAGGTTTATAATATCTGATTTTTCGTTCCCACATATTTTTTTTGAGTTAAAATAAAAATTCAGCCCATAGAGGGTTAACTGTATATATAAGTAAAAAAAAAAGTTGAATGTATAACATATGCACAGGCGCGTGCGCATTCACATACACTCTGTATCAGTAATCTGTATAGCCACTGTATTCTAAAATGATTAAAAATACTTATAAAGCAGAAAAACTGAATTATTAGTTGTCACAATGTACGAAAAAGTGAAACGAGTAGCCAAAATGAAAAGACTCAGAGTTGGATTTTTGACTATGTTTGTTGTTTGTTCCTAACAAGCGAATCAGTGCCATGATAAAAATTCAGCTAGAAGTTGTTTTCTGCATTCAATTTTGCTTTGCATATATGTTTAAAAAAACTAATTTTGAGCTGTGGCCTAGGCGATGGGCGGCCCCAGATTTCGATTTTTGACTAACCACTTTCCAGCCCAAGAATTGGTAGTCTTTGATTTATCCTGCGGAAAGGCAAAGTATCATTTAAATACTTAAGACATGCATTTTAATATGGACTCAGTGTTAGCTTAGTATAAGCATGAGCTCAAATATAACACTCCTATTATATTAGCTCAGGTATAAGAGTAAAAGGTTCTTCTGAGTATGTTTATAAGAAACACAAAATTCACGCTTAAGCCTAATTTTTTTTCGTAAAGATTTCTGATTCTATTTCTAGAAGCTGTTCATAAATGAATAATAGATCACACTTCTTGTTTTCGATTCCTATTTTCATCTGTTCTGCTAACGAGTTCGTTGCTTTTGGTGGCCACTTTATTTTACCCTATTTTCACCTCTTGTTAGTTCTGCAATTGAGCCACCAAATGGTAGTAAGTTACCTTTAGGACAATAATATTCGTAGCGTCGCCTTTTCTTGTTTGCTTTGTGACGTGTTCCTTATTTAAATTAAAAACTGAATCCCATGTTCGAACTTTTTCTTATTCCTTCACATCTCTTTCTAGATTCACCTCTGTTTCGCCTTTATGTGATGGTATTGTACATTTAATTTATTTTCTAGCCACTCTTGCGAATAATTTTTGATATTGTGTCCAATTTTGTTGTTTTACCTGGGCGCGTCACGTAATAAGGAAGAGAATACAAGGAATGGGCGGCAATTACAAAAAGATCGTGATTAGTGTGGTGTTTTCCCCAACGGACAGGCAGATAGGGTCAACGAGTGTTGTATTCTTAGTTGTTTTATCTTATGGTGGATTTTTAAAAAAATGCCCTGTGAATAGAAATGTAGGCGGAGGCTAAGTTTGGAAAAATAACTGAAAGAAACTGTGCCAACCTTTGCAAATGGAAGGATTCATGTTGATAAATGAGAATTCTTTGTTAAAAGATTATAATTGAAATTCTACAGTTTCTACTGTGTTTTTCTGTTTGATTATGTGGTTGTTATTCGTGTAACGTTTCTGGGTTTGCGTTATGCTTTCTTTTGTGGTCATGCTTTGTTTTCTTGAAAAGAAGTTCTACAACGTTAAATCGTTGTTATGTGAATCAAATAAATTCTTCTTACGTTCTTTCATGATTTTAATAGAGAGCAATTTAGTTGGTAAAAATTGAAGCCATTGTTCCGTAGAAAGTTAAATCTGCATTTTTTAATATATAGAATTTAACGATTTAATTTTGAAGTACCTTATTGCATAATAGTTTCGTTACAAAGCACATTTTTTAAATGTCTGCCATAATTTTTAAATTGCTTTATTTTTTTTAAGTCTAGGAAATATAAAAGACTTTGATTATATGCAACAATTATTAACAAACGAAGCTTATACTTATTGCATATGCTATTATTGATAATCTTTTCATATTAAAAGTACTTTTTTTAAACATTTGTGAATAAAACAATTTAAAAGAATTGCTATTATTAAAGATGATTTTAATAACCTAATAATTAAAAGTAACTTGGAATTATTGGTCCAAACTGGCTGAGTTATAGAATGGTCTTTCATAATATGTGTACGTGCGTGTTGACCTTTACCAAATATTTCTAATTCACAAGTAAATGTTTATAATCTAATGTTTTTATTTAATTATTATTAACTTCATATATATTAGAATACAGTAATAGTCTTCCTTAATTTCCAACATAAAGATTTTATCTCATTGTAAAAATTGTGAACCTTGAATACGGCCATGTAAGCCGAGTGCCCAGATTTTTAATGTCAGGATTTTGTTTATGAGTGCTTTGTGCTTCTTTGTGATGTAGTAATAAATAAATAAATAAAAAGTCTGAAAATGAATTTTGGTTACATTTTTTTATCAACCTATTAAAACCAAAATTCTACTAAAAGCTATAATGTCAGTTCCATGATCATGCATCACGTTTCATTTTTCTGTTCTATTTACTTTGAGTTATTATCTTTTCTTGCAAGCGAAAATACTGACAGACAGATGGTAAACTCGTTGATGGATTCGGTTCAAAATTTGATACAGATCTGCATTTCTCAGGTTAAAACTGCTAACCAAATTTTGTCTACCACGCACTTTATGGCTTTTATTTATGGTGTTCACTTGGTCTTTGACAGAGGAACTTTTCATGGTTCCTTTGGTCAGATTTTGATAAGAATTCGTAAATTTAGTATAAAAGAACACGTACCAAATTCCAAATTCCATATGCTCAAACCGTTTGTTTTTGGACTATCGCACTCACTGAGCGACAGGCAAACCATTCCAAAATTGTGTTATTGGATTAAGGGAGGTTCGTCAAAATCTCGAATTCGAATTTTTTTGACGTTACAATTCTAAGCATTCGAAAATGTAAAAATATGGTTGGGGAAGTCTTGTTAAACACTAAAGGAAGTTATTAGTGCAACTTTTGGTTTTTAGGAAAGTCTGAAATAAAAAAGATTGAATCTTTGTAAAATACGTTGTGAATTTAATGAACGAAATTTCATTCACAATGGAAGTTATTATTATTATTATTATTTGTTATATTTTCATGTCTACATTGAATTTCCTTTGAAATTGTATTGATTCCGTGGATGTTTTTGAGAATGTCACATTTTTTGGATGTTCCATACAAAGATATACATCATGTTGATTAAAGCTTTGAATTGATATTACAGGAAACAAAATCCTGTTATATCTCTCTTATTTTTCATCTTTTATTGGAGAAATAGGATGACATGGTTTTCTAAGTTCACTTTTTTTGAGTGACATAATTTCCATTGTCATCAAAAATAAAGACAGCCAGCTTGTTCTGGCATTTGCTTTTGTAATTGGCAATTTCGGATACTTAGTGGGACTCTGTTTTTCGATGTTGTTTTGTCTACACAAAGCATATGCTGTAAAATAGTCTTTCAATCTTGACTTTGACATACTTTTTAAATTAATACTTACAAGCATTCTATTTTGCGGAGTATATCAGCTTTTTGGTCTTAATGCATCTATTCATGTTATTTTCTTTATATATTTGTTGACAGTGTTCGAAATTTTAATTCTTGTTACTTTTTATTTTTTTATTTATTCTACGACGTTTCATTTCATATAACATACCTTGTAACTATTGTTTCTCGGTATTAGTTAATATTCAATCTCCAATATTAGTATAGATAGAAATATATGTAATACGTTTGCTTTCTCGTGTATGAAGTATTTACAGATAAAAGTATTGTGATCTTCAAGGGGGATACGATAGATTCAGTAAAAATGCCAAATTCACCTTAAGATTAATATTTCGTTACTGTTGTAACCAACTGCAAGCAAAACATTTTCTGTCTTACCCAAATTCTGCATTTTTTAATATTTTCCCTGGGAGGGTGTTAACACTTTCTTTAGAGACTATGCTAAGAAGGTTTGGGGAACTGGGCAGACCACGTCCTCTGGTTTTCTCCTCAAGTATAAAACAAAACATTAAGAACAAGGATCTCATAATTATACACTGTGAATATCGCAAAGTCCCCTCTTGCCTTCGACGGCATACCCCGCATTCACACCACCAGTAACAACCAATAGCATAACACCCCCTAATTACATCCCCTCTCAACCAACCGAAATATCTAGCTTCACGCAAAATCATTGTCTCAGCACCCTAACTTCAAGTCTCTTCCTAGCTCATGTCATTCTACCAAAAGCCATAGTATTCAACAGTCGCATCATTAAAGAGATGGTCCTTTGCTCTAAGGGTGGGTGCTGCGATAAATTCACAATCGAAATCGAGGGGGAGGGGGAGAGAATCGCATTATATCATATCACCTTTGATTGTAGAATTGAAAATTCTAACAATATCGACTTTAAATCATATCGAAATGTCATTCTTCTTACCAGATGTGAAATGTGAATATAAACGTATTTATTTATAAATGAACGACTGATGAAATCCATTTCTGACAGAAAATTTTGGTTGTCGACTTGCCTTAGTCGTTGCAACAATTTATAAATGGCACTCAGAAAACATAAGAAGGAAAAACACTCTAATGAGCGGAAAAAGAAAGAGTAATTTTTATCGCATAGAAAAGTACTGTGAAAAAGTACACATATTAAACGAATTTTGATGTAAAGCAAACACTAAAAGTTAAAAACCTTTTCAAGTGCATATTCTAAAAGTTTTTGTTTCTCCGTTCATTGAGCTCATTTAAATGCGTGGGTAAAGAACGATAACTTGATGGTAGTTCTTTTTTTTCAATTTATGTATAAATGCACCCACGTCTACTGGA
Source organism: Argiope argentata (assembly GCA_026289955.1). Lineage (NCBI taxonomy): Eukaryota > Metazoa > Arthropoda > Arachnida > Araneae > Araneidae > Argiope > Argiope argentata. The sequence goes on from JAOUZG010043731.1 coordinate 2,781,583, forward strand.
ATTAATATCTTATCGTTTTATGTGGGAATTAGTGCTGAATTAAAGATTAGAATAAAATTTATAACATCGACTTCTAAAGATTTATTACCGTCTCTATTTGTAAGATAATGGTAGGCTATTAATTTGGGATGTAAGGTGACAATTTTAAAATAAGTTTAATAACTTATTTTTTAATTTTTAATAATAAAGGGTTTTTTTTTTAAAAAAAATTTGCTAATGGTATGTGTAGTAGCAGTCAAATATTTTTGAACAAAGCTCGTTTATTTTGAGTTATTTCTAAACAGCAAGCAAAAATCGTTTGTAAACAGATGAGCAGTAGGTAAGTATATAAATTTTAAACGACTGTATTATTATTGCCATTAAATCAATTTTGTATTGGAAATTTCATTTTCATAAACCTTAGAAATAGCCATTTTTTCCCCTTACTTATTCAGATCGGTGCTGTCCATATAAATTTTAAACGATGGTATTATTATTGCCATTAAATCAATTTTGTATTGGAAATTTCATTTTCATCAACCTTAGAAATAGCCATTTTTTCCTCTTACTTATTCAGATCGGTTCTGTCCAAAATAATCTATTATGGAGTTTTGAGAATGTATTTGCATACTTTTTCCTAATATCTATCCTCCCTTACCCCGTTTAGACGGATTCTATATTATTTATGCAAAGTGTTTGAAACTGTGTGGTAGTAGAGTTACAGGTATTATTATTTCTTCAAAACTCGATTCCACCCAAAATTTGTCAGCAATGTGGCACGCTATTCTACTAAAAATCGAATTTTATAATTTTGTTATATAATATCAGGAGTTATCGTGTTATTATAATTTTTCGTTAGTTAAAATAACTTTTTATATTTATTTATATTGTATACTTTTTAATTAAAAAAATAGAAAAAACTCAAAATTAGTTGTATTTAGCAATACATTTTCATCTATTAAATCAAACGTCTTAAATTTAGAGAAATTTTCTGAGGGGAAAAAAAATCAAAGATAAATTTTTAGTTTTGAGCCTTAGAGGATATTAAAAATCGGCTCCGTTCGAGATTCTTGTAATTAAGGGCTCTAATAAAAGTTGGCAGTTTTCTAGGGATGTAATATGCTTCTTATGGTAGTTATTTCTTATGAATTTTGAATGCTTTATGGAATCAACTCGTCATTTGAATCCGGTGAATATTGCTCTTTATCTTAATTTTATTTTTCTCTTTCTGAATCGAAAAACACTTCGGTGATTCTTAGACACCAAATAAAGTAATGGCCGGGAAGAGAAGAAAGAAAATCCGAAAACAAGGCGTTTTTAGTTTTATTTGAAAAAAGGTGGGTGAGTCTTCAATGCGGTTCAATGTATTGTCGACTTCTCATTTCTCTCAAATACGTCCCACTCTCTTAAGAGGTTCGATATTTTATGATGTGAGGGGAAAAGTGGAAGTCGTCCAAAATTCGACAAGATAAGAAAAGATGCCAGCGTCCTGTCACAGTCCATTAAGCAGCGGAGGTCTCTCTTCAGTTACACTAACTGTGTATGTCAGCATTCCCCAACTCTTTAATGGAGTTAATTAAAGGCCCAACAAAAACAAGGCATCCAGGACATTTAAAAAGCGTCGTCATGCCGCGTCATTCTGCCTACGGCTTTAGGAGTAAATGACAGCCAGGGAACGCAAGGCTGGAAAGGTGCCTCGACCTTGAAATGATGATTTTGCCTTGGTACCCACGCGAGGACCGTCTTTGATAATGTTGCGGTGAGCCGCAAGTGCAATGCCTCGGCCATTTGTTTCTTTTGTTTTCTCGGTATCAAAATTGAAGATAGTAGATTAGTAGTACTGAGTCAACACAGATGTGTCAAGAAGTTAAAGACCGACTTGCTTCTCACGCTCCATATGTTTTGATCTTGTGAATGACTTGAAATTAAAAAAAAAAAATATTCGCTGAAGAGTTTCTGCATTTAGTGTCAGTTTGGAACGCGTTTCACTTAGAATCTGCTGTTTAAAAAGGATTCTTAATCAGTTTGCGACTTTATTATTATTTTTTTATGTATATGAGAATGAAAATACAGCAAGGGTGGATTAGGAGTTGTTATTGTACTTCATAAGACCCTTTAAAATTCGCACTTATAAAATTTCATGCTTAATTGAAACGATTCAAATTTCACCAATTTTATTTTTTATGTTGACCTTTCCCTGAAAGTAGCCAGGGAGATGGGTCTTCCCAAAACTTCTCTTCTCTATACTCACATGCTTTAAGAAACTTGTTATGCCAGATAATGTCTCGCATAACATTGGTGTTACAATAGTTATTTGGCGTGAATTTAGCATTTTTATTAATTATATCGTGTTATCCATGACGAGTTATTTGGCGATTAATCCCTGGCCTCCACTCACCCAAAAATTGAATTTTTGTTTTAGATACATTTTTTACAAACATTTGACACCCAACTGCACTTATATTCACAAAATCCCATTCCAAATTTCATACATTTAAATCATCGTGCTTTTGAATTATCGCATTTGCATGTTTCTGAAAGTACAGAAGGACTGACTGTCAATCCATAGTTATATTTGGCTTAAAATTGGATAGTTGTGTACACTGTAAATTATACATTTGTGTACCAAATTTTATTCACCTAGCTTTCTTCGCTTTGTAGCTATTATGTTAAATCATACTCGGACAGATGTATTTTCTCTGAATAGATTTTACTCTAAATTTGATAAAAATCTACAAATTCGGTGTAATGATATATCAATTTTTAACCATCTTGCTCAAAATACTTGTGAATTCTTAGTCACAGATAGACAGTCGTACTGTCTTAGTTTCTCCAAAATGTGTTTTTTGAACTCAGAAAGATCTAAAATGTGGAAATTCGTTAAAATTTCCAGTTCGAATTTTTTGACGGTCATTATACTTTCTCTATACTACATATACATGGAAGTAAAAATGAATTTTAAAAAATAGTAATATGAATGAAAAATAACAACCTATCACTTAAATACCTAATTTTAACTAAATATCTGGTTGTAAAAGATTTAAATAAAGTTATTATTTTTTTGAAAATGGCTTTATTTCTGAAAATATAGCTTTATTACTACAAAAATGTTCTATTATTAATTTTGATCTAAAAATCTATTCTCCTCTTCTAATTTTGAATGTAAATTTCTGTATAAATCTTGTTACGTCAGCATTTTTTGTTATTATTGCGAATCCCCTCACATTCCAAATTACTTTTTATGCTGACATAGAAAACATTTTTTTTCTTTGCATATCTAATAACAGTATATTTTAGAAATTATAAGAAAATATGTGTTAATAAATATTCCGTGTTTAACATTAGTGAATTTAATAGTATGAAACTGATTATGTCATTATGTATATTATCGTCTGTGACTTAATAATTCTTTCTCAGAATCCATTCATTTTGTAATTTAATATGTTCAATAAAAGCGCAAGATGAGAAAATTATCGGCTACAGGAGTTCGTTACTCTGCCTGATACTTGGCAAAATAATTACCTTTGGCGTGTCTATCATTAGCTGTGTCTTTTAATAATTTAACTTTTTTAAAAACCTTTTTCCTTGTTTAATGATTTAAACATGTGAGATGATTGACATTTTTAAAACTAAATTTCATTTTAAAGATAGTTATTTTGATTTTAAAACCTGATGCAAACTAAGAAAACCTAATGCCATTAATCAACCACCGGCATTCTTGCCTACCCTTTAATTGGTAGTTTCTTTTTTACTTGAATGTTAGTAATTCATTTTGATCATTTGGACTTTTTATCAGGTCAGAACAGGATGTTGTTTTGGGGCTGAGGTTTTTGGCGTCAACAAAAAATGTGTGGGCAAGGAAATGAAATTTTATTATCTGGACGCGCATCTCAAAAAAAAAAAAAAAAAAAAAAAAAAAATCATCTTTTTAATAACGTCTTGTTATTGCATTTACAAAAGCTCTGATTACAAAAATAACTTAATGACTACAGCAAATAAAACCTAGAAAAAAGCCATTTTGAGCGCGCGATTATATAAAACGAAATAAATAGGAAATGTGATATATTTTTTTAAACAATAAATGCGAGACAAAATTTTTTGGGATCGCTTGCAATTCTAAAGTGACTCATTCGATGAAACAATTAAAATGAATAAAAATATTATTTGACTTGCACGAGCACGTGGTGCTTGACCGTTCAAGAAATTGTGTTCTGACATGATACATTGAAATATGCATAGCAGATTTTCAATTTTTAGTTTTTTTCTTCTTCATATTATTCGGGTCGCTTGTTTTTCGGTATCAAATGATGAAGAATTCTGACGTGGCAACAATGTAAAATCTGTGCGTTTTATATTGAATCAGATTTTGCGTAGACAATCGTATGATATATCATTATCAGCTGTGTTTGCTTTCCCGATAAAGATGTACGTGAACGACGGACTTAAAAGCATGAAAATCTTTG
>JAOUZG010043731.1:2786424-2805635 GCA_026289955.1 Argiope argentata
TTTTTTCAAATATAAATTCAGCCGTTTTTTATTAATTAATTAAAAACTAATATTCTCCTTTTTATAGTAGTTGTAATTGTTAGGTTGGGATAGTCTGGTTGGTAGGGCGTTGGATTCGCATCCCTTGTGTTGCGAGTTTGAACCTGATGGCATACCGCTGAGGGTACCGAGTTTAAGGGGATCGTTATTCGGGTGCTCAGGGGTCTATACCCTCAGAAGCTACTGCTCCTCTCCTTCTGATGTAAATCGGAACTCGAAAATAACAATTGCAAGTATTTAAAAAAGATAACTAAAATAAAACCTTTCCTAACTTCTTAAATTTTCCATTATAGAAAGTAAGAATTGATTTTAAAAAATTGTTTTTATATCACTTGTTTCCCATTAAGATGCTATTAATGGCTATAATATTTATTTTATTACGAATTTTTTTTATGATTGATTTATTTTATTATTGATCTCTTAAATTTTGTCATGTTCAGTAGGGATATGATTGGATGCGTTGATATGAGCATTTGAAGGATTATTATGTAACTTTTTTGAAATTTGGGTAGAGGCTTCGACTCCTCCTATTTTAGATCATATGATCACATTTCGGACATTTAACTTCGCCGAAGCTCACCCATTCGCTACTAATATTCCCGAGAGTGACTTAAAGAAACATATTAAAACTCTTCTTTATTTTAAATGGCAGAAGCAGGTGGGACCTGGAGACAAGCAGCAAACGCCATGTTATCAAACCTCATGCGAAACTTTGGCCCTCACTAGCGACGCAGGAAAGCAGATACTGTTTTAACTCGTTTATTCATCAGACACACTAGATTCACCCATATTCAGTTTCGAGAGGTGAACAACCACCACTGTGTTCACGGTGTCACTGTCAAATATCTGTACCGCCTATATTGACAGAATGTCCAAATTTCAGTCCATAAAATATTATCAATTTATTTAAATCTTGTTTAGTTTTTAACTTCTGATCACATTCCTTTCGTTGATTGTTTTATAATGATATAATTTTACACATTGTTTGGGGGCAAAATAGTCAACACCATGGCTCTTGCGCCAGAAAACCCCAAACAAATCAAATTAAATCGTCCATCCAATTGAAATCTATTATCATGAGAAAAAAGAAAATATATAAAATTCAAAAAAATAGAGTTTAACCAAGCGCAAAAGTAGGCCTAACGTTTCCCAGGTAATTATTTAATTGCTTTTACTTGTCTATGGAAATTTAGGCTCATATCTTTCAAAACAGAGAGGTCCTAGAAAACAACACCTTTTTTTCCCAAGACTCAAAAAATTATTTTTATTATTGATTTTTATTTATTTATTTATTTTGAATTTCGCTTAATTTTCCTCCTTTATAATATTTTCTCATTTAATTTGAAACACAAAATTTTTAAAATGTTATTAGAGAATTCAAACTCATTCATCAAAAATTCAGGCTTGGAATTTTGTCCATTACCAACTCTGTAATAGGATTTTTATTTCTGCTTTTATTTCACATATATAATTTAAATCAGCAATAAACTTATTCAATTTGAATTCATGTTTTTCGATCGCATCAAGTAACGACATCAAATAACATTCCATATTAATCCTTTGACAGTCTAAAAATTCAATATTCTAGGCGAAGAAACTGGTCGCCAAAGGCAGCTAGTGTTTATTTTTTTCATTTGAACTCATCCAGTTTAGTAAAAAATATGATTAAGAATTTCCAAAAATTTCTGATTACATTACTCTCTGTAAAAGTAAGAATTGTGTTAGCAAACAATTTTGCTAATTGAAATTAATATATAAGTTTAACTTATAGTTATGAAGTTATTAAAATCTGAGCCGTGGATTGCAATCCTAATCACCGAATTCATTGGAATCAATTGATGAACCTCATTTAGGTTATCGGTTATTGCGGCATCGAAAAATATGAGATTTCAAAAGCTATAGTGTATTTTCTGTAGGTAGTTCAAGGTCATATTTTCTACCTCGTTACTGGTTAACTGCCTAGCCACGCTGAGGCAGTCAACAGTAGCTCTTTTTTTTTAAACACAGCTGTTAAGGTATTCTTATGGCTTTCTGCTTTATACTTTGTTTGAGTTCGTTATAGTCTCTTTATATTGTTACGAATAATAATAATTTTCCCACAAGACCGATACGAGGATGCAGATTTTATGCCTATGAAAACGTGTATTAAATATTGGTAACTCTAGCTACAAAATTCACAGCGAATCAACTCTACTTAATCCGATAATTTGAAATAACAGCGAAGCTATAGATACGCACCGGCAGCAAGAGGGGGGGGGAATGGTTTCTCCAGCTCAGCTAACCTCGTAACTTGTCCTCCGAACTCTACTCATTGCCCGCCTTTAAGGCGCGTCTTAAATAGCGTCCCACTGAAGTGGACTATTATTGGCAGCCGTGGAAATTGATCGCTCATTTCAGGCAAGACTAGAAATTTCTCCAATATTCTTTTAGAACAAATCCTTATTTCTTAGCCTCTACTACACATTTTAGCATGTAGTACAAAACCGTTAGCGACCTCATGTCGCCAATGCACCTATATCGCCAAATCTTCTGTTGAAAATTCCCTTAGAACGGTCTGTTCTAAGGGAATTCCATTACAATAAATTTTATAGAATTAAACTATTTGCAAATATTTACAATATTTGCCCTAAGTCCATAGCAATATACTCGACCCCATTTTAAACAGATGCCTTTTTTATTTAAAAAATTTCGTCATAATTTCAAAATGGGAAAACAATGAAGAGGAATTTTGTATATAAATGATAAAAAAAATTAAATTCGGAATAGTTATGGACTAGTTTTAATTACTTTTTCTTCAACATTTACTCTACAGACATCTGACATCTTTTATAAAATAGCTTGTGACTCGACATAAAATTGCGCCTCCGAGTGTAAAATCCTTATTATAAAATAACTAAATGAACTGAAGTAAAAATAATTGTTATAAAATGCCGGATAATATTCCGAATACAGGAATTAACTTTCAAGTGCAAAGAAACGGCTTTTTGGAGTTTGCAGTGTTAGAAAACCAAGTCTCTTTGAGATTTTTATAAGTGTCATTAGATCTAGCTACTTATAAGTGCAATGTATCTTATTAGTTAAAATATAATTGTAGTAATTCAGGAGACTATGAATTGCTTGGCCACACATGTTCTAAATTTTTCTTCTTCTTCAAGTTAAATATAACTAATTTTCTGTATGGGTGACTCAGACATATACACATTATCCAGAGATTCAAATTTACTTATTTTTCTTTTACAAGAGTAACATTTTCACGAAATTAAAGTGAGACTCTCTTGGGCAGCCTTCTCGCCTCGGTTCTCCGGTACGGAAATAGTCATCACAAGAGGGAGTCTCTTAACCCTAAAGTGGATAATGAGAATGTTTAGCTTTCGCTTAACACATTATTCATATTTACGCATGTTGAAAGGTTTTCTCAATTTTGACGAGGGAATACACGCACACAGTGATTGATTTTTTTCTCTTTCTTTCTTTTCCTTTGCTAAATTTAGTCGAGGTTGTTGAGATGTTTAAAGCCTCGTACAGAAATTTCTCGATGGTAATTTGTATGGCCGTTTTGTAAAAAAAAAGTGTGTGTTTTTGAAATTTTAATAACAGTTTTTTAAAACTTTCTCTGTGAAACTCGTTAAAAAAAAACTGCACCATATAGAATTCTATTTTTTCCTTCGAAAACAGATTTTTCATTCAATTATATTATTTTTTGAGCTATTAATTAAATAAGTAAATCGAAAAAAGACAAATCGCGTGTAAAAAAAAAGTCACATTATGCTTTAATTGTCAAGCGCCCCCTCCCCTAACGATTGGCTTTAAATAATGCGTTCTTCCAATCCAGAAACATTTTTCTTTAACGTTTTGTTTTTCTCTTATACTAAATTTATATATATGTTGTTTATATATATGTTGTTATATATCTTATTACACACACACGTTTTAGAATTTCTTTTGTTCGAAAAACTCAATTTTTGGAATTATGTCTGTCAGTTTGTGAACACAATAATTCACAAATGGTTAAGCTTGAAAGACAAAGTTTTGCTTTTGCGCCACATTTGTAAAATTTTTAGTGTCGTAGTTGTTACTTATGGCACTGTACAAGCCTTCTGACAGATCTGTCTGTGATTTCATCCAAATGAGCATCATTTCAATAGGGCCAAAAATACATTTTAGCTCTTTCAAGCGTCGCATTCGCTTGTTCAAACACTTTTTTCAGGGGAGCGCATAGAACACAGAAGAACAACCATGCTCGAACTCGGAACGCCTGGATCCCGGGAAAGACGCGTACCCCTATGCCAGAATATCGGCTCAAATTTTTAAGTGAAACCCGTAATAGAAAGTCTATATAATTGTCCTAGAGTAGGTGAAAAACTTGCCTTACAAAACATACAAATTTAAAATGAATAAAATTTTTCATATAGATTTAGCATCTAAAGTTTTGGTCCGTATCGAATCTGATTAAAAATTGACCGTTTATAGATTTGCCTTTTTGCACTCATTTAGCTCAATAATTCAAAGAAAGTGTCGATTTAAAGAAATGCAATTTGGTACACAATTTTGGCATCATCGTTATTAAATCTCGAATCGAATCCGTCATGGATGACAAATTGTGAATCCTTAGATTATAATTGTGAATCCTTAGATTATACATTTTCTTGCATAAAAGCACTAACTGAAATAACGCAACAGCTTTTATAAATGGAATTTAGTACAAAATTTTAAGTTCAAGGAGAGTAACATATATCTTTATTAATTAGAATGCTGGAGAATTTCGAGTGACCACTTCTACTTTTTTGCAGCGAATTTCGAAGTTAAATTATAACACATAACCCTAATACTACTATTTATTAGGGTTTCTTTCTTTCTTCTTCTTCTTCTTCTTCTTCTTCTTTTTTTTTTTTTTTTTGAGGTTGAGGATGAAAAGATTTTTATTTTTGTTCTTGGCATGAATTTTCCCCCAAGTTTTTTTTTATATTTTTATTTTACTATAAATTACCTTTCGATTGAAAATAAAATGTGAAAACATCACCCAAATTTCAGTCTTGTATGATATAATCTTTATCATTTTATAGATTTCAATACAATCAATATTTTGTATGATAAGAATTTTGCATTTTATTAAAAATTCTCTGAACGCAAAAAGTATTTTAATATCATATCAGTCTCTCCCTTGTATTTTATGGAAATAAAATATTGGACAAACAAAGAGTAACACTTTTGTGTTTATGTAAATAGTGGTAGAGTGTCATAAAATTAATTAAAGAAACGAATATGAACTTTATATCACTCTTTTTAAAAATTATTCATTTTTGTTAGTGAACAAATGTTTATTTTTCTTCTCTCTCTTTGTACTTGCAGGTATGCATTTTGTTGCTGAACTTCATCGTGAAGACTCCCGTAAAGCATGCTGATGGCTCCACCTAATGTTAAAATCAAACATATAACAAGGTAGTTTTTAATGAATAACTTAATTGACTTAATTTACTTTAAAAATGCAATCAAGCGTGTAATAGGTACTGTTTAAGTAAAATAGCGTTTTGAATATTTTTTAAGCATCGTAATATTTAAAATCGTAGCATATTTGCTCTTAATGTAAACATGAAATATGCCTATTGATGTTTTATTAATTAAAAAATATTTAATTCATTATTTCTAGTCTGGTATGGATCTTCGAATGCTCTTATAAATTCACTAGCAGAACCTGCACGATGTCTGTGACTTGACTAATGTTAGCGAAATCAGAATGTAAAAATAAAACAGACTAGAGTTCGTCAGCCCTAGCCTTTGGACATATTTCAAAATTTTTAATTTCATATGAAACCTTTGATTTGTAGGTGCATCACTAAAATGGTCGCATGTCTCTCACTACCTGCCATTGTCCCAAAAAAAAAAAAAATCTAGTTTAGTTTATATTTTGTAGATTTAAAAAAAAAATATATATATCGACTGAATTTCTTACCCATCCATTTTATCGATCCAAGAAATCATTTCCAGGTAACTTACCAATGTTCTATCGCTTTTCTCATGAGAGATGTTCATGATATCACTTTCGTAGAATGTATTTTGTTCTAATACTACATTTTAATTATTGTTGCAGTTAAACGATTTCTTTTAGAGACCTTTTATTGGAGCTAAATTTAGTAATAATATTTTAATGCATTCTGATTTTAAGTTTAATTTATATTTGAAACTGAATTAAATATTCTCCCAAACTCACCCTGATTCAAACTAATAAATTATCCAAACATTCGATTCGCTTCTAAATGGGGATTGACCAATTTGGCAAGGTTTTGCTACCCCATAAGTGTTTTTTTTAAAATAAATTTTCAATATTCTTAGTGTCTTGGTTTCTAATATAATAAATAATATACCAAAACATTCTTTTGATGGAAATTTTCTTTTTTCGTTGATTGGATCAGCAAGGGGAAGGAGTGCAATTCATCTCATCTTGAAAATAATTAAAAATCAATCAATGAAGGCATTTTTTTAAATCATTGTTCTAAATTGTATATGGAAATATGTGGATAATTGCTTGAAAAAATTTGAAGGAAATAATTTAAAACAGAAGTTTGGATGTAGAAATTTTGAATTTTATAATTTTTCAAGAAAAGAAAAATAGTTTTTAAAAATTTCAAAAGTTTTACTAAATAATGTCAGATATTCAAAACAAATTTCTTTAGAAGATCCTTTTTTGCCATTTTTTATGATGCAAAGATTTTTTTTTCTTACTAAAATTAGTAGGGTCCTTATCATGCCCAAATACATGCAAAACAACATAAAAAATTAACTTTACTTCTCTGAATTTTAAAATGTGTAATTATTTATTGGTAAATATTATGAATCACTATTATGACTATTTGTGCTAATTTTCACTGCTGTAAATGCAATAGATTTGTCTAGGCTGTACCAGTATACAAAGAGACAGATACAGAAGCACTTACTTTTGTTATTTGAAATTATACCCATATGTTACTTTAACACTTTCTTTCTATGCTTATATTATGTTTTGAAATTGAATTTAACAATTTACACAAACATACACACATATATTGATGATTTTCTTCAAGATAATTTTACTAATGCATTTAAATCTTCTTTTTGTATTTATTTTTGAATTTTATAATATTTATTTAAATAAAACCTTTTATGTGAAAATACTCGCATTGTGATTGAAAGACAAGTTTTTTATGGATGTGTTAACATCAATTTTTTTTGCTTTGGATTATGATTGATGAACTCTTTTAATTCTCAGTGCCTATATTGAATCCAGTTTTTTTTTTTTTTTAATACACTATATGAAATTCCAAACAGCATTTTGATGAAGAACTGGTACTAAATGCTAATTATATTCAAATGTATTAATGTTATTATTTTGAATTATGATTATTTTATTATTTTGTATTTCTCAATAAAAATGAAAATTTTTTATAGAAGTTCTTCAGAAATTAGCTTGATACTTGAAGAGAAATCAGAGTCAAAAACTGTTATAAACTAGTGAAAATTATATGTCACAATGCCTCTGTAAAGAAATTATGACATTAAAGAAGGAACCCTGAAAATTACTGCATTTTGATTTTTAGACAAAGTTTGATAAATGTTCTGATAGTGAGTTCTCTGACAATTTTGAGTTAATATAGTGAAGTTTAAATATTATATAATGCATATTTTTTGTTTTGCAATAATCTTTGATATAAACTACTGTTAAACTCATTTGATGATTTTTTATCATGAATTAAAGATAAAAACTATTATCAGACTATTTTGAAACTCAGAATATTTATTTTCTGTATCTCTTCTATTCTGTTATTCTGCAAATAAATTTAAGTTTAATGGATGTTAGTATTTAGCATTAATTGTTTATAAATATTGAGAGGCAATTTCTCTCCTTCTTTCCAGGAGCCCATCAAGCTCGGGAGACACCAGATTTCCAAAGCTAGATGAATGTGCTCACTTCCACTATGAAAATGTTGAGCTTGGACCTATTCAAGTGAGACTTTGTTATTAAATTTTTGCTTACATTTCTTACTTTTATTATTTCAGTTTTAGTTCACATTTTGTTTGTATTTAATAATTTCTTTTCAAAAGACACTTAAGAAACACAAAATATGCTCATTTTATTCTAATTGGCACAGAATTTGTATTGGTAGACTTCTTTCTGTGTATGGGGTAATTCAATAATCATAACACTGAGACATTAAAATTTCACATCCTATTAATGGTCTTGTTCTTTCATCCATTGTATAGCTAATAATTAATATGAATATATACATGGGTGAAAAAATACTTTTTGTGTGATGCTTTTACTTTAAAATATATTTATCTTCTGATAATAATCTTATACACGACTATATTGTCTGATATTTTGCTGTTATTTAGAAAGCAAATTTTATTGAGTGACATAATACCCAATGTTTAAAATTGAATGAAAAATTAGTTGTTGATGACTTCATAAAAAATGAATAAATTGAAAAGATGTATGGTATTTTGAGCCTATTGAAAATTCTAATTTTTATCTTCTGCTGAAATTGTTTAGTATAAATTGCTTCTGAAGATTATATTGCTTCTGAAGATTGATTTGTCATTGGAAGTTGATACCTCTGTATAAAATACTTTCAAATTTAATTTTTATCCACACCAAATATAAGAATCGATTTTATAGTTACAGCTGAAGAACTAAAGAAAAAGAAACGGGCCTTTTCTTTAGTTATTAAAAAAAAGTATTTGATACATTTTAAAGATTTTAATTAAATTTTTCTTTTCCCAGGTTTTTCTTTGTGACAAGCAGAATGATTCATGTAAATCATCTATGCTCTGCTCCTCTTCAGCAAACAAAGAAAATGAAAATGAGCACATGTGTTTCCTGATCACTGTGGTCAGCAACAGTAAGAAATGGGTTGTAAGGAGAAGTTACAGAAACTTCATGTTTTTAGACACACAATTACATCGCTGTGTATATGATAGAAAATACAGTTTGTTGCAAGAATTGCAGCATCTTCCACAAGATGACCCGAAGGAGGAAGATTTTGAAGTAATAGTTTGTTTTTCCTTTAAATTTTATTTACTTAACAAATAATTTGTTAGATTAACTCATTAATTTCTAAAGTGCCAATAATATTCATAAACGATTTTTCTTATAAGATGTATGTATAAGTGATTTAAAGAAACTCTTTAATACAGTTTGAGTCAGTTCTGATGAATTACAATTTTCACATTTTCACTGCAGATCTTCATATAAATCATATTTAATAAAATGCTTTTGAAACAGTAACATTTTAAATAAAAAGAGAGACCCATTCTATTGTCATTAAACTTGAGTGAGTTATAATAATTTAAATATTTATATCTATAAAAAAACATACACCATTTAAATTACTCCTTTGATCAATCAGCATCCATTGTTTTCACAAAGGCTGATTAGCCTAAGATTATGAAGTCAAAATTGAGATATTTGTCTAAAGGATTTGTTTGGATTAATTTCTTTTTGAAATTATTCTAAAGCTAAACCATTTTGCATTTATTATATATTTATATTATTATTTATTATATATACATTATAATTTACATTACATTAATGTTTCTTTTTTAACTGATATTCTCACAAATGTGTTTAAAAAATAGATTTATTTAATTGAAACTTCTATAAATTGAGAGGAATAGTTTCGGTATATTACTTTTAGTTTAAAATTTTAATTGAAACTAAAGGAAAAAAATATTTTGAAAATCATAATAAATTTTTTTAAAAGAGATTTTGTAAAAGTGATCATAGAAAAATAACAGTTAAAATATTGAATATTTTGAGTTATTGTGTGATAATTGCATTAAACCATTTATCATTTCTTTGCTAATAAACAAAATATTATATTTGTTTTAATTGTTGAGAAAGATATTATCTTTGATATTAAATCATTTATCAGCTGTCAAATAAAACAGTATGATTATATTTGATTTATTAAGAATATTGTATTAGCTACTTTTAATATTGAATCAGAAATAAAGAAATTCTCAAAGCAAATACTATCTTTTAAATTCTATACAATTCTTTTAGAATATTTAACATTAACTACCAAAATTTTACATCTGAATGCATTTTTAAAAAAGCATTAGTCTTTCTGTTATATAATTTGAAATATATTTTTTCCCCACTTATCTATATTTTTCTGCATACACCATTCCCCCCTTTTATTAAAAAAACTTTTACTACATAAATTATTACTTGATTTTCAAGAATCTTTCCTTGCTTTATATATTATTATTTTGCTGTGCTTGAAGTCCTTAAATGGTCAGATTTATAAAGCTATTTCCAAACTTCTATTGCACATAACTAGAAATTGTAGAAGTATTTTTCCATTAATTAATTTAACTTTATTAGTTTTCAACTTATTGAATTTATTATAATACTGCCATATTAAAAAAAATTGTTTTTTTTTATTTAAAAACTCTTGATTTTTACAATTATTATTGACATTTTTAGGTTTGTTCTTGATATATTGTTAAAAACCCCCCTCTCTTTAACCTACATTGATACAAATTTCATGTACTTCCTGTATTGATTAATCTTATTTATATATTAAGTAGTATTAAACTCATTTAATTAGAATTATGTAATGTTTATTTTAAAGATTATAATGAAAAAGTTTTTTTTAAATATAATTTTAAGCTTTTTATTTTAATGAATTGAATTCAAATTGAATTGATTTTATAAATTATTTCAGTTTTTTCTTATATAATCTGTAATTTTTTTAAGGAAAAAAAATAATATCTACAATTTATTATAATTACAGAGATTGTATTTGTGTGCATTTGCATTGCATATATTTGATATGATAGTTAAATAGTTTCTCAAAAATTTACATTTTAAGTTCTTATTTTTTTTTTATTTCAGTTCAAATGTAGTATGCAATATTGTTTGGTAATAAATAGCCTACTAACAGTTTTTTTGATGTATTTTCCCTTAGGATAAAATAAGAAATCAACTATCAGAATATCTAGAGCGATTTTCTCAATTGGCTGGCAGTTTAATTAATTGTGGACCTGTTTTAAATTGGTTTGAGGTAAACATACTTTTCATTATTACAGTGTTATTTAAATTAATAAATGTGAATGTAAGCTATTTAGTGTGTCAGTTTCATTGATTTAAATTATTTTAAAGCTAAATTAAAATTACTTTTAAATAAGCTATAAATTTGCATATTTTTACATTTATTTGCCAAGAGTTAATTCATTTGGTACAAATATTGAGCAATTTCTCTTTTTCATATACCATTATAAGCTGTTCAAATTTATTTAATATTTTAAGTAAACAAATACAGCGAAGAAAATTATTTTTGTGCAAATTTAAAACAGTTCAGTATTTTTTTCACAACAATAATCTTCACAATAATAAAATTCTAATGCTGTTAAATTCTTTCCATTTTTTATTAAATTTGTGTTGGTGAATATTTTAAAATTTTCTTTTGTAATTTGAGCATTGATTTTTAAATTAAATATTTTACTCAATACATTTATTAAAGATTATAATTAATTTCTTCTTCCTGATTTTTAGCTTGATAATCGTGGAAACCGGTTAATTGTGACTGATGAAGCAATCAACACTCCTGCTGTTGCCGCTGCTTATGTTGTTGTGCCTTATTCTGCCCAAGCAACAGATGAAATTTCATTTGATGTAAGTTTAGAATTGTTATGAATAGGTCATTTCATTTGCCTAGCTTTTTTTATCTATAAAATTGAAATGAAGTGTCTTCAGTAGATATACTTATTTTGATGTTGCTATGAAACTGATTATAAAACATTCTATATCATTCTTTCTATTTCATCATTTAGATGCACTGTAATAATTTTTCTGAGGCACATTGAAAAAGACTCAATGTATTTTTATTTTAAAATTCATACAGTCACTTAGCAACTTCAAATGATTTCTTCAATGTTTTGGTAACAGATATTGGCAGGCTCCTAAAGTATGGAAATTCATTGAATTTTATCTTGCTGTACTTGGTCCCCACACAAATACTTTTTTTAAAAAAATTCTTGAATTGTCTTTGTAAGAAGATAAAAATGTTCATTCATTATTTTTAAGAAGAAAAGGGGAGAATAGTTTGCAACTTGATTTTGTCTTAAGAATTCCTTCAACAGAAAAAATTTGTTGACGTTAGAAGGCTGTCAGTCACCTTTTTTCTGTACATATTTGGGTGAAGCATTTAATTTTTAGCTAGTAGGATTACTATTACAACTCCCTATTATTTGTAGAGTTTCTAGTTAGTTTACTCTCAGCTATATACTTATCAGGAGTATGAATTAAGTTCAGTGAAGAATGGTCAAAGTTCTGTTATATTAAGATGAAAATCATTGTTTTGTAATTGATATGTAAGAACCACAATAAAAAGAATATGATTTTATTTTCATGGAATTTAACAACCTTTAAAATGATATAATTTGCAATACCATAGAATTTGAAGAGTCCGAAATCTCTAAGAATAATAATTAATTTGTTTTCATCAAAATATTTAAAAGCTCAAAAATGTCTTACCAGGAAATTTTGTTAAATATCTACTAACCAGAGCATAATTAAAAAGGGGTTTTCTTGAAGTAAAAATATTATTAACAACCTTAAAGCAACATTTATTTAAAAAAAATTATTTTAGTTTAGAATTTAAAAAAATGCTTTGGAGTGCAGAATTATCAAATCACAAAAGAATTTGTGTGGATTTTTTTTTTTTTGAATTTCATTTGTGTCAAAAAATTAATGAAATAAAAATAAAATTATGATCTCAAGGTAATGAAAAATTAAGAAAACTCAGTTTGAATGAATTAAATAATTTTAAAAGAAAAAAAACTTGAAAATGATACAGATGGTTTCCATACTGCAGAAATCTATGAACAAGCTAATTGAAAAGGAAGGGGGAAAAGATAGTTTGACATATTTCTAAGTCAGATTTCAGTGTTTTTAAAATGAAATTTTATTATTCTTGTAATCAATTTTCTTCTGTATAGTATACCTAACACTTTTTTTAATATCCCAGTCATTCTTTGTATGAATTTAATAATTTTATAGTTGAATCCATCATACATATTTTATTTCTATGTGTTTATATCTAGTACAATTCATTATTTCATGAAATTCAGCATTTTTAAAATTCTGTCAGTAGTGTGATGTCTGATATTAGGAATCAAATGATTTTTGGAATTTCGATTTTAATTGGGCAACTTATAATGCAAATTTGAAGTCTTTCAATGGCACATGTTTTCAGTCAATTATTCACATTTATATAAAGTTTTTTATATGCATTTTCCTCTTTATTTAATCAAACAATGATCAAAATTAAGATTAGAAATTCATATTTTATAAAGGAATTTCTTTATTTGAACTAAATTTTAATTTGTTTTACTTGGTGTTTGCTTAAGAAAGGTTATGTGAAATAACTATCTACCTATTAACATTGGATGGATGAAAGCTAATTCACTTCCTTTGTCTTCTCAAAATCCACTTTATACTATTAATTTTGACTTATTAAGGTATTCATAATAGATTTCATTTTGCTGTTCAATGAATGTCTATAATAGTATGCATTTAAATTTTATATATATTTAAAATTATTTTTATTTAATTTCTGATCCAAAACATATAATTTTATTATCTTTGAATTTTTTAAGAAAGGTAATAAATAGAATGTCCTTCAATTGTTTCCTATTTTTAGGAATAATTTCAGTTAATGTTCTTCATAATGATTCAGTTATCTATTCAGTTGCTATTCTTCATCTTTCAATACAGTTCAATCATTCAGTTACTACTCTTTTTTGTTATCATTCAGATGCCTATTTGGTCAATCAATGATTTTAATATGTTAAAGTCATTGACCAAATAAATGCTATTTGTATTGGCGATTTATGAGTATTCTGATACCAACCTGAACCAGACAGAATTATTTTAAAACAGCTAATATCTTAAAAATGATTGTGTATGGAAATCTGAGATATTAGGGTTTTGATTACATGGGTTTAACATAAATGAGATAATTTCTAGGTATAAACTGAGCACAATAATTACAAGATAGTTGAAATGCTAAATAATTTAATAGTGTATTAAACTGAATTCTTCTTGAATCTAAATGTTTGCTTGCGTTCCGAGACCATCTGATAATTTTCTTTTCTTCATTTCATATGATTATTATAAAAGCTAGCATTTTATCTTAAGTAATTTAATAATATACTTAAGTTGCATTATGAACAAAAAGTAGTATTTTGTATTGAAAGAAACAGAGGTAAATATTTTGGGTGAAATCATTCTGTTATTTATAAAAAATTATTATAACCTCAAACAAGATAAAAGTCAAATATAAAAGTAGGATATTTATAAGTTGATTTTTTTCTACAATGGTCATGAATTAAATATGGATTAATTTAGTGTTTTGATTTAAATATTAATACAGTTTTAAAGTGTGTAATGACACTTTTTTTCTGAAAATTTGATATAATAAGTTGTTAGCATTGTTCATCAAATATTGCATCTAATTTTATTTTTGGCTGCATATTTTTGCTTTTAGCTGTGCTTATGTATTATTTTGCAAAGACTTCTTTGCATATGATGAGGAATTCATATGAATGATATTAATGAATTAGTGTTTCAAAATTTGAATGAATAGATTAAAACTTCTGTTAACACATAATTATTATGCAATAGAAAACTTCTTAATAATGATTTAATATTGCCAATAGAAATATTGGTTCATCTAAGTGGAATTCAGATAGACTAATCGGCATTTGATTAAGAATTTAGTTTTGGGGGAAAAGCTGTCTTTTGATATTTCAGCATCTCTAAATTATTTGATTTCATTTCCAGCAAATTTATTAAATTTTCAAGTATTTTATTGAAAAAAATCTAATTTTCATATTTATAATAATTATTTCCAGTGTAATTACAAATGTGCATTTTCGTGAAGAATATGAAATGTATTAATCTGGGCTGCTTTTGTTATTTAATTATTTATTTCTTACATTATATGAGAATAATTATACAATAATTTTTAATTTAGCGAAATGTAAACATTTATTAATTTAGATTACATCTAGATATTAAGCAATATTTAAAGATTTATTGTTTTAAATTATATCCAGATTTCTATTTTGGTTCAAAACAAAAAAGGATTTTTTTTCAATAGTTATTTGCCAATTTTGTCAAGATTGTATTAAATTATATAATAAAAAAGATATGTATAAAATTTAACTACTACTTAAATGATGAATCATTGTTAATTGTTATTTAATCTCTGAAGTAATATTGAAATATTTCCTTACTTCGCAATTGTTTAGTATGAAATGAAGAAGCTGAGGACAATTCTTTGGACAAAAATTATCTTTTATAATGTATAGATATTTTTTATATTTTATTGAAATTATCAAATAAAAAATGCAATGATTTTCTTCGATCAAGCTTTTAAAAAGTTTTATATTCTGAGTTAGCTAGTTAACCAATTGCTATTATATTGTGTAAAAATATATATTTATACTTAACTAAATGCTTACATTTTTGGTGGTATGCTATGATGGAGGAGGGAATCCTTTGACCTTGGTACTTTTTGCCTTTAAAATATATTTATAGTTTCTATTCCAAAATATTTTTTAAAAAATAATTAATTCTCATGTTTGGAAGTAAATTATGGATGTCGTTTTCCAGATTTAAATTTTTTATATTTTTATTTAAATAAAAAAATACATCTCCTTTACCATTTAATAGAAAATATTTATTTTATGCAATTATATACAGCATATTCATTCCTTTCTTTTATACTTCCATTGAGATGGTTAATTTGATAACTAATTATCCTGTACTCTTTCTGTCTTTAAGCTGTGTATTTTATGACAGTGAATCATAAGTGATTTGTGAATTTTTCATAATTTTTATTTCATTTACATATTATTTAATTTGTTCATGACTTATTTTGCTAGAATTATATTAGCTGATTATTGAAAATATTTTGCTTTTTCTGCCAATTTTCTAGCTATAATATCAATTGATGTTCGTATTATGAATGATGTTTGAATAAAAAATGCCATTTAAGGTTAGTATTATGTGATACATTTTGCTTGTTTGTGAAAACATACATTAGAACTGTTACAGCTGTTAATTTATGGCCTGAATCTTGGGAAATTTAGGAGAAATTTTCATGTGATAGTAAAATTTATTAAATTTGTTTTTTTAATGTTAAATCTACATAAATTATTTGAGTATATGTATTAATTATTAGCTACTTTTTCCATAATATTTCTATGGAGACATATGTATTAAACACTGTATAATTTTTCATTCGTCTTGGAATTGTTTCATTAATGCATGCAAAAGAATTCCAACTTGATAGAGATGAGAACTTAGTATGGGGGGGGGAAATGATTATTCTTTGTCTGCTTTCATCTCTAAATTTTGCATACCTACAATGGCACTTCATAGAATTTGTTATTTATTTCCTTAAAAAAAAAATTATGTGTTGATTTTGAATCCAATAAGATAATTGTATCTGTCTAGATCAATTTCAGTAAAAAAAATGTAATAATGATCTAATTTTTAAGAAGCTAACAAAACACACACTTTATTTTAACTGCTTTTGTAATATTTTTTAAAAATCAACTTACTGTATTGCATTTAATATTTTTTTCTTCTCAATTTTGAAATTTTTTTAACCTGTGTTTACCCTTTTTCCTTATTCCTTTTATTGTTTATTTTATTAATAAGTTCACTTAAGTTTTTCCAATTCAGAAATATTAATATACTTTAAAAAAAGCTTAAATATATTTTGAAAAGGTTTCAAAATCTTGTTTGGTTTTAAATCTTTTTATTAGGCATTTTGCATATCACCTGGACCATAATATATATAAAACCAGATTAATATGTAATTTTGAAGCTAAAATAGTATAGATCCAGTTATATCAGACTTATCTAATGAGGAATTTTGATAGTTAAATTTATATGTACACATATGTTCTAATTGAACTCACTAAGCATTGCTCATTCATATTGGTTTACACAGTGAAATGTGTCATTGTATCATCAAAATATTGATAATTTAAAAATAAAAAAAAGAGAAAAACTAAAAAGGAAAGGAACTTAATGTCTTCGATTTTAGTGCTATTTATAATGATTCTAATTTTAACTTTAAGGTGGGGTTAAGTTGAAATTTTTTTTAAAAAAAAAAGATTCAATATATTTTGAAAAGATTTCAAAATCTTGGTTGGTTTTAAATCTTTTTGGAAGTTAGAATTCATTAAAAAATTATTAATAAAAATGTATTGTTCAAGCAAAGTAAGTAAAAATTTAGCAACATGCAAAGATCGGATTCAATTTGCAAAATGGATACATAGAATTCTTTTTTTATATTTAATTTTAGAATGCAGTAAAACTTTGAAGTACTGACAGTGATGCAAAAAAATGGAATGAACTTTAAAAAGAATAATGCTGTGTGTGTGTGTGTGTGCGTGCGTGCGTGCGCATAACAGGTTTATACATAGCTCTTTTTTCTCTGTGACATTGTTCTGTTGTTCTAAATTATTTTTCCTATTTTCTTGATTTGGGCCAGGTGTATTAAATCTTTTAGAATGATTGCTGTTAAAATGATGGCTATTATCTAGTAATAACTATTATGTCGAATGTAATATATGTATTAATGTAGTAATATGTATATATATATATATATATATATATATATATATATATATATATATATAACCAAATATTAAAATTAAACATTTTTTTTAAATATATTACTCTTTAAACGGGGATATGCTTTAAAAAAAATTGTGCTTTTTATAAAAGTGTTCAGTGAGATCTTCTTAAAATGTTAAAATTATGCAGGTATATTACAAATTAATGCTTTTTTTTAAAAAAACCCAATTATTTTATTAATTGAATAACTCTTACTTATGAGGCAAGTAATTAGGTATGAAAAATGAAAATGATTCATTTTTTTATGTTTCTGTTTTTATTATGTTATTGTTACAATTATGTTATGGTTTTTGTAACTTATTCATTAAAATTTAATTATATCTATTAATAATTATAAAATCCATGATGAGAGTAAAAAAATCGGCTCAAATTAATTTTCGAATTTTGTTTTAGTAGGGTTCATCTCCTTTGGTCTCCT
The DNA here is from genome assembly GCA_026289955.1 of Argiope argentata. Lineage (NCBI taxonomy): Eukaryota > Metazoa > Arthropoda > Arachnida > Araneae > Araneidae > Argiope > Argiope argentata. The sequence continues at coordinate 2,804,580 of JAOUZG010043731.1, forward strand.
TAAAAGACAAGGAAAGTGTCTCCCTTTCCTTGCTTTTCATTAAATGTTGCATGCTTTTTTAGTTTCTGATAAGGGAAAAGGAAATTCCGTGAAAATGATATATATTGCGTAAAATTTCAATGCAATTCTGTATTTTGGACTTTCGTCATCTGAAAGAACATTCTTGTAACTCTTTATCACTCTCTATATATGTGAATGTAAGAACTCAAAAACAGGAACTAGCATAAGAAATTTTTAAAAAATTATATGTCCTCTAAAGCAGATATCTTTATCTGCTTAGTTTACTTTATATTAAATTCGTCAATGTTAAGACTGTCCATATGATTGTTAACCTGAAGACACAAGATAGAAAAATGTGAATTTATTTCGCAATTTTTGACCAAATTCTCTTAGATAAATGAGCAACTTTTGAAATCCATATTCTGTTTTTTTCCATTCGCTATAGGAACCCCTGCAGGTGGCATCACCGAAAGTGCACCACATATTCTTTCATACAATGTTTTATCCTTTACCCCACCTATTCCATTATAAAAGTGTGAACTTTGGTCAAGGTCATGAAGGCCATGCATGATCAGATTTCTATTTTTAGAAAGATTTTTTTTATTTCTGTGCTTTGTAAAGACAAATATATATATATAATGATTATTTTAAACTCTTAATTTAAATCCTAATTAGTTTCCAAATTTTTATCTTAATTTAGCCAAAGCAACTTCATTCTAAAAATGTTCTCATATTTCCTGATCTATTCCACTTGCTCTAGTTAATTAATTCACCAGAAGCTTTGTGAAATTACTAAATCGGCTAAAAGCCGACTAATTTGCACACTCCAAGTGAAGGGATAAAAAATTGTCCACCCAATCATATTCCTTTAAAAGATCCGTATGAATCTCTTACACGAGATGTAAATGTGATTGAAATGTGTTAAAAATCCCTATTAAAATCTTAACAGTATATATTCGCATGGATAAAAGTTTCATGAACTTTTTCTCTTTCCGTTTTGTGTCGTTCTATGTTGTGCTCGTCGCTTCTGCTTGAACATAATGCTCGCTTCCTGTG
>JAOUZG010043731.1:2805735-2816631 GCA_026289955.1 Argiope argentata
TAAACATTTTGGCGTTTTTAGTTCAAAATGTGAAAAACATCCATATTTTAAATGTCAGTTTTGTTTACCAAATTATAATCATTTAGTTAGTCTTTACTTGCATTCGGAAGAACAGATTTCTTGTGAATATATTTTGTTCAAAATATGATAGAAATCTACAAATTTGGTAAAGAAACCACACACCAAATTTCTGCCCACTAGGTGGAAGTGTTGTGGAGGTATCGTATCACAGATGAGCCTACAAAATTCCAAATAAGGAGTTAAGGAGGTGTGAAATGTTGTTTTAAAAATCAAAAGAACAATCCTAATTTTTTTTTCTCTTCAGCAGATTTTTACAACATCCTTATTATTTCTACTATCTACCTATATCTTTAAATGTGCACTAATGAAATGATAAGTTCACAGTAATTTACATTATGGTTTTTTACGATTTATTTTACAAATTCTTTTAAATTATAATAGTTATTATAATATTCTATAAAACAGTATTAAATTATAAGAATATTTTTTGTTGAAAGAATGCATAATTTTCAACCCGTTATTCTTTTAAAAAATGTTAATAAGAATTTTATGCCCTTTTTCTTATGAATATCGCACTTATTTTACTCCACTCCAAAATATTGACTCGATTGGCGTAATCGAACAGGTGGGTGTACAAACCCGCCTTGTGCAGGTCCGTTTCTTTCATTCCCTTCTTTTGAACTCCGACCTTCAATTTTTACTATATTATTTTCTGTTGCGAAAAAAAAAAAAAATGAGCGGCACGCCTTAGCCGTGGAATTTCTTGGCATCGATGGTTTTCTTTTTAACTTGAAGTTTCACTCCGCCGACTTACACGACGGTGTGCAAGTTTAACCTCCTACATACAATCCTACGATTATTCTCGCTTCCCTTTCACATGGTTCAATACCAAATGCTCTCCGGTAATAGGATTTCGGTTACTTGGATTCGGAATTTCTGAAAAGTTGCCTATGCAGAATAGTTTGGATAATTGGGCAAGCAGTTGCGAGAGTTACAAATTTAGCTCGCGTGTTTCGCCAGATAGTCAAAACACGTATATCAAAGACTATTTTTCTGAGCCATTTTTGAAACCGAGTTTATTACGTTGCCTGGTTTTAAAGCTTGTTTCGAAGTCCCGCTATGTTTTATGTTTGTCCTGTTTCTTTTACTGTTGTGAGGGTGTAAATTTTTAGAAGAGACGGCGATGAAGGTTAGTTATCTGATACTGATAAAATGTTTCGTCACTTTGTCATTTTTAGAAAATATTATATTGTTCCCTTATACTTATCTGCTGAAGGATTGTGAATTCTGGGTTAAAAAATTAATTATTTGCAAAAGAACTTTAAATATTTGGAAAAAAAAATATTTAGGTGGTAGGGTCATTATTAGGGGGAAGGGGAATATGATGAAAAAAGGTGACTTTAGTATTTATGAAATACCGTACAGTCCCGGCTAACCCAATATGAAAGGGGTGGGGGGAGGAATTTGGTTCATTTGGGTTTGCGATTTTTTCTGGCTAAGCCGTGAATATATTATATTGTATCTAATTAGAATGTACAACTTTAAAATGTTTCCATGCAAAACAAATTCAACATTCTTTTTGTAGATTACACTTATGCTGTTAATTAAACTTAAGATGGAAGTAGGTGCATCAATATATGCATAATAATTGTTTATAAAATATGAAGTGTTGTATACTTATCATGAAACTTATCATGAAGCTTATCAAAAAACGCGATAATTTGTTTCGTCATCTTTCTCCTAATGTTTTCTTCTTTTTATCAGAAGATCATTAGTGGTTGTTGACATTCAATATTGTTCATCAAATCTTAGGATAAACTAAAATAACAGTATATGTATTGTGTTTTATATGCTGCTTTAAAAGAAAAAATACCGATGCCCTGTATGTAATAATTTACAACTATTAATTTTAATTGTCACTATTTAAAAAACATGGCATTTTAATACGGTAGTAAAAATAAGCTCTTTCAACTCAAACTTATCTCTAGTGCTCCAAAACCATTGCTCTATCATCTACATCGGTTTCTCCGATGAAGTCAGCATTTGGTTGCGAGTTTTCAATATCTTTTCGTAATTTCTTCTAAATCGGCCGGGAAAAAACATTTATACACGACTCCATGTCTTCGAAAAAGAATAATAATAATTACCACATTCAATATATATTTTGGGCAACACACTTTTCGGTTATTCCTAATTCAAACTTAACTGTGATGAAGACTTTAGTTATAATTTGTTTTTTTTTAGTTGCAACTAATAAATTGAAATATTACATGTTGGCAACTGAAGTTGTCTGTATCTAAAAAGTCACAAATGATCGCATCACTAGTTGGATGACTTGGACCTTGTTTCTAGCGGACCATAAACTATAGAAAGGTCGGCATAAAATAAAATTTTCATTTTAAATATCATTTTATTATATTGAATGTTGATTTCAAGCCAATTTTGTGAAAAGATGTAAAATACTTATAGGAGTCATATTAAGAAAGAAAAATTTAACACTGAGAAACTACTAGTGAGTTGAAATTTTATGCTCATAAAATTATATCTCTCATTTTTTATATTCCGAAACGTATTGGATTGGTGTGACTTAATCATAAACGCTATCAGAATATACTACTTAAGTTGCACCGCCTTCAACTATTATTATTGATTTATAATTATTATCACCTCATCCACGATGATGAAATTTAGATTGAATAAATTTAATGAGAAGTTGATATGAAGTCTATAAACAAATCTACTTGGAACATATTTTTTTAAATTTTCATTCTATTCTTATTAAATCATGATTTTTTTTAAATAATCAGAATTTTTTTAAAAAAAAGAATTAAACATTTCAGTCCAACATAGAACTCCTAAAGTTGAAAAGAATTATTACATCTTTTTTTAAAAAAAAATTATTATTATTAACTGTAGAATGCGCTAATATTTTTCTTTGACTTACTGGAATCCATGGTTTTAAACTTTGAATGCGACCGTGCAGAAGTTGTTTGTAGCAATCGTATTTTCGATTTTATGTTATTTATTAAACAATGTTCTAAAGGGGGAAAAAAATCAACAATATTTGCAAAATTAAACGTAAAAAATTTTCATGGAAAGGATTGTCACTCAAATCTCTTTAATTTTGCTGTGAAGTAAGTTGTTTCGTGTATGTGTAGATAGGAACTGATATATTATGAGGTAAAACTTGTCTAGTAAAATTTAAACTGAGTCATAGATTAGTATTTCATTCTTTATGTTTGTCTGTCTATGAGTGAGCCTTAGGAAAGGATTAAAGTGTTCAGTACACCTGCTGGTGAGGTCGCATTGGACAATATTAAGGTCACAAAAATAAACCAATATGCCCTTCTTTCTAATTCTTTAATATTCAAAGTCATTTCGACTTGCAGCATTACAAAAAAATTACCAGTAATTATTTTAATTATATATATGTAACATAACAAACATAAACAAAAATTGCTGCTTCATTACTTTTTTTAAAATTCCAATTTATGTATCTAAATAGAAACAAATAATTTAACAACTAAAGAAAAAAATTGCTAAAAATGTTTTTAACTTAAAAATTGCTTTTTTTTTTTTTTTTTTTTTTTGCAAATAAATTATATGCATTCCATGTTTTGTTTTTTTCAAGTGACCTTAGTATTATTTTTCAAATCCATAAATATTCTTTCTTTAGAATTCAAGTTGACTTGAATTAATCCATATTAGTTCCCCGAATCCTGTCTAGATCATCCCACCAAAAGCACTCCCTAAAATTTTACTTGTTATTTCAGGTTGTGAGCCATTGACCTAGAGCGCGAGCTAGTTTTTGTGACAGCTTCATATGATTCGGCGCAATCGAAAGCCCACACACTCCACTGGGTAATTTTTTGCTTTCTTTCCCCTCCCATTCGAAGCTTGACACTGTTACGGAACTGCAGCACATTTTGAAATAGAAGAAACGGCAGAACAACTGAATAGTGTGAGGGAGACACGTTTTCCCATTGACCTAGAAATACAATAGCAGTTTTTATTTCGAACGAATCTCAATGTTCCTGCAATTTGATTGAACGGACCCCCTTCCTACTAATGCGAAATTATGAGCGGTTTCTTATAAGAAAGTTCCTGCGGGTAACTTTTTTTTCTTCGTTCGTCTTTTTCCCCGGAAGCTAATTGTTTCAGCGGGCGACGTAAAAAGAAGAGAAAAAAATCTGACGTAACAGTATAAGAAAGAGTAAAAAACACACCCCAAAAAAAGCTAAATTTATGACTCACGACGATAGTCCATCATTTCATCAAAAGAACTGCCCGATCTCTTGCCATCTCCCCACCCCACCCCTCCTGTTTCTGGTAAGTTGTTTCTGTATGAGGAAACTGTGCTGCCAGAACACCGCTTCTCTACCCTCCTAGCATCCCTGCTCTCCCCCCTTTGTGCGGAAGTAGGTCTCACCCGGTTGTGAACTGGGCTCTCTGATATAGCCGATTCATGGCCGCCAACATTTGCACGGCTATCGCTCTTTTTGGCTGCCTGTGCCTTTCTCGGACTTCTTTGTTTTATATTGATTTTGAAGTAGATATAATATGACCCTCAAAATTATCGAATTATCTATTTTCTTGTTATGATTTAACTTTTTTTCTGCTAGTGTTTGCTTATAAATGGATATGGTTTACTTTGGTAAGCGTAGCGGTGGTACAATGAGGCAAGAAGTTCGAAATAAAGAAATGTTTTTTGTTTCATATCAGTGATATCATTGTTTCACTTTCTGTTTTTGTATTCGAAAGGATGTTTGAAAAAAAGCCGGCGAATGTAAACTTTTATAGAGTGTTAGGGTAAACAAGAGGGGACAAGATGTGAATGGATCGAATAAAACTACTTATGTTATGTAAGAAATATATATTTATCTAGAGTCCACTGAAAAGCCTTATTTATAAATCATAATCCTTATACAGTTGTGGAGTTATCGTTAGATGGAACTAATTTACAAGTGCAGGTTATTGCTTAAAGAAGAAATTTTGGAAGTTTTCATGAATCAATTTTTTTGAAATTATTTTACTTTCCATAGCCACGGGGTGCTGGGACTAAAACCTTTTCTCATATTTTGGGTGCCATTTGTTCTTATTAAGACACTCATAGTGACGGAGAAGGCTCGAAGAAATTCTACACCACGGCTACTGCTGCTACCGCAACGTCATTTGCTCTATTGTCTCTGCGTAAGAGAGAGTCAATCGGAAAACACTATTGCTGGTTGTCTAATGCGAGAAGTAGCAACAAAAAATAAATGCGGATGAATGTGCCGGTTATTTCATCCAATACCGCATTTGAATTTCTCGTACACGAAGGAACAAGAGTATAATTGTTTTTAAAAAATCGACAAATCTTCATCTTTGAAACTTTTTTGAGTTTGGAAGACACAATTTTTTCAATATGCTTGCCTGTGGACACGAGAACTGAAAAACTTCATGATCTAGGCAGATGAAATTTGCTATATGTACGACATCAAATCTGTACATTTCGATCAAATTTTGAACGAAAGCCATGCAGAGGAAATATGTCTGTCCGAGCACAAGATAACTAGAATACGTAAAGGCTCAGGAATTTGTAAAATTTACTCTACAAATTTACTATCTAAAATGCATATTGGTTTTACAATTAGAAATTACAATCGTTGAGATGGTTGACCGTCTATTGATCTGAGCTTTTGCATGCAGGTAAACGCGATAACTTAAATAAATAAAATTTATAATGTTATTATGAGTGATTCTGTTTATATACCATATACATAGCATAGAGTAGTTGAACATAGCTCTAAGTCTATAAAACTCAATCAACCAAATTGTTATTATGATTGTAGTACTCTCTCAAATTTTGGTTTCTGTATGTCAGAAAAAAGCGTAAAAAGTAAGCATATTCAATTTTCAGGTACTTGCGCATGAACCGCATGTCAAGGCTATAGTCCCTCCTCCCCCCAAAAAAATCCTACATTTACGTCAAAAATCTATATTTCTTTATTTTTATTCGCAATTAATACGCAAGGTACTGTTTGTCAACGGATTCTGAGACAACCACATTCCCATTCCATCTCATTAAGGAGTCATACTCGTAATCATGAACGCATTTCCGGTATTCACCTTTGACTTAGGATTTCTCCCATTATATACTTTTTAATTCAATTTTTTTTTCTCGTGGGTATGAATGTTGTGTTATTTCTGAAAGCATTACTCAAAATTTCGTATTGATATATGTAGCCAAAGTGATAACAATTTCAAGAATTGTACGAAGAAAAGTTTATATAATGTCATTAGATATTGTGATCAAGAAACAGAAAATTGGGGGGATTAAAATATTCCTGAAAAAAGTTAACATATAATAAAGATCAGTATTATTTTGTAAAAAAAGTAATTACCAAATTTTAAGAACAGAAATTTTTTATTTATTCTTCATTGTTTAATGTTTATGTTTCTTGATTTAAATAAAAATTGCTCTGGAATATTTTACTATGGATTAGTACCTTTTCCATTTCTGTATTACTACTTATCTGTCATGATTACGTCTCATAAAACTGGGAGTCTTCATTGTTTAAATCTAAACATCTCTTTTCATCTTTCTTTTTACCCTTATTTTGACGAATCAAACCCATCCTTATGCATGCGTAGAAGTGCGGATCTGTTACAATCCGTTGTCAAACTGTATACGCGAACTTACCTTTAGTTCACGATTTTTTGGCAGAGGAAAGAAGTATTAATTGGGGGGGGGGGGGCTCCACGAAAGAATAAAAAATTTCGATGCCATTTCCGCTGTTTCTTGTTAAGCATTTTTTTTACAATCTATCAGAATACTTTGACCCTATCCTTTCCAATTATTAAAAATTCTTTCCAGAATATATTATGAAGCTTGTATGATCTTTGTTAATTTCTCCAAAATACAACTTTCGCCTGCTTCGTTTCATAACTAAAGTCGAGTTTTTACCATATAATTGTATTGCATTTATAAAGTAAAATCGATTTAGCATTTCTCTGCATTCAGCTGCTTTTCGGAAGTGCGCACTTCTCTCTGTCGATTTATTGCCAGTGTCAACGCTGATTTTCATCGCTCCCGTGTTCTTGATGAGTCCTCACTTTATTAGCCAACTGATAAATATACCACAGTATGGTATACGCTCGATTTCGCTTGAAGGTTTCGAGTAATGAGACGTGATATTTTTATGTCACGGATAATTAAATAGTTATCCATCTCGTGAACGCAACTTTTAGAATGAGTGACCGTGACCTTTTGCCACACTCATGCTCGTTTTTAAACAGTAATTGTGTTTTATCAGTATGCATCAGTAACTTTCTCTTATTCCCTGTCAATTAATACATCCTTTATTTTTACTGTTTTTGTCGGTATATTTCTCACTGAGATTTCTTTCAGCTATTTAAATGTCGTATTAACTAACATATTTAGAATTTTATTTGGTTTCTTCGATAGTCATGCCTTGTTGGGATCCAATTTGAATATTACCCACTGCTTCAGTAATAACTGCAGTTGAATTGAGCCTAAAATGAATCCTGTTGTTCTGTTTCTTGCTCACCTTCAATTAGTTGTACACCTCATTGTAACTGCAAAAGAATTACCCCCTTCCTTTCGAAGCGTCAGCTAAAATTGAATAATCACCATCGTTACGACAGCAATCGGCCGGTAACTTTGGTTGAGTCCTAATGTCCGTCACCGGCCTCTCTACAGCTCTTCGCGTATGGAATATAACCGTCATCGGAGTGGAAGGAACCAGCCTCGCGCCATTATTTTACCTACCCCGAAATCGAATAATAACCAATATATGATAGCGTCAGCCATTCCTTCATTTTGGTCATTTGGAAACCCTTGATTGTAAGTGACATTCTAGACTTAAATGATAATTATGTCATTTATTTACCGAAAACTCAAAATGAGAATATCCTTTTCTCCTTCCTTGTACTCAATGTAGTATACCAGAAAACATACTCAAATAAAAAATAGGGCTGGCATGCCTATTATTATTATTTGCTCGGATTCACATATCTATAGCCCATATTAGTATTGTAAATCCGTCCTTATGATGGTGCTTATTTCTATAATGGAAATTTCTATAAATGGAATGTTAATGGAGCAATGTAATGGATTATGTGCTTTATTTTTCAGTTTGTTGAAAAATTTTGTTACTTAAAATATGCTTATTTGAATACTAATTTAAATTCTATAAAAAAAATTACTTTTGAAAGTTTGGTGTAGAAAATAAGATGAGATCTTGAAATTTGCATTTCCTTAGTGTTCTTAAACTATATCTTTATCTGAAGTGAATTCGAAAGTATGATAAATATCCCTAGTTTAATGCTCTGAAATTAAAACGATATTTGATTTTAATTTCATTGAATTTGAATATGCGACTTTTATTAAGAAAAAAAATTTGAAAAGCAAAATAAAATTATCATAATAATGGAAACATGTGTGTGGACTCTTTGAAACCCTTAATCAGATTCTTATATAATAATCGAGTCATAAGTAATTCTTAACCTTATCTGTCATTACCAGAAGCATTTCGGAGAAAAGTTACTAACACGTTATTGATCCTTGCGCTGAATTTCTTAAAATATAATTTATTTGCAGTCTTACCTAAGATCCACTATTTTAGTGGAGAAAAGGCAGTGTGTGTGTGGTGATGGGGTTACTGAACCTTTACTGGGGAGTATGCAAGAAATTTTTTTTTGGGGGGGGGGGGGTAACTCCTGCTGGTTTATCGATGTTATCGTATGACTTACAAAGCATCTGTAGGAATAGTTATAACAATTTTGTGAGTCGGAAAACCGCATTTCGGGTCTGTTTAACAGCTGATGAAATTTTAGAAAATTTCCTCTTAAGGTTTTAGAAGCTTTAAGATAACGCTGTGATTGGAACTACCTCCCTGATATATTTGAAAATTGAATGAATTTAATAAAAGCATCTGTCATTCGTTAACAAATGTTTTTACATCATCGCTCATTTTCAAAAGAAAGAAAAAATTATTTTAATTTTTCTTTTCCTTCCAACTTGATCAATCTTTAAAGTTTGAAATAGTCATGTAGAATATGAACAAAGTCACATCCATAATATTTTTTGCCCTTAAGCCATTTTAAGGTGAAAAAAGGAATTCATAACAACCTCAGCAACTATATTTACGTTTAAAGAGATTAAAGGGTTAAGACATGTCAATGTTTATTTATTTTACATATATTTCAGTTTATTTTTATTTCTGTGTACAACAGACTTCTAATGCTTTGTAAGATCTTAATCCCATTAGTATTCTTAACTTGGACGGATGCCTTAAGCTGATTATATAGGTAACGCCTTGGTAAGATAAGATATTAACATTATCCTGTAGTAATTTTAACCACAGATGCTTTTTTTAACATGATAGAGAGGTAAAAGCAGACGTCCTCCTCGCAGTGTGAGATTGCGAGTATTTTTCTTTGAATGGAAAGGAAGTTACTACAATATTTTGAATGAATCATGATCAGGGATAGTAACACACACAAGCCAATGACCTTACCTTAACTTGCCTCCGTACAGGAAGTGTTGTTTAAACATTTGATTTATGAATGGTCGTGTGGTCTTGATATCAGATTTTGGCAGAAAATTTCTCATTGGACTCAACAAAAATAACAGACGAAGGTAGATAAAAAAAAAAGGAAAGAAAAACGGTTTCGTGCTCTGTTTTGTCAGTTGGTAGTGATTCTGTTGTAACAGGAAGTCTGCCAACTTCTTTTTAATGAACTCCAGAATCGCTGATACTATTTCGGTGTTTTATACTGGAGCTTTCTGTTGAACACTTGAATGAAGGAAAATTAATTACTGGTAAATGAATATTTTAAAATTGTGTATTTAAGAAAACAGAAGAATAAACATTTGGAATGAAATCAGCTGTTATTTTGCAACCAAGAATTGAAACTTGAAAGATATAAGGTATTGGGATTTATAGCTACAAAGGCTTTTATCCCCGGTTTCCAGAAGTTAGTATTTAAAAAATCTTGTCAATAAACAAAAAAAAATGGAGTTTCACTCAGTTAAACCAAGAATTTTTAATGATTCTTTGAATAATATATTTTATTGTTAATATTGCCAATATTATTGATAAATTTTTTTAAATATCTTTTTCCTTCTAAATTGTGAAATATTAAACAAAGCAAAATTAATTCGATGTATTTAAACTTTTATAAAAAATGAAATGATTTTTTTAATTTTTTTATTTGTGATACAAAAGAAATTAATTAGTGGCAAATTATTAAATTCAACTTTCAATTTTTGGAAATTATTCTTGGTTTATTTATTGATATACTTTTGAATAACTTTTCGCAGTATCATTTAGTATTAATTTCATTTTCCAAATTCTGAATATTTTCTCCTGATGAAATTTAATTTTAGACAGTGAAAAACTTAGGTTCCCTCTGCCTGAAATTTGATACAGAGGAACCATAAGATGACTGACTTTTAAATTGAATACTTTATTAAATAACCCCACTTGATATAAGTAAATAATAAGTATGTATGCATATTTTCTATTTATTCATTTTCTAGAAATTTATTAATTACAAGAATATCGGCTTGACTGTAAGTCTAAATTTTACTTTAAGTTCTAAATTGCGCAGAATTTCCCCCCTCCTTTCCACAGAACTTAAAATGCCGTTTCGATTATTCTTTCTAAAACCATTTAATTCCAAAATACTTGCTCATAAACTCTCTCCTTTCATCTTAGGCCCGTTGAGCTCGTCATAGTTGGTTTCGATAACATTTTAGACTGTCAGTTCTCACATATACACATCAAAATTTCCACCCGTACGAAGTCGCGGGTGAGAGCTAGTGTGTGTGTGTGTGTGTGTGTGTGTGTGTGTGTGTGTGTGTGTGTG
>JAOUZG010043731.1:2817107-2859714 GCA_026289955.1 Argiope argentata
ATATATATATAATGTTTTTAATCGTTTTCTGGATTTAATTTTAAATTTACAATTCGTTATGATTTTAATAAGAATTGAATAAGAAAATAAGAATATTTCTAGGGGGATGTAAAAGAGAAGGAAGGTGATTATGTGGGCATTTTTCTTGCTATATCTTAAAATTTTGACTCTATGAAAATAAAATTTGTCATCGTCCTTTCTTTCATAGAATGTTCTTCTATTTAAATTTAATATATATTCTGTCTCGATTTCTTTTAAAATGCAATGGCACGTGCAAATCATTCATCATTTCTTCATTTCTTTCTTCTTCATTATTTTTTCCCTTTTAAATTATAGATGAATAGTATTTAAAAAACAATATAGTACTTGTAAAATAGAACGCACATAAGTAAGAACAATGGAAAATTAACGGAGTGTGACAGCCTTGGGCTTGGAATTCCCTTTTACTTTAAAAGTGAAATATAAATGTTTAATTCCAAAAACTCTCATAATTAAGACATTTATTGTCGGGTCGTTCTGAGGACGTTTTCACTCACCATTCCCCTTGTCTTTGAAAAAGACTCGAAAGCCTACTTTCCTACTTTATATATATTTTTTATTCGTTTATTCTTTTAGCTGAATGTTTCAGGGAGAATGAATGGGTTGAATGATTACTCATGTGGTCGACCTTGCTCTAAGTATTGTGGACATGAGCTATCGGGAAAAGTTATAATTTGACCATTTAAAGGAACATATTCTGCGTGCGGTTTATCTGCTGTTTTCTATTTTGAACCAAATGATTTGTTTCAAGGTAGTTTATTTGAAATGAGCAGTTTGTGCGAAAGTACTGAAAATCTCTTCAGTATAATTTTTGGGAAAATGCTACATAAATAAATATTTATTTTAACCACGTCTGTTTCTAGTATGTCAACAAAATCGAGTTAAATCATTGAGTAAAATAATGTCTTTACAAGAAATTAAAGCCAATTAAGAAAAGTCTTTAATTCCTTTCTAATTAAATTGTTCTTTTACTGTTGTTTTTAATGTTTTTAAACTTTTCGACTTCTCTTATATTAATAATATTAATTAGTCACTTTCCTTTTATTTACCATTCCGAATTTTTAAAAAGATTATGTTTTACTCTCAATTATAAATAATTTTTAAACTCTTAATCATATTACACTTTCTTCAGTTTTAACCACTGCTGATAAGAATAGAAAATTGTTTCTTATATATATTTTTAAACTTTTACCGATTAATTTTGTGATGTTCGTTTATTACTTTAGTTTTTAGCTGTTTTATAAAATTAATTTAAACTTATATAAATAATGACATGTATACTATACACGTCTGACAAATTTTATTTAATCTTTGTGAGATTGAACTGTTTTTCAATTTATTGTGCACATTTCTCAAACAATTTTTTGTTTCTTTTAACTGAGATTTTACTCCGAAAATTAACTGAAAGATAAAATTAATAGAAGATAAATATTAGCTTGGGGACAATATATAAAACCTTTTTCTTGGCCAACTGAAAAATTTTCTTGTTAAATGGATCACAGTTAGAAAAAAAGTTCTAGATATTTATTGTATTATTTTAATGAATTATTAATATCGTCTGATATAAAATGATGTAAAAATTAGTGTCTGTTAGAGATATTTCAATTCTTTTACGAACTAAAAACTATAATTCTTTAGAATTTATTCCGTTACAGTGTTTATTGAAGTGTCTGGCTTGTCAATTGAGTTTTCCTCAAATATTGTTAAGATCAATCCAAGGAATTTCTGTTGATCACTGATTATGAAGGTTGTTGATTTAACGATTTTTCTATTTTGGTTAATTAGATATGTTTGATATCAAAAGGTTATTGGGAGCAATCTGAGATGGAAGTCTTTTTTACCATCTCAAAATCGTGGCAACATCTTATCAACTACTTGTGTCTTCTGAATACGTGGAATACTTTTCTTTGGGCATTTTTCGTTAGAATTATGAAAACAAATTAAAGAAACATATAAACGATCAAATTTGTCGTAAATCGGTCAATAGAAACCAGCTTCTGTAATGCCAATCGATGAATTTCCATTATTGACAAACACGATGCAATATTACCATTTTGGATTTTAACATACTTAACAGGATGGAATATGCATAAATGTCACATTTGACAGTAAACCTAACTAAATTTTGTTTCAAAATGCACGACGAATAAATTATAATACTTGGATTACTAATTTTTTCTACTTCGACTAAGATTTTTCTCTCCGATCATTTTTTTCCCAATATTAATCCATGATATGTTGGTACATTTCAGTTTCTGATTGGGGAATTAAAACTTTGTAGAAAATTTGCCACATATATGATCAAACTTATGCAAAACCACTGTTAGGATCAAACACTATTGATATGTGATGATTAGGAAAAATATCTTAGCTTTATTATTTGAAATAGGCTTAGATTCACGCTATTTCAAAATCTTTGTAGTGTAACTTCGAAATTCGTCTTGAATTTAATGGAAATATAAGATATTCTGCACATAGCTAATAACTCGGTGTCATTCCAAAAATACGACGTATGTCAGATATTTGAAAATGCGCTTATTCCGTAACATTAAAAAAAAAACATTATGTCACCGCTTTTATCACTTCTTTATGCTACGTGTATTATAAAATAGCCAATTTCACTACGTTTGCAATTGATGCTTCTGTCATTGAACCATTTCCTTTTGCGGAACATTAGCAACGCGGCTGGTCTCTGGCAGGATTTTGCCATGAATAAAAGGGATTGTTATTCCGACTCCAAGTGTGTGAGCAGTCGGTGATCATGTCATTGAATGAAGTAATTCAGACAATTTTCTTTCTACTTAGCACTGTACAGATATTTTTTCTTTCTTTATTTTGCTCTGCGTTCTGCGAGATTTCGAGGTTTCCCGCGTTTCTGTCGTCAACTTCCGGTGAGCTCGGCCTGTCTCAAGTTTCAGTGTCTGTAATCGGTTAGTGACGACGAACATGCAAAAGATAACTTGACTAAGATGCTTGACCTTGCACGTTTTTCTGCGCCGGTTATGGTTCGCTCTCAGCTGTACGAATTGCCTCTTATTAGCTGGAAAACTTGTTCTGAATGCGTGATTAGAAAATGGAGAATCCATGGTTTCGATATCACTTTGAGGGGGGAAAAATGGATTATTAATATCCATTTGTTTTAATTTGAGAGACGAGTTTAAAATCTTATCTTCGTTTATAATATTTCTACCGATCTAACTTTTGAAAGCTCCTAGTGTTTGTAGTGTTTTCTACTGTGTTCTTTCATCAGTTGTTCTGCTTATCAATCAATGACCCTTTGAGCTAAGTTTATGATTATTTTTTCCATTTCTTTACTGAAACAAATCTGATTACTATGAAATTAAATTCGTCTTTATTATTAACTAGCCGCCTTTGGCGATCAGCTGGTTCGCCAGGGATATTAATTTTACTATTTCCAGTTTGAGTTTCTTATACCTGGGACATGGGTTTATGATCTGCCCCCCCCCAAAAACTAAGCATTAGTCTGTATCAGACATCAAAGCTGCGTTCAGTGTGCGTATGAATCATCCTAATAGAATAATATCCCATGATATCCTAGTGCTATTAAAAACGTAACTTTCAAAACACCCTCCCTTCTAACCTTCACGGTTCAATAACTTCATCTTATTCCTCATGTGAATGGCACAGATATTAAATGAAACCCATTTTCTTCCACTAGTGGAAGAATATAACGCAATTGAATACTTGATGAAACATTAAAAATGGTTTGAATTTCAACTGAATTCAGTTGGAATTAAGTGCAAATGTAATTTTTTAAAATTGCCATAATTTAGAAAAATTGGCAAAACTGTTAAATAGGTGTCATTAGAAAGATAAATTTCTTAAAATTTTGAAACGGTGCAAAAATATTTACGAAATAATATTTTCAAGTTATCACTGAAAAACGCCAAAATTTCGATTTCATGTCACTTACTTTCCTGAAATATTGCTTGCCAATTGTTATTTATTATGATACTAATACACCAAACACCTAAACAAACTAATAACACCAAAATACTAATATGGATTTAAAAAAAAAAATACCTGTAACTTATTCGTTATTGTGGCGGATATTATAGAATTCTTACGATTCTTGATGAAAAAGCACTTAACATATATTTTTTATAAAATTAATAAAATATGGAAAACTCGCGGCAAAAAATTATCATTTACTAGATATATAGCAATTTTAAGTTTGCAAAAATTATTTTTGTACTATAATATTTTCACAAATTATTGTACATGAATGGCGATTTTTTTAAAAAAATTCTAATTAAAAATTTTAAAATAATCATTTTTAGTGGCTTATTCCCATCTTTCAAAATGTATATTCTAAATTCGATATCTCTTGGTCAAACGATCTCGCCTTTAGATCTACTAAAATCATGTCTATAAACTCAATAACTCAAAAATGTGAAGAAATAAGTCAGTGACATTTTTATGCAAAATCCTATTATGGCAAGTCTGTCCGTTTGCGTCTGAACATAACTCAAAAATTCTACGAGAGATATTTGACACCCGGCATTATTACAAAAAATTGTAGGTATACATATAAAATTCTGGTCGGAATTCCTCTATGAATTGATTGTTGATCCATTTATCTTTTGATGCATTTGTGTATGTGATAAATAATGAGGATAATGGTAATGCGGTAGATAGAAAAAAAGTTTTATGTAATCCTCATTGCGAAATTTCATATTTAATTTTGTATTGCGTACTTGTTTAGAATCTCGACTATTTTCTATGGCATTATGTAGGCACAATGTACCAAGCACAAAGATGAAAATTTAATTTTGCATTATATTTATCAAATCACTGATATATGTGTATAAATATAGGTACCGTCGGTTTGTGGGAAAAGATTCCATACACATTCAAAATTTTCTGTGCGATATCCTTCTCCTTATATCTTTACATCTTGGCAACGTTCTTCATCCTTGACGATGCACTGCTATATGAAAATTCAGGGAAAGGGATATTTCTTAACGTGACGCCCTCATCGTCCGATTGCGGTTTAAGATCGCGAGATCCCCTCACCGCCGTAATTTATCCTAGAATCTGCACTAATCCAGTGAAATCCGATCCGTTAAATGAATTCAGAATTTCTGTGACTTTCCTTGTGAAATTTACCCTTCTTTTTTTAGTAAAATTTGCGTATTTTAGCCTTGAAATTGTAAGTGAATGTTTTTATTATTATCATTAATAATAATAATAATAATTTTTCTCTTACTGCACAGTTTAGTAACATGATAAAGTTGTATAACTACGTTCTGTTAGACATGTTTTCTCTATCATTCTATATGCTCCTTTATTTTATACAATGTTTTAAGGATGCACATCAGACTATTTTGTGACTATAAAGGCTTTTTAAAAAAAGTTGAATAGTTTGTGTTGAAGTTTCTATCAATTGTCTGGCACAGATCGTCTTCAATCTTTAGTTCAGGCATTTATTTCACCAAAAGATGTAGGGGGGGAGGTAAAACTAAAGAAAATACGTCTAATAAGACGGAATTCAATTAGATATAATCAAGAATTCTGGAACCATATTAGTGCTTATCAGCCCTATGCCGAGTTGAATCCTCGTTAAGTACTTTGTTCCGAAATCATGAAATGAACAGTACCGTAGTCTTAACATATTTCAGAAATTAGCTATTTGAGAAGGACTAATTTTTCAGAGATAAAATGTTGGCGTATTTAAAAAGGTTTTCATGCTTTAATTTGGAACTTTTTTTTTTCGAAAATTGACTGAACGCGTCGTTAATTTTTTAATTTCTCTTCAAAATCCACTTGTATACAGAATTTATATTTAAATGTCACGAATAATACTGCTACTTTCCATAGTCTTTCAATAATAGTAATCCAAAAAGTTACCTAAAAATTCTAATGCCTATGGTTTCTTAGGTTTCAGATGCGAGAATCGCAAACAAGATAAATATTGTGTAATTGAATTCTAGATTACTGTATTCCATTCATACACAGTGCTAGGGATACTTTTATATACCTACAAGTTTTTAAGTATACATTTTCAGAAAAGTTTCACTTATAATGTATTATTCGCTTATTTTTCAATATATGGAAGGAAGATTTAATAAAACACATTAATGGAGGACAAATTTAAAAAAAGTTAGCAATGAAATAGGAAGGAAGGAATAAAACGCTGTTCTTAGCTTTTGCAGGGTTAAACAGAAACTAAGATCACGAATATCACAAAATGGAATGAAATACATAATCGAACTTGTTCTGAATAGTCGAAGAATTTTGTTTTTGTTTCATATTTGGAGCCAGGTTCTAATCTCGATATTTTTAATTAGTCTTGTAGAATACACACGAAAAAGTAAAACGATGTGGAAAACAAAGAAATATTATTTTTTACTTTTAGTATTTAATTTTTTTTTTTTTTTTTTTGCTTTAATTTTCGAAACATATTCAGTGTGAAAGCAGAATTCAGCGAAAGTGAAAAAGCTTTGTAAACTAATGGATTGGTAGACCCATAGGCTAAAAGAAAATAATTGTTGCCTTGATTTGGCACATTTTGTTAAAAGAATTTATTTCTCTCATTTTAAGGGGGGCGAAGAAGATAAACAATTTGACTTTTTAGGGGCAAAATAAACCATATGTAGGCCACATACTCATTTTAAGAACAAAAAAATAATTATTAACTCTTTGCATTTGGATTATGATTGTCTCTCGCCATTCAAGATGGTGTTTTATTTTGACGTTTTATTTATTTATTTAATTTTGATTGTTAAAAGTGCATGCAGAATAATAAGATACAAGTTAATTAAACGGGAGAATTCAACTTAAAACAATTATTTATTGCTCTGAAAAATAAATATATGTCTTTGTATTAGGTGAATAAATGTAAGTGAAAAGGTTAATTAAAGATTTTAAAATTCTAGAACCTACTCATCCGATTTACTATTAACCAGTAGAGATTAAAAAAGATTTTGTAAAATGCACTTTACTACATTTTTACAGTTCATTATCTGATGTAAACCTGTAGTTATAAAGTGGGTGGTGATGTGTGAAGTAAAATTTGTATCTTCAGTTATTTTAATGACTTCTAGTTTTCTAAATATCTCGTGCATTTTTATTCGCTATTTTTCTTGCTAATATCTCTCTCCTCCACTGTGAAAAAAAATTGCGATTACTGTCACTTGAAGCAAAAGTAGCTTCATGGAATAGTTCACAATGAATAACGTGAACCAGTTGTTCACGAAATAATCCTTATTTCCTGTTTTGATTGTTTGAATAATGATGTTTATTTCTTTTAAAATGCTTTTCCGAAGTTGTTACCGGTTTTGAATTGCGTTTTATTTATCTCACAAGATAAGAAACTTATCTAAAATAATGGCCAATGTTCTCTCCGCCCCTTAAAATTACTGTGGAAGTCGTAAAGCGTTAGCTCCCTCTCCTTCAAGTGAATCATACCTTAATTCGCCGTGAGGTTTTTACGTAGTTACGCTCCCTGCGCGTAATAAATATTCACTACTACAGAGTAAGTTTTGTTTACTTCTGGTTCCAGTCACACTCTTGGCGAGTTTGGCGACAGTTCACTATCTGACCATGAAATGAAAACCATCGCCTCTCCATATAGCAACCTCAGTGTGTGTATTTTTTACGTCCTGTCGCGCATGTTGATTTGTAGCAGCATCTTGATATTTCGTAGTGTTTTTTGAAAAATAGGAAATCATGTTCGCACATGACGTTCCGATCGAATCTCTTCTGCTTTCAGCTTATCGCATTATTAATCGGTGTTCGATTTATGGAATCTGATGCAAAGATTGTTTCTAAGCATCGACGGCTGGGCTGGGTTTTTTCCACTTTTACATTAGCACCGTGCCACGTTTTGCGGCGTTTTAAATCAGGCCAAGTGGATTTTTAGAGCATTTAACAGACCCCTTATTGTCCGGTGAATGTGCTTCACTAAGTGCTACAATGGCTCGTATGTGATATGGAGCTCGGGAAGTTATTGACCAAAAGCTGCCGCTTTATCGTTCAGCCGGGTTTTGCAGTCTCCATGTTATGTCTAAATATTAAGTTAGTATATTTTAAGTTTATTTCTAAATACTCACATTTCTTTCCACTTTTAACCATGAAACTGTACGTCAAAGTGTCCGACGTTTTATGTTTTGACTTAAAAGTTATGCATATGTCATTTTTCTTGTTTTTATATTGTGTGATAGCACTTGATTGTTTTCCTAAAAATAGCAGTCTCTTATAAATTGAATGTATTTTTTTTAAATATTCAAGCCTTTAAAATTACATAATCTTAGATTTAAGATTCATTAATTAATTTCTTTTTCAATAAACTAAATACTTAAAACTGAAGGATGCCAATGAATTTTTGCTTATTTGAAGAATGTGACGTTCCATTCAAAATACTGATAAATACAATTTAACATCGTGATAAAGAATATTTTGAAGCATCATTAAGCTTTTTATATTAAACAGCAGCATAAGTTAGGCTTTCTTATATAATTTTATTCTTTAGCATTTTACTGTTATGCTGTATGTGGCTTTTAAATTTAAGGAATAACTATGATGTCCCTTTTAGCAAGTACACTTAACATATATGTGTGTATTACAATATCAAAACACAAAGTTTTTTTTTAAATGTAGATTTTTTCTTGTGTTTAAATAATTTTTATCACTTTTATTAGTTCATAGATTATCTAGTGATATTATACGGCTAATTTTTTTAAAACAAATAAATCATGTTATACAATTTCCTGTATTTTCTCCAAGTTAAATGTATTCTTACCCACTTAAATAAGTTATAATATTCCTAACCTTAGATGCTAAAAGACGTTATTTGAGAAATATTTTTAAGTATTTTTCACTCATTGTACTCGTCCATTTTATACATGTATTATTTACAATTTACAGTCTTGATCCACATACTTTGTACTAAAAATAGTACTTGGACATTGAATTTAAATGAACTCGCATTATCTGTTAGTTAAAAATTATTCATCTTTATTGATTTCTGTTAAAAAATTATTTTAATTATGAAATATTTTGAAATAATATAGGCTTAAAACACTCCAGTCCTCATTATCGTTGAGTATCAAATTCATTAAGCATCCTTAATATTTTTATGATATTGAATTACTTTAATCTACATCAAGTGTAATGCAGTATCATGAATTCAACATTTTTATGCTTAAAAATCAAAACTTATTCCATTCAACTATTTGCTTTTGCCTTAAATAAAGGAATATTTTGTAAATAAAGTATATTTAAACATATAATGCTCCCACTGTAGGATTCATTTAGTTTCTGTATTAGCTTACAAGGATTTACTAATGTTTTCATGAATATTGTAAATTAAATAAGCGTTTTTATTATTTAACTGCAATAATATAATATTAATATAAGAATTTGCTTGGCATAAAACTTTAACCCTTTTTTGAATTATTTTTAAACTTTCTTTTTTATTTCTGTATGATAATTTAGAAATATTTATTTCATTACTTTATTTTAAATTTTAATACAGCTCACCAAATATTTAAAATTTGAATTTCATAATATTTTGGAACTAATACTATTTTCAAATATTTCTTGTCTTGTTCTATGATTTTAAATTTAGTAAAATGAATTTTCATGTCAACATATCCATTTCATAAAAAATTAGGCATAAAATATTTTGTTATTACTGAAAAAATTGTTATTGTTGAATAGTTGAAGGATTTGTGATGAAATAGATTTCCTTGACATCTAACTTTGATATTATAGATATTGTATTTTTTCATTCAGTGTGATAAACAGTTTCTTAAAAAATACTGTTATATTAATCTGTAACATGGAAAAAAGAAAAGAAAAAAATATGTGTTCTATATTATGGATGGTTTTCAAAAATCTAATATAAAATAAAATATGTGCTAAAATTTTTCCCATGTTGAGTTGTTAAACATTCAAGTTTTCATTCTTGCTTAAATAGTAATTATCAAATTTTAATAAAATTTGTTAGATTGATAATTGATTGATTAGAAAATAAAAAAATATATTTATGTAGTTTAAAATAGTGAACTTTTTTGCTTAGTTATGTAATTTTTTTAAAAAAAATAATCATATTAAAGCAGCTTTTATTACGAATACCAGCAGTCAAAGAGATAATGTATTGAATATTATCTCTTTGACTGTTGGAACCGTTTTCTTGGCTTGTTCTGTATTTAAAGAGTTAAAAAAAATTATTTTAATTGCTAAAGTTTATCTAAAAGAGCTTCTAAATTCCATTTTATAATTATTAAATACTTGTAAAATTCACCTGAAATTTAATCATCTGAAACTCTTTTTGACATACCATAAAACACAATTTTGGTATAATATAAAAAATCTAGGTATGTAGAATTTTTATCATAAAAGTTTGGGGTGGGGTAGGGCACATTTAGTTATTTAATTGAAAGCATTTCAAATTAAGAATGAGAAATGCAATTTTGGTAAGCCCTATTACAGATGGGGACATTTATGGGATTATTATTTCATTATTTCATACTTTATAGCTTTTAAATTAAAATAAAGCTTCAAATAAAAATTTTTATTATAAAATTATTTATTCACACAATAAAACACCATACGATCAATATAAACCTTAAAAATTAACTGCTTTTTACAAACACATTGTGTGTAATGCTTTGAACGCAATCCGAATCATATCAGTTGTTATACAATAAGAATCACTCCTGGATATTTGAATAGTTTTTTCATTTATTAATGTTTTTACCATTGATGTTATAGCATGTCAGTTAAAGAAAAAAATTAAAATTATGACGGAGTAATTTCAACTTTCTGTGATGGCTTAAAATAAATCCCACCATGCATAAGCAAAAGATGGGACAATTTTTTACCATCTAACCCCAAAGAGTTAAGTTAAAATCAATATGATTGTTTGGCTCTGTCGTTCTTTATTCCATTAAAAAATATATAAATATATAATAATATACTTTCTCCTGTAGTTCATCTCTTAAATTCGATAAGAAAATACAGTTATCAAATTGTGTTTTGGGATAGAAGTATTTTACTTTGCAGAATACAGATTTTTTGTAGCTATTTATTCCAAATTTATTCTTTTGATTGGTTGAAAAATATTGGTATTTATTGGTTTTAAAATATATTAGGTAAATCTGTTTATATATATAAATACTAGTATATGAAAAAATGACACACAAAATATTTTGAAAGTTTAGTTTATTTTCAACTTAGATGGATATTATGGAAAAAGTTATTTTTAAAAAGTTGTCCTGCTATTGTATTATTTTATGTTCTTTTGGATCTGTTTAATGCATTTGTATCATATGCTTATTACGTTAATTTGCCTAAAAAATACAAATATGAAAAGAATCAAAATTGTTACTAAGATGCATTTAGTATTTTGATATTAGTAGAGCTTTTAATTAATGTCAAAATGTTTACAAGTATCAATAGCCAGTCAAGATGACTAATGCTTATGGTGTTAACAAATCTAATTCTTTTAAAATTATTATTTGTAGGTGGGTGACATGATATCTGTGATTGATATGCCTCCTCCTGCGGAGTCTTCTTGGTGGAGAGGGAAGAAAGGATTTGAGGTATGTAGTATTTTATTAAGAATCATGCATTTTAAATAATAAAGAATTATAATTTAAGACTTGTATATTTTTGTCAATTCTAAATCATAATAATTTTTTTTAATTATTGAATCATTTCATTTTAATTGTGTAGATTGTATTTAACTTGTATGTTCATTTTTTAAAATGTTTTTTTTTTTTTTAGTTGAGCTGGAGGTTTTTATATTTTTAACACATTAAAGACCGCATTAAGATATAACTCGAGATGCGAAACACAAGAAAATTTATGAATGGTCCTTAATGTATTAACATAGCTTTATAAAAAGTATTGAATAATAATTTTTTTATATATGTGGGATAGTAATTTAGATCAAGATAATGTTTTAATTTAGGCATTTTAAAATTATTTTGATTTGTACATTTTTTTGTTATTGATATTTCATACCTTTGATATAATTCATAATCATTATAAATATATTTGAATTATAAAGATGTTTTATTATTCTGAAATAATGAATAATTATAAATGTTAAGTTGTTAAGGAATTCTAAATTATATTTACTTCTAGAATTGTAGTTTTTGTGGCTGATTTTTAAAAATATGAATTGGCAATACAACTGCAACTGATCAGTTCATTGAAAATTAATAGATATTAGCAAAGTAAAAATTTTAAGTTTCAACAAAAAAAAGTCATACTTTTTACAGTTTTATTAATAATATAAAATACTATTTTAAAAATGTTGAATTTCTGTCATACTTTTCTTTTCTTTTCTTTCTTTCTTTCTTCCTCTTCAGAATCATGTTAAAGGGTTTTTTTTTTTTTTTTTTTTGTAATAATGATAATAATGAGGGGAAAATCTTTTATTTTAATAAAATGGGAATATTTTTCTGCTGAAAATCATGTTAAGAATGATAATATTCTCTTCATTTGTTTTTACTAAGTGGAAATGAATTCTTGATTTTTATATTCTCATTTGTTTATTTCAAAGTTTATGCCATAATTTTATTTTAAATTTTATGAGCAAATCCTGTGGCCTTTATTTACTTCTAGATGAATAACTTAATCTATAGACTAAATTTTTATACAAGCATGAAATTTAGCTTAACTGTTATATTTAAATTTAAAAACACACACTATATTTTTTATATAATTGCAGTTTTTAATTCTGAGGGTTTATAATAAATGATATGGTAATTTCTAAAAAATGGATGTGAAGTTGGGAAAAATGTGAATTATATATTCAATAAGATTTTTAATTAAATCCTTCATAAATTAAATTTCATTAACAAGGGATGTTTAATACTTTTTAAGGGCATTTATTATAATTGAATGTATCTAGATATTTGGAAACAACTATTTTTTTCAAATTAAGTAATGAAAACACTTAAGTATATGTGATGCAAAATTCAACTATGTACCTTCTGTTGCATACCAATAATGCAATAAATAATTTTAGAAAAAGGATAGGATTCTTCCCCCCACCCCTCTCCCTTATAATGTGTAAAAAATTTATTTCAAAATGCTTATTATTGAGTTTGTACCTTATTGAAGATTTCCATCTAAATTCTGTATCTGAAATTTATCCAAATTTCTTTTAATTCCTATTAGATTAGATAAGTTAATTCTTATATTGATGGGATTTGAATATACATCACTCTATTTTATATTGTGAATAAGGAATTCCATTATCATCACTCATACAGCCAGAAGTATAAATCTTGAGAAAGTTTTAACTTACTTACGGTTCTCAGAATTCTGCTTTATTTATTTACATCAATGTTAATGAACCATAAATTTAAGAACATTAATTTTTTTAATGTATTGATTTAA
This sequence comes from Argiope argentata, assembly GCA_026289955.1. Taxonomy (NCBI): domain Eukaryota; kingdom Metazoa; phylum Arthropoda; class Arachnida; order Araneae; family Araneidae; genus Argiope; species Argiope argentata. Next base: position 2,830,527 of record JAOUZG010043731.1, read on the forward strand.
TTTCTTATTCACATATTTAACATTTAGTTAAATACATATTAATTGTATTATTTTCATATATTAATTTATTTCTCTCAATATTCTAAAAATTCCTGATTCCATTTCATTTTATATAAAAAAAACTTTTTTATAGGTTGGATTTTTCCCATCTGAATGTGTTGAAGTTATTGGAGACAAAATACCTCATTCATTTAAATTATCTAATTCATCTACAAAACCTGGTAATTTCTGGTTTTATTTTCTTTTAAAAAGCTGATTTGTTATTTAAAATATCTTCATTCTATGTGTTTCTCTCACGTAGTGTTTCGTCGACATGGTAAACTCATTGCATTTTTCCGATCATTTCTCCTATCTCGACCCTCTAGAAGGAAGTTAAAACAAAGTGGTATTTTGAAAGAAAGAGTTTTTGGTTGTGATTTAGGTGAACATTTACTGAATACTGGAAGAGATAGTAAGTTTTTATTTGTTTATTAAACAAGTTGTTTCTTCATTCTAATACTTTTTATGTAATTTTGAAAAATAATCATGATTCCTGTTGAATGATTTATTTTATTCTGCTTCATAACTTGATAGAATGGATTTTTGGAAATATTTGTTGTAAAATTAACTTCCTTGAACCCAAAAAACTTCTTTGAAATTAATTTAAATTTATGTAAAGTATTAAAACTTCAATTTTAAAACTGTAAATTTCATCTGTCCTAGATATTTTGGGGAGATACCAAATATTTAGTATATTTTAGCTGATGAGCTGCTTTTAAATAAAAGCAAAATAAAGAGTATGATTAAATATATAATAGATAATATAATATATAAAATTTGAAATCTAAAACAATGCTTGTTAGTATGGGGAATGCATTATATGTGAAGTTCTGTCTTAATTATATTTTATTATAATCATAATATATTTTAAAATAATTTTTCTATTTGAACAGAATTTTTTATGATCAATAATCCTTGTTCTATCCTAATCTTGAATTGTTTGTTAAATGTATAAGTTTTATTTCTATGATGTACTGCTATTTAATGCTATAACTCTTAGATACATTATTAAATCATTCACTCATCTTGTGGTAATACTTGATTTTCTGAGTAGTTTGAACTTTCTGGTTGGTTATTTATTCTAAGTATAATAATTATTTCATAAATGTAAAGATATTCATAAAAACTCTTATTGCAATTTATTTATTATTTTATTTTGTTTTTTTCCCAGTCAGTGTTTTCCCATCATGTTCAAAGTGCATCAGGCTCCAAATTATTATTTTTTAAATCAAGATTTTTTTAAAGGTTCTTATGTTGATAAGTTTAAAATACTATTTTATCATTCAGTGTATACAGTTTCTAAATTCTTATTAATGTATTGCTCTTATTATAAAAAGAAAATAAAGTGACATTTTAATTAGATTAATTTTTAAAAATATTTTGATTAGATTATGTTTTTCAATGCACTAAACCATTATATAAAGATTTAGATTGATTTGAACTCATTTTTCTTAGTTCCTTTGGTGTTAAAATGCTGTGCAGAATTCATTGAAGAATATGGTATAGTAGATGGAATATATAGGCTTTCTGGTGTCAGCTCAAACATACAAAGGTTAAGGTGCGTTTATGAAAAAATTTTCAGTTTTGAAATTTTTCCTGTAGTTTAGACATAAAGTTTTAATACGATGTTTTCAAATTATGATTTATAACTTTTGTATAATTTTATTTCTTCCAGGTTAGCATTTGATGAAGATCGACCAATAAATTTAGGCGATCCAGCAACTGTTCATGATATTCATTCAGTTGCTTCTCTTCTGAAAATGTATTTTAGAGAATTACCCAATCCTCTATTGACCTATCAATTGTATGATAAATTTGTGGTAAGCTCAATGCTTTTTTGTATTTTCTTGATCTCTGATATGTTTCATGTTTTAAAGAATTATTTTGTAACTTTCTTATGATTTATTAAAATTGCAAACTACAATGAAGGGAGTAAAAATAGCATTGCCTTTTGTATAGAAATATTTTTGTTTCGTGATTGGATTGCCTTATTTAGTGGATTGGTGTACGCTTCTTCTATTCTCTATTCTTCAATTTTGTTATTAAGTTAATTTGATATTGTTGAGTAAGTTTTAGAATTTTAAGGGTCTTTTTTTTATTTCATTGATATAGCATTTCTGTATATATAAACTGTGTTTAGTTTTTCTTGCTGTGCTTTTAAATCTATTATGAAGCAAATAATGATGTATAAATCTGCAAATTTCAAATGGTAAAAGATTAATTTGCCATTTTTCATAAATTTTTCTTGGGAATATTATCTTGTATTATAAAAATTATTAGCAAAACAACTTTGTTTAAAGTCATCATTGGTGCACCCCCGAGTTTGCCACCAATATGGCAATCCAACACAACGCTCTTGTAGTAAACCTTATGATGTTTTGTTTACTTCTTCCTACAATGATTGAGTTGTACATGAGCTTCAACTCTTTTTAATATATTTCCAGTGAATAAAATTTCCTATTAAATCCATTCTTTTTGCATCTTTGTCTTTCTCAATTATTTATTTTTTACTGTTCATGTTATCCACATAATCCTTATGTTCAGTGTGCTAGCGAAGCTACTAATTTCCAGTGGCTAGCGAAGCCGTAGGATGTTTTTTTAACCCTTTGCAGTCGGTAAATGTTTCGCTTGGGAGTACTGAATTGGCAGCTGAAATGGCAAGCTTTCTGTTAATCTCAATTTTTGTGGAGTGATCTTTCGAGACGAATAGAGAGAGAGAAATTTAATATTTCTGTCTATGTTTATACTTGAATAATCAATCTAAAATTTTTAGCATTTCATATATTTGATTTTCTATTTTCATCTATATGTAATTTTGTACATAATTTTTTTAAATGTAGAGTGCCATGCAGTGCAATGAAGATGTTAGATTACTGAAAGTTCGAGATGTAGTTCAGCAATTACCACCTCCACATTTTCGAACTTTACAGTATTTACTTAGTCATCTTGCAAGGGTTGCATCGCATGGTGAACAAACGGGCATGACACCAAAAAACATTGCTATTGTGTGGGCCCCAAATCTCTTAAGGTAATGTAGCCTTTTGCAATTAAATGTAATAAGTCAGATTTCTATGTTTAGCTTTGATATTTTAGAAGTAATAATAGTATGTTGGTGCTGAAATTTTAAATTTCTTACATTGTGTTAAATGAGCTAATTTTTTTATAATTTTTTTCTTTAAAAATTGTTTTATTTCATTTATTGATTTTAATTTACAACTTAAAAAATGTTTCAAGTTTTTTATGAATGTACTTTTTAAATGTGTTTTTAAAAATGCATGTTTACTTGAAAAAACAATACTATCTTATTTACTTAATGCTATCAAAGTAGGAGGTATTTTTATATTGACTTTTATTGGTTTTTGGTTGGTCCATGTATTAATGGTATTGTTTGCAATTTCATTACACATTTTGTGTACTAAATTTAATTTATTTATAAATTAAAAACAACAACCAATCAAATAAGCTTTTGAACTGAAATGGCAAGTTCAGCTCATTTTGAGCAAGCATTCAATAATGATTGAGAAGTGACAATTCTTATAAAAAGTTTTAAGAAAAAGATTTTTAATTTCAAGGGGATTTGTATGGAAATTTACAGGTATTTTTTTAATGAAATGTAATTTTTTGAATAAAATATCATTAAATTATCTGCCTGATCACTGTTAACTGAAAGTAAATTATAGTTCTAGAATTTCAGTTCTACTTCTCCATTGTTTTTCTTTTTACCAAGGAAAAATATTCTCATATAAGGTAGCTTGAAATATTAGGGGAAGGGTGTTTGGTTCATCATTTCTAATAAAAGATTAAATTTGAAAATGTTCTGTATTTTTGAAGGAAGAGATAATTTCTGCCAGTATTGAATTTAAACCATTTCTTGTTTCATATCAGAGCTTCTTATAATCTCTCATATTTGAATTTCTGCTCATAAAATGAAATGTACATTTATATTCATATTAATTCTTTTTTAAATGTAATAATTCTAAATTACATTTTATTATAATAAGTTAGTTAAATTTGTATTTAGTATAATTATACAAGTAATGTTGTACAAATACCACATTTATATGAAGTATTTGCGATATTTTGAAAAAGCTTATTGAAGTTTTGATACAATTTATATTCATAATTAATATTTCTAATAAAATATGCAATATTATTTTTATATATAATTTTTCATTTTGATAATGATTCTTTCTGCCTTTTATATATTTCTTTCTGTATTAGTAATAGTTTTTCCTGATATGCTCATATTTTATATTTAATTATAGATCAAGAGATGTTGAAAATGGTGGTGTTGGAGCATTGCATGTTGTTGGAATTCAAGCTGTGTTGACAGAATATTTAATTAGGTTTTCTGATTTAATTTTTGATGATAAGGCATCATTCTTATCAAGCTCAGAACAAGAGGGTATTTTTATTTTTACTTCATTTGTCTTGATAATAAAATTGAAATATTATTACTGAAATTTTAGAGAGAATTGTTTTTAGCATTTTTCTATAATTTTGCTCTAATTCATTATATCATTGCTAATAATTGTTTGTCCTTTTAAGATATGTAAATTCATTATCTAATGATACTTTTCATGGGTATTAATGTTTTTTTTAAATTTGCTGGCTTTTGGACACTGTTACACTCCAATGTTTCTAATTATTAGACTTATGAACAATTGATTGAATATAAAAGCATCATCATTAAAAATTACACAGAAAAAAAAAGAGATGAATATTTTTAATATTCACTAAAAATATAGACAGAAAGAAAACATTTGATTAGTTTTGAATGGCAGTGATTATATGGAAAGGAAATTAAGCTAAGATTTAAGGAAGTAAACAACTCTGATTACTTAGAAAACATGACTCCTCAGTATTTGCTTTAAAAAAAAAGAATTCCTTTGATTAGATTTAAAAAAATAATATGAAAAAACTTAAGTGAAAAACTAATTATTTTTTTAGTTTTTGTTTCCTTTTTCTTATCAGATAAGACATATTTCCATGAAAATAGGATTTCATCATTTTCTGAATAAAATTTTATTAGTTTTTTTTATTTCCTTTTCTTTATTGTAAGAATTGTACAGCATTTTTAATAACTCAAACATATTTATATTTATTCATTTAATTATTTTATTGATGATATTTATTTTACTTTTCTCTGCTTACACTTATTATTTCCTTGTTTACATTATTTCTATAAAATTTAACTTTTTTTGTACCAAACTTATATCATATCTGATTCTCACAAAATTAAAATATTTACTGAATACTTTAATTCTTATGCATGATTTAAAAATTTGTTATTCAATAATATTCAGCTCATACTTTCATCATTAAAGTTCAAGTGGATCTGTTGGGATATGTGTGAAATGTCTTTCAGTTTTATTGAATAGAAAACATGGAATACTGAATTTAAAAAAAGTTTTAAAGTATAAGGATTTTTCTTGCATTCAGTTGTGTTTATTTCAAAAATTAACTAATATATAAAAATAAAATTTTTATAAAATCAGTATAAATGTTAATTTTCTGTTTTCAATTTCATACACAAATTAAGCATTTCTATTTGTATTATTACTTGTGATATCTTTCCCCTCCCCCCTTTATTTCATCTCGTATAATTTTCTCTTTACTTGCATATTTTTTTATTATGGAATAGAAAGCCTTATATTTCTTTTAGCTTGATCTCTGTTTCATGTTGGAGCTGTAGAATACTATTAAATGTAAAAATAAAATAGGATATATTTTAAAATTTAATTTTTATTCCTTACTTAGGTTTGTTGAGAGCTCGTCCAAAATCCTTAGCAATTTCAACTCCTACAAAGTTATTGTCCTTAGAAGAAGCCAGAGCTAGGGCTCTGTCTACACATTTACCTGCATCACAGCAAAAATATATTGAAGTTGGTGGTGGCCCAGAAAAATTACCATCTAAATATCATACGGTTATAGAATTGCCTCCTGGGTAAATATTTTATTTACTTGATAAATAATGTATATGTATTTAAAAGTATAACCTATCCTATAAATAAATTATATTTTAAGAAACATCTGCATGTTATTTGCAATTCTACCTACATTATGACTGGAACTTGACTTTCTGCTAATGGAATGTTTTATTTCTGTTGTAAAATATTGAATTTAGAATTTATTAAAAATTTGCTTCTGTGAATTGTAAAGGGATACATTTCTCTCTCTCATTTTCATGTATACATATAGATAGACAAAGATTCTAATATTTAATTTAAATTAATTTTTTTAATTCCAAAAACAAAATAGCTCCTTTGTGTTCATTCAATTTATATTGATCTCTTGTTTGATATGAGACAACTTAAACATATTTATCATTTTGTGTTAATATTATTTTTTTGAGTGTACATTGTATTAAAAAAGATTGTGTAACCTAAATGTCATTGCTTGGTGATTAATTTAAATGCATTGTTTACCTACTTTTTAATTTCTCATGGATTATTTTATTCAAATGATTATAAAACTCTTTATGCCCACAAACAGTGAATTTAATTGCCTTATCAATTAAGGCAATTAAATTTACCATTTGTTGCTATATTTATACATGCAAATTATTAAATATCTGGATGCTTATAAACTACTGGGTTTTTTTTCAATATTGGTCATATTTTAGTTGAAGAGTAATTGATTTATTAACATATTTTAGCAAACACAGTTTACCAAAGTTGAAGAAGTCTCCTTCTGGCTGGAAATCATTCTTTTCCAGGGGTTGGTACTCAGGAAGTACAAGAGATAAAAGTCGCCCTTCATTCAGGTCTGCAAGAAAAGCCAGCACTGGTTCACTTCCACATCATTCTGCATTTATGCAGGTAAGCAATTCAACATATTCTTATCTGGGTTATAAATATTTCAGTTTTAAGGTAGCTGTGGATATTGTGCTTTATTTATTGTTTATATTACATAGCAATAACTTCTTTTTTTAAAACCAGGAAAAGCCCTCTGCTGACCAAGATGCTTCATTTGGTCAGAGGAAGAAATTAAGAACTGTCAAAAGTGCAGAATCTCTTGCTCATTGTCTAAAAGAATCTCCTCATAGTACAAATAATGATGATTTCTCTGGTATATTATTTTTTGTTATTACTTTACATTGCTATGAGAAACTATTTTTTAAAGTCAACTTTAGATTTCTATATCAGTTTACTTTATTATGAAACGTATTGCATATATGCATAATTCTGTGCAAGAATTTCTTTGTATTTGCAGACACATTTGTATTTCTTGTATATTTAAAAATATATATATATATAATATTGAAATGCTTGTGTAAATTACATTTTCTTAATTATCTAATATTATAGGTCTATAAAACAGTTAAAAAATAGCACCATATAAAATTTATTTTCATGCAATGGAATCATGAATGATGAAAGTATACATCCTACATTATTTTGACACCTACAAATTGAAAATATCTTTCTTTCTGTTGTATGTGATACTCTAAATTCAGTTAAGCAATTGATTTTTTAAAATGAGCTTGCTCACTAAATGGAAACCTTTAAGTTTGAAAAAGTAGTTTAGTGTAATTTAAATTTGTAGAAAGAAATGAAAAGTGAAGCTTTTGATTAATATGGTATTGGTGGTTTCCAAATTAATCAAATAATATAATAGTTTTATATAACATTTTGAAAAAATTTATATAATTTAATATGATTAATGATTTCCATATTTATCAAATACTATAATATTTTAATATAACATTTTGGAAAAAAATTATATAATTTAATTCCTTGAATTTTTTACATTTGGTGTATTTACCCCTATGTTTACAGAGAATTTTAACAAAAACGTCTTATGCATAAATTGAATGGCTTTATATTTTAATTATAAGGGTATTAAAAACTTAATTTTTATGAATTCATTTGATTTTTTTTTATAAAGCCATACAATTCTCTATTTCAACTAAATACTATTGCTAGCATAAATGACTATGTATTACATATTCTCATTTCATTTTTTCATCTTGTAACAGCTAGTATTTGAATAAACTTATTGCTATTATTTTCAAGTTGTGTATTTAATACTATATCATTATTACTAATTTTTGTTTTAGTCCTAAATTATTATTTCATTCATTTATATATATATATTTGAATCTGTCATATTCTAAAATTTAAATCACTGTTTTCTAGGTAACACTAGTTGCAAGTCATCACCTCAGGTTTCTATTGAATCTTCCCATTCTTTTGAGATGTCTTCTCCACTATCAAAATCTCCTGGTCTACAAAAGCATACTCGCTCAAGTTCCCATGAATCCTATTTTGAAAGCAATAGCATGGATATTATTTCTGAACCATCTTTTGAAGAAGATGAGCATGGACTGTTCTATTATGTTAGTGAGCAGATGCGAATGCTGCAAGATTCTTCTCAATGGAGCACAGACAAAAGTACATTGAAAGAAGATTCAGTCTCAATGAAAAGCTCAGAAATCCAAGACCTTTTTGATCAGCAGACTTATGAGCCTGAAGTTGAAAAGAATGTTCGTAAGCAAAAATTGTCAACCTCAGATGAATTTGCACAAACTAAATATCAAAAATTAAATGAAACTGACCAAGAATTAAAATCTCTTATGGATCCCAAGAATATTAGTTCTACTGATGCCACTTTTGAATTTGAGCAACTTAATTCTGATGATAACATTTGGGAGACTAAAGATGAATATAATGATACATTTTCTCCTGACACAGAAGATTTGACTCTTGATCCTGTTTTACTTTATGAGGCTGTTATTAATAAAAGAAATTCTGTTGTTTCCTCCTCTGACATTGAAAATGAGCCTAATGATAGGACTGTTGTAGAACGATATGGAAATGCTGAGACAGTGCTGGTGGAAGTGCATGCTACTCAAGATAGCTCTTCTGAGGAAGAGCATTATTCACCAGTTCCAGGTGATTCGCCAAAAAATGCTGTTGTACAACCTATAGTTGATGCTACATTTGATTTGGCAATTCTACCATATTCTCCTGGAGAAGAAATACAAGATTATAAGTTGAACTTTTCTGATGAAGATGGTTCTATGTCACCTTCTATTATGGAATCTGATCCAGCTTTAGTTGAAGAAAGGACTTTAGACGAAGAGAAAGTTGTGTTTGAAACTGCAGAGGATAGACATGATGATGTTATATCCGAGATTGAAATTCTTCAGTCATGTGAGACACAAAAGGAAGTTTCTGCTGAAGAAAGTAATTCTCTGCCTGTAGCAGTTACACCAGAACCAGAAGACAAAGTTGATGAATCTAGTTCCTGTAATTTAGAAAAACTGGAACCTAAAGAGAAATCTGTCGATTTGAATTTGGGAACTTCCAAAACTGGAGATAGTAGTGTTGATGAATTTGATAATTCTTCTTTCAGTATTATTTCTCCTCCATCTCCAGTTTATCCTCCTAAGAGCTTAAAACTACATGAATTTCAATCTTTAAAAACTAAGATAGACAAATTGCCTTTACATAAAAAGAAGCAAATTCATATCCCTTCCCCTTCCTCTCCTGTTGATGAAGTGCGAAAAAAGTTTGAACTGCGAGCATCCAGTTCCAATAAATCTCTTGAATCTCCAACTAACGAAATTAAATTCCGTTCTCAGGCAAGAGATCTGACACCTAAGCTTGTGAAAGCTTTTGAAGTCCCTGAGACCATTGAACTTGCAGGATCTCTGCAAACCTCAACAAGTGTTGTGAAAACAGAATCCATTGTTGTCAAGAGACATTCTGAGCCACCCCCGAAAACAATAGATTCTAATACACCTTTGGATATAGTGAAAAGAATGTCCAATAAATATGAAAGTGAGAGTACAAAATCCAACAAAGCTAGTTCTGAAAAGCTTACAGCTAAACCCAGCAAGCCTTTGCAACCAAGCTTGTTCACTCAGCTTAAGATTCGAAAGCTGCAGTCACTGAAAGCTGAACCTGCTCCAGAACCAGTGGATCCATGGTCAGATCCTATATTAGATATGCAAGAAGATTACCATCCTATAGTTACATATTTGCCTTCACCTACTTCTGAACCAGAAGTGTCCTCAAAATCTTCAAATGAATATAACGAAAATTACTTAAATTTCCCACATATTGATAGTATTTCAGAACCAGATGAATTTAAAAGTATTCATTCGGAAAAAGAGATTTTAAAGGATGAAGAAGAACAGCCATCTCCAAATTTACGTTTGAGCCAAAAGGACCTTGTTACTGAATCAATAAATCCAACTCAAGCAGAAAAAAGTAGTTTTACTAGTGAAAGTACTCTTAATAGTGAAATTGAAATTCATCAGTCAAATCCTAAGCTGAGTGAGACTCCTGAAAGTGAGGCTGTTAAACGAGAACGCATCAATCGAATCAAGGAAGAAAGAAGGGCCCAACTTCGTGAAAAGCTAAAACAAGAAAGTTTCCGTATGGAAGCTGAAGAAAAAGAAAAAGTTCAAACAAAATTTCGCCTGCGGAAAGAAGGTTCAAAGCACCATCTTCTTTCTGATTCTCAAGAAGAGCATTGCAAGGATGTAAAAAAAAGTGATAAAGCTGTTGAAACTGACAGTGCTGATATAACTGAAACAGGTACTAATTGTGACTTGTGCTCACCATCTGAGAACCTTTCAAATACTACCACTAAATCTGACAGTAGTAGTAAACCTGATGAAGATGTTATTAGTAGGTGTCGTAAAGATTCAGATTCCACTTCGAGCCGGAATCAGAAATGCAAATCACAACAGATTTCTTCTGGGGACTATGTACTATTGCAAAATAAATCCAACTCTGGCAAAAAGTCCATGCGTTCATATGAGGATAATCGCAAATGGCTTTCTATGCCCCCAACTGATATTAGGGACAAAGTTGCAATGTTTGAACGTTCCAAAGATACAAATGAGCTGTGTCGTCTGGGACCAAATGGTAAATTTCCTCAAAAGCAAAGCCCATCAGCTCTAGCATCATCATTTGTAAGATGAAATTAGGACTTTTCTATTTTTTCAAAGTATTTACTGTTTCATTATTAAGTTGTAGCTTGATAGTGATAGTGCATCATGTGCATTGAAATTTCATTGCCAGTTGTTTAGATGATAAGCATCATCTTAAGTATTTTTTTAACTTTAAGAAGGATCATGGTTATACTTATTTCTTTTTCCAAAATTTTATTTGATTAAGCTACCGAATTGCGCTTATTTGTTATTGTAGTCAGTAACAGATCATAAAACAGTTTAATTTCTAAGAAAGCACAGGAGTTGCTGATGAAATTTCTTTGCATTTGATGATGGTTCATCAAATTATCCTGTCTTTGCTACCTCATCATTATCATTTTGATCATGATTTTATTTGTAAATACTTTTTGATAAGTTGCAGATATATTTTTATTTCAAAGATATTAACAACCACAGTTTTTTTATGCTTAAGTGTGGAGCAAGCATTTTCCCCCCAGCATGATATGTGGTTATGAATATCACTGTGATAACAATTGGAAATTTCTATTGTGTATGTGTGCCATGTAGTATACTGTATTTTTAATGTTTATTTTTCACCTTTGTGCCTATCTGTGAACTGTTGCAATTTTTTCAAGTCATTTTTATGAACAAAATTGTACATTTTTATGTTTTCAATGCCTTTTTTATAGCTCAAAAAGATGCAATAAAAATTAGCTCATGCTGACTTGATTATGTGTGGGAAATGCTTCTTTCTATATTTTATAAGTCTTTTATTGTTAAACTTTGAACTTTCTTCCATTTTTGTAGCTAAAATCAAAAGGACTAACTTTTTTATCGACTTTTTTAGAATAAGCAATAATCCTAACATTTTTACTAGTATTTTTTAAATGTTTTAAAGTTTTCTATTATATTATGCTACATAAGTTTCAATTTGTACCTGAGAAAATTGCATTTCTATGCAGAAGGATAAAGCTTATTCCTGTTAAGTATTGTTGGGAATTTATATGTATTAGTAGTTAATATTCTTTCCATGTTAAATGTAAAGTTAGTTGGAGGGGAGGAAAATTGTAGAATTTTGGAATTTTAAGTAATTTGCCATTTTTTTGTAAATATTTTTACAAACGTTTTTACATGAGTAATTTAAATTATTTTAACTATTGCATATTTAGTACCATTTTTTTGTCTAATTATAAAATACTTTGGTATCTAGTTTATACTGAAACTTTTTTACTGGTTTAATTATACAGTTTTGAAAGCTTTGATAAAATTAAGGAACATTTTGATAGTAATTTTTGACATTTGTACTTCCTATCTCATAACTTAATTGATCTTTTAATATTCTCAGTATTTTTATACTGTTGCATGTATTACATGCTTTTTTTTAAACTTTATTTTCCTAATATTATTATATTTTCTCTTTTTACCTATATGTTTATAATACTTATAACAGTGGTCTTGAACAGATGCAGGTAAAATATTTTGACATAAAAATATTTCTTGTAAAAAAAATGTAATTTTTTTATATAGTTGTCATTTAAATTTTTTAGTGCTTTGAAAATTTAATGCTATTCAAATTTTTTACTGCTTTGAAAATTTAATGCCATACATGCATTGAATGTCTTATAGTATTTTACAAATTAATAAATAATGATTAATATTTCTCATCTTTTGTTAATAAGATGCAATTGCTATTTATTTACAATATAGGGGAGGAAAATAAAATAAATTGGCACATGTATTTTTCAAAAAATTACTGTAGTATAAATTTAAAAAAAAAATTATCATATAAACCATAATGTTTGAAATGCATCAAATTCCATCTTTGTATTTTGCAAAATATTGGTATTAATAAATTTTTTATCATGATTCTCAGTATTTAGCTATAAATTTATATATAGTAAAATTACTTTGCTTTCATATGATTTAATTATTTCACTATTTTGCTTCAAAATAAGCAAATGAAAAAGATTACACAATTATCATCTGGATCTGTTTGTTGATTTAGTGATGAAGAGTAACATTACATATATTTCTGTTTTGATATATTTGTGATTAAATTTCAAAGTATTGAGTTTGTGACAAATTTTTTAAATGATTTTTTAAATATATTACAAGGGAATGTAGTTAAATTAATACAGTTGTTATTCATGATGTAAAGTTATGTTTTGAGTTGTTTTAAGCATTATTTGTCATTAAAATTTAATTAATATATTACCATTTTTCAGTGTATACATTCTGAAAAAAGGAAATATTTAATGAACTTAGAAAATGATTTTTTTAAATTAAGGTTTGTAAATAAATGTTATCAGTTATTTTAAGATTTTCTTTTTGGTACATAATCAACGATTTTTCTATTGCTGTGACTTAAAAAAATGAATTGTAATCATGTAACACAAATACATTTTCCATAATTAATCAATGATTAATAAGTCATGTTTTGTCAATTTAACATAAACTTGTTAGTTACTTTGTAGATAATTTTTTAAAATGTTAAATTACATCATACTAATTGCAATTCTGAGGACGAGACATTGATTTGTAAAAAGTATTCCTCTATGAAATTTCATCTATGTAAGACAGCAACTTAAACCTAATTGTTATTACTTAACTGTTATATTAATTAAATTTAATTATTTTAATTTTTAATGTTTTTTATTATAAAGTTTTTTTTGGATTAAAAAATTTCTAGTTTTTTTTATATAAAAAGATGTGTAAAGTATATAAATTTCATTGGTTTATATAATTTAACTATGTATTTTTTATTTAAAAATATTTTGTTTTTAAGAAACCTAAAAAATTCGTTAAAAATGCAATGTCTTTCAAAAGAGAATAATGTTTAAAAGGAAATCTATGGTAGTAAAATGTTATAGTTGCTTGTATACACTGTAGTGCTTTGTAGCATTGTAAATAATGTCTTGTGCATGTGAATAACTTCTGTAAATTTTCTTGCTGCCAGTGCATAAACTGAGCACAATTTTTGCTGTTAACTTTGTTAAATCTGCATCTAATGCCTAAATGAGCACATCAAATGAGTGGTTGGTGGATAATTTATATAAAAGATAGGTCCCCCAAAAATAGTTGACAGTTTTTTTAGTTTGTATTGTTGAATGAATAACTTGGACAAGTAGTTGTATATGCATTATAAATAAGAACATTTGAAGCATTTTTGTATTGATACTATTGAAGAAAAATATTACAAAAAAATACCTTTAACCTCTCTGATTTACTTAAAAAAATTTCTGAAAATTTATGTAACTTTACTCTTGAAATTTTTACATTGCTCAAAAACAGTTTTCCGTGCCTTATTTTTTTTTCTTAGTATTATTTTGTGCATTTGGAAAGTTGACTTTCTTAACAAGTTTTTTCTGAAAATGTTATATTCTCTTTACGAAAAAATAAATTATTGCATCTGGCTTGTAAAATAATGTGTTACCCATATTTGTCTTAAGGGTTTCAGTGTCCCACACTATTACAATAGATGCATGTTATGTATTGGTTTAGCTGTAAATAGTGCTTGACATGAATCTGTTACGTCTTTATTTCATTTGAGAAAATTTATTATATGGTTTTTGTGTTTATATAATATCTGTTGTGTCTATATTTATGTGAATACACAGAATGTACAGTTGTATGTTTGTGTAGGTTGCTTGAATGAAAAGTTTTAGTGAAACTTATATAAAGAAAATTTCTGCTTATATATCTTGAGTTTGTCTTAAGTTTGTTGATTGGCATCCAAAATTTTTTTTAACACTACACATAAAGGCTTCATTTAAAATTTAGGTTCCAACAGAAAATTGAAGTTTTCTTGACAAAAAACATGTTTTCAGAAAGAACTGAATAAATTGTTTCTGTGTTGAATTTTATCATGATTTAAAATACTTTAAAATGGGTTACTGCCCCTATCTGAATAAAACATATATAAGCAGTATTTAGGATTCATTCACTATTAAAAACAAGCGGCCAATGGATTTTATGTTTGTTCAATGATAAAAATCTATCTAGATGATTGAGGAATTCTTTTAATTACTTAATGAATGTTCAGCGAACAATTTTTTTTTTTTTTAAACTTTGCAATCTTTGACAATAGCGGTCATGGGTTGGGAAGGGTTTTTTGTATAAATAACTGTTTTGTTTCATCAATTGTCGTGTTAGATTTGTTGTGTGCTCTGATATTTGTGTTTAATTGGACATTTGTGACTTTCCAGCAATCATCTAAAACTCGTCATCAAAAAGTGTGTTGAGAAGTAATTGTTGGTTTTTTAAAAATATAATAGCTAGTGGATGGTTAAAGAAACTGTTTCTTATTTTAAGTAAAAGTTATTTAAAATATTATTAAAATTAGTAATAATTTTGAATTGCTGAATTTTAAGGTCAATTAGAAATTTTCCAATAGTATCACATAAAGGAAATGAGAGACATTATAATGTCCTTACAGTATTTTTATGTATTGGCGATTTTCCTTCGTAAGAGGTAAATTTTCTTAGTCCTTTTCAATAAACATCATGCCTCTTGTATCTGATCATCATGTCTGGACTTTTGAGGTTGAAAAATAGTTTGTTCCAAATTCATGGCAAATGTATCGACGCCTAGAACACATGCCAAAAGTAAAGGATAATCCCCGCTCCCCTGTCAATGTGCAACATGTTTTCCCATTAATGATCAGTCCAGTTATACTGGTGTCACCACTCGTATTTGTGTTTATTGGGATAACCCTATGAAATATATCTTAGTTATACATTCAACTCTGATGCTATTTAGTTAAGAAATATACTTAACTAACCACTGTATTTTATTTTCTAGTCACCATCCGGTGTGAATTTTTGAAGCTTGGAATTATTTGTGTCGCTGGATGATTAGAATTAAATATCCTAATTATTATTCGTTATAAAATATTTTCTACAATTGTCCACGAGCGTTTTTATCTGTACCAAATTTGTTAGCAATATCCTCGATTGGGCATTTCATATCCAACTTAGACGTATTTTTTCCATGGGTAAATCTTTGGATATGTGTTTTTTGATTCATGCTTATTTGTAAATCAAGAGAAATCATAATCTTTATCTTCATTTCACATTGCTACGCTTCATCCTTTATCGTCTTGTGTAATCTACTCTCCTGTCGCGTGGTTAAAGTGTCCGCTTATTTACTAATTAGTCAGTAAAATTAATTTCTTATGTATGGCAATTGTGTCCGTTTCTTTTAATCACTATAATTCAACTACAATACATAAAATTAACTTTTCCCCCTCGTTCTCTATGGACACCAACATTCTATTATGTAGAGGATTGATTATGCTGTGATTGACATTTGCCGAAATTCATTAGGTAGGCGGTTTTCAATGTAGATTTTCGTTTTGTTTTTAAATACGTGATTAAAATTGCAGCAGGTTTTCAAATTTGAGAGTACATCCTATACATCGAAAAGCAAAAATATTATGACCATCTCCTTATTTTCCCAGAGACTCGCCTGGAAGACGTGAGGGTCAAGTTATGAAGTAGAAATGATATTTAACTGCTGCTTGAGTGAAGAAATCATTCTTGCCCCTTTAAGAATGATGGGAAAGACTGCTGATCTAAGCTAATTGGATAGAAGACCGAATGCAATGACCCGAAGACTCGGAGCAAATATCTCTGAAACTGCTCTACTGGTAGGATGTTCACAATCTACTTTCGCTTGTATTCATGCAAAGTGGATAGATGACCGTGAACCATCAATAGGCGTCAATTGTTGGACACCTGTGCGTCAAAAATAGCATTGGGACTGTCCCGGTTAAGGCAAAATCGGTGCTAGGCAGTGGCTTAGCTCGCAGATGAATACAGTGCAGATTTAGAACACATAATTTTGTTGACACTGTTGGCTCTGAAACTCAGTAGCAGATGTCCCATTGATGTGCCCTTGTTGAGCAAGTGTCCTTATTAACTAGGCTTATTGTAAGCCCGGGAATATAGAATGGATACGTAGAAGAGAATTGCCTGGTCGGATGAATCGAAATCTCTTATTCGTCACTTCGATGGTAGTGTCAGGATATGCCGGTTTCAGGTGAGCAGTTCCTTCCCTGATCTTCAACAGGTCATACATGGGTTGGGGATGGCAGAATTATGCTTGGGAAAACATTCTCATGGGCGTTTCTGGCACCCGTAGTTATGGTAGAACTGACCATAAAAGATGGGGATTGTTGGACTTTATGTTAGGTTGCAATTAATTGCGAATCGGTTTCAACTTAACATGGCATCTGTCTTCCCAAATGGAATCTTCCAGAACAAAGCCTATATCAGAAGGCTCGGATTGTGTTGTGGTGGTTCAAGGAGCTTAATGTTGAATTTCAATTAAAGTTCTAGACACATGACTAGCCTGATCTTAATAGATGATTTTATGGGCTGGTAGCTCTGAGATCAAACACCACCAGTCTAAACATCTCGATTTTGCGTGACCACTGCTGACACATTTAGTAGAATCTGTCTCCAATCATCTACCAAGGACTTGTACCATCCATACCAAGGCGAATTGCAGTTGTTTGTTGGAATGCCTTGGTGAATTAATGCCATAACATTTTGACTCTTCAGTGTGTATAATACTTCGATTGTGAGAAACAGACGTTGATTTTTTAAACAGTTTCTCTGTTTTAGAATTTCACATAGTTCAGTTTTTAAGCTTTGGTTAAGATACCTTTATCCAAGCCATGGCAGTAACAGAGCGACGAACTAAGTAGATTTTTAAAAAAAAGGTTTAAAGAGTGAGCATAAGATAGAATTTCAATCATATATGGTTCTAGAAGGAATCTACAAGTATCTCGTTTTGATTCTGTGGGAAAATTAATAGCCCACACATCATATAAATTAAACTACAGAATAGGTGGGGTTGTAGCGATTAGGAAAGTATTACATGAATGCATTTCGCTGATCGGTAGATATGAGGTCGTGTGTCGTTAGAACCATTTCAATAGGTATTTTCTTTCATAAAATCTGCAAAATCAAGATTTCAGAATAATTTATCTAGAGATACTTAATATATTGTGATGTTTCTATTATATTCTACCTATTCGACGCTTTATTTCCTGGTCTTAGACAACAATCACGAACAAAAATACTAATTAATTGTTATCTAATCAATAGTTTTTAATTATGTATACAAATCATTTTCTGAATAAGTATTTCTGTCGCTCGTTGAAATGTATACAAAGACTCAAGATGATTTTCAGCAAAAATTCTAGAATGTTGATTATGTAATGGAGACATCAGAAAAGTTTCGCATAATTTAAAGACAGTCCTATTTAACATAAAATATTCTGATTTTCGTCTGAAGAAATATTAAAAATTTTAACGACTTCGAACTAGCAAATCTAATTCTAAATACACCATCACAATTATTATAAAGATTTGAAGAAAGAAACAAGATATTAGAATCGCTCTTTTTATTTACTATACGCGTTGCCAGTTTATAAATTTAAGGAAGGTACTTCTTTTGAATTAAAGCTGTTTCATGCTGTAAAATTAGTCTAATAGTTTAAAGGAAGTTTTTTCTCTTAAAAACAAAACATTTGATAATTCAATGAAAAATATATCCGATAATACAAATAATTTGTTTATTTCATAATCTTTTCGTGATGTTTACAAAATATATCGAATTTTTTTAACAACAATTGAAAAGTGGCTTCGTTTCATAAGTTAATGTGGCAGTATATGACTAACTAAATATTATTTGTGTAATTAAAGTTATTAGCTGGTGTATAAACATTTTGAAAGAATAAGGACAAATCGCAAGTTGTTGACATTTTTATTAGAAATTATTTAAAGTTCATAAAATTGTTTCCCTGGAATATGTTCCTTCAAGATTGTTACAAATTTTTCCGTTCTGCAGTTCTAAGTAGATTTCGCTGTTCCATCGAGATAGTGCATCAATTCAAGGATATTGAATTTCTTAAGCACATCTGCATAGCAGGCCTATAAAAAATACACATTAAAACATCCTGTTTATTTCCTAATACATTCAAAATTCTGAGGAGGAATTTGAAAATTATCTTTTGTTTGAATAAGATATGTTTTTGTATTAATATTTTATCATTTTAATATCTTCCAATTTTTACACTAATATTAATAAGGCGTGTTGAATTATGTTCTTTAATTGAATTATTAATAAAGATGAATGTCTGTGTTGGCACTCTACAGGCCAGACTGTTTGAAATTTTGAATTTTTGAAAATATATGACCCGCTGCAAGTTTTAAATAAAATTTTAATTTATTAAAAATTATTTGAAATTTTGGCGTTTTTCAGTGATGTACTTCCAAAAATCTCACTTAACCCGCTATAATATATATTTTTTAATATAAAATAATTGTCTTTTTGATACCAATACTACTATCCTTTTCAGTCTACTAATGTATTTTCGATACTTATATAATTAGTAATACTATTATCGTTAGAATTTTTATTGAATTTTGACAAATTTTAATATATTTTTTAAAATTTTCAACAATAGATTGCTGTAAAAACATTGTTATCCTAAAATTCAAACCGCTTTGATTGTTTCATCAATTTAATCATGTGATAAGTTAAGGCTAAGAAAGAAGGATTCTATTTAATATCTATGTAGATTATAAAACCGAAAAAAAAATGTATATAGGAACGGGAAATTTAGAAGATAGATGAGCTGGATAGTTTCGTTTTTAATGTATCTCTGTGGTGTTATGGGACTATCATGTGGGGTTAGATAAGTTCATGTATGCATTAAAGGGAACTTAAAATAGACAATTAAGATAATACGACATTCATGCCAAATAATTTGACGGAATCATGGACATGTTATATATAAATGATTTATCTGAAAAAATCTAAATAACAACAAAATGAAATATAAGATTGCAAATTTTTAAGTTATCATGTGAGAACATTATTTTTTAAGTCATTATTTATCTTGATTAAGTCATTAACCAGAGTAAAGCGGTTTGAAACAATCACGAGATTTCTCTATTCCTCTATTATATAATAATTTTTTTTTAATTTTCATTTTCAATTTTTCTAGCTGGCAAACAAAAGTTTTGGAGCTCGACCGATTTTGAGATGAAGTAACAGCTCTGATGTCATAGCTCTACGTCAACCTTTTATAAATATATCTGCTTTTAAAGAATGCGTAATGATAATACAATACTCTTAATATATGCGATTGAAAGATGTTGATGAATATTGCTACTTATGCTTTATTCATTGCATACGCGACTTCGATCTTCAATTATTCAAAAACTCCTAATGAAAACCACATTCTGTTCTCCCATGATAATGGTATTTCTGGGGAACCATCTGGTTGTCTGATTAGACTAATTTGAAATAAAATAATGGCTAATAACTTTTTTAACAAAAATAGGGAAATAGTTAAATTATAGTACATTTTTTTAAAGTGTGTGTTAAGGGCTGTGCTTTAATAATGAATGCTTAAATAAGAATTATTCATATTATTTGTATTAATAATAATGTATTGCTACTAAATTGCTTTAATAAGGAATTTAATTAAACCATATGAAGTAATTATTAAAGAAATATTATAATTTAAACAAATTAAAGATGAACCAAATTTGATTTTTTTTAAAAAAAAACTTTGCGCGATTCTCCCTCTCTGCTATCAAGAGACAAAAAATAAATTCAACTGAATCATGATAAATATGAATGAAATGTGCTGAAGCGAAAATAGTAAATATAAGCTAAAATTAATTGCATTCGTTTCTTTATCTTCTCCTGATTTTTTTCTTGTCACTTCATTTTTTCTGAGTTTTTTAAATTTATACTGTATTTATTTTTGGAAGTAGTTTTACCCTTTGCACTCAAATGTCTCTGTCAGTCACGATCGAAGACTATGCACAATTGACATTTTATTTATTTTTAATTTTAATTATTAAAAATAACTACAGAATGTTAAAAAGATGAAGGTTGATTTTTATGGGAAATTCATACAACTTAAAACAGTTGTATGAATTTATTTTTTGATTTAATAAGCAGGTTCATTTATGAAGTGAATAATTATGCATCGATTTATCTTTTCGAGTGTATAAGATTAATACTTTCCCTCTCTTCGCCCTGAATCGCGATTCAGAACATGTGGCGACTTTCTAGAAGAATCGTTTTCTGGTCTTCGTTCGTAGACCAATATACTTTATATTTTGTATTCTAAAAGGGAATACGAGGAAAATAAAAATATTTGTCTTCTGAAAAGAATATTTTTATTAACCCAAACAGGTATGTGTATGTTAATGCATTTTAATCCTTTATTTGATTTATTTAGTTTGACGGATCAATGATTTTTCAATTATTCAATCAATTTCAATTATTCGTAAAAATTAATTGTTGTGTAATTTCACGTATGTCTTTGATTATCAAAATTCTAATGTATTTAGATGTTAAATACTTCCGCCGTTTACTTTAAGAAATTAAGCATTGTTTTAAAAAAAGTATTGTTAAAAATGGTTTAATCAATTTTTCAAAAACTTACTTTAACATCTTCTTTTAATTCCAACTGAAAAAAAAAGGAATGTATGAAGCACTTCGATTTAGAAAAGGTTTCAAACAACATAAAGTTCTCTTACTAAGCTGTGAAAATATTACCTGTTTTTTGAATTCTGTATTGGCTTCATATTCACCAAAACACTTGTCCAGCTATTTGGAAGAAATGTGCTTATTAAAAGAACTTTAAGTAAGTCGAATATAAATAATTGCACACAATAAACGCTCATTCGTCGAAAATAAGAAATATTTAGCCTTAATTCATTATAAATATTTTTTTCCTCTAAACATTTGTACCAGAGATTCATAGAGATTGTATCCAAAAATCCTTTAATTTTTAAACATGGTCAAAACAAACTGCTGAATATTGTTGTTTAACAGTTTTCGCAAAAGAGTATATAAGTATAGATCACAAATATTGAAGTATTCCAAAATATATATTGCATTTTAAATGCCATGTTGCACAGTGAAAAAGAATTTGTTCCTTTTGCATAGTTATCAATTGTTTATAACAATGAGCCCCCAAATACAAGGGGGGAGGAGGAGGAAACGATGATTGGCTCCGAATTACATCCAGCATCAGTTTATTATTTTTCTTGTTCTTATTTCCGATATTAATTTGTTCTTACCATTTTATTTCAGTTCGAATCTATTTTGCATCTCTTTGAAGGATATTTTAGTAGGATTCTTCTTGTTATTTAATATTGGATTAATTTTTGTAAATAATTATATTCTGACATTGCCGAATCGGTGAAACAATTAAGAAAAGACAGTATATTGAAAATAATGACCTATGATAAAAAAAAAAAGAAAAAAGAAAAGAAAATCGTATTTAGGTATAGGATTATCGAGTCAAATTGAATTAAATCAAAATTGTATAGGTCACAAATTTCGGCATTTGTTATCATTTATTGACAGCTACCCAAAAAGCATGCCCTTTTCAGCGCCAATGCCATGATCTATCAATATCAGCTTCAGTGCTTAAAAAGAAACATTTTAATGTTTTTAACGACTTTAGTAAGATGTTGAATCAATGGAACAAGTCATTTTAAAATGTGAATTGCGACAAAATCAGCAATTAAATGGTCAAGCGATGGGATTAGGAGATTTAAGATCTAATAGGTAGAACATGGTTTCGAACAAATGGTAATGGAATCTACGAGACTCGTTCCTCTGCTTCTGGTAGCAGAATCTGAATGTTTGTCGAGTCGTGTGGCGGCTGCGATTCTTCTAGCCCTCGAATATACAATAGCACTCAGGGTCTTGAAGTAAAAGTTCTCGGCATTGTAAATAGGTTCTGCTTTTGTTTTTCGATAACCTTTCGGATCCTCGGCTTTTATCCGTAAGAGGGAGGCTAAATTATACTATTCTAAAAGACTCACCTTTTTAAAGAGGGATTGATCCTTGCATGCGGAATGTGTGAATTCTATCGAGCTGCCTTTAGAAGAAGGTAAAACTTCAGTCATGCAATCGACTATGGCATCTTTGATCTGTAAAACCATTCATATTGAAATTAGTGATGGAATAGCATCGCGTTTTTTTAATCGTATTACAACTAGTCCCAATTTATTTAAACAATAATATACGAGGCATATTCGGAAAGTAAGTACCGTTTCATTATACTGCCGCTGCAGCACTGCGATCGGCGTTCTGCGCATGCGCACTAGTCTTCCTTGTTCACTGACTCTCAACTGACGCCATTTTGGACGCTGTAGGTTGTGTTTCCAGTTCGCTGTGCTTGTTTAAAATGTTTAAGACAATTACTGATCCCGCCGACTGTGAGATTCGTTCTGTTATCCGTTTTTTAAACGCAAAAAATGTGAAACCGGCTGAAATTTACCGTGAAATTAAAGAAGTGTATGGTGAAAACGCGATGAGTGATGGAATGGTGCGGAAGTGGGTTAGAATGTTTAATGAAGGTCGAAAAAATGTTCACGATGAGGCTCGGAGTGGTCGGCCTTCTCTTGTCAATGTCGATCTGATACGGAAAGTTGATGAAAAAATCAAAGAGAACAGACGATTCACAATAACGATACTTTCAGACGAATTTCCACAAATTTCACGTACTGTGTTGTACGGAATTGTTGTTGACAAATTAGGCTATCACAAGCTGTGTTCTCGATGGGTTCCGAAAATGCTTACTGATGGTCACAAAACCAAGCGACTTGGCAGTGCTTTGACATTTCTCACACGGTACAGTAATGAGGGTGAGGACTTTTTAAGACAAATTGTGACTGGTGATGAAACTTGGGTTCGTCATTTTACGCCTGAATCCAAACAACAATCAATGGAGTGGAGGCACACACAATCACCAAAAAAACAAAAGTTCAAAACGACAATGTCAGCACAAAAAATCATGTGCACTGTGTTCTGGGATAGGAAAGGGGTTTTGCTCACAGAATTTCTCCCCAGAGGTGAAACAGTTAATGCCGCACGATATTGTGAAACCTTAAAAAAAGTACGGCGAGCAATTCAGAACAAACGCAGAGGAATGCTGAGTAAAGGAATCGTGTTGCTCCATGACAATGCTCGGCCCCATACTGCTGGAGCCACTCAAACACTGATCCAACAGTTTGGTTGGGAGCAGTTTGACCACCCGCCGTACAGCCCGGACTTGGCACCATCTGACTACCACCTGTTTTTGCATTTGAAGCGTGAGTTAGGTGGTAAGCGCTATGGATCCGACGAGGAGGTTAAAAATGCCGTGCAGTCGTGTTTATCATCGTTGGCGGCAAATTTCTACGAGGAAGGCATAGGAAAACTCGTCACTCGCTACGACAAGTGTTTGAACATTGGTGGAAACTACGTAGAAAAATAGTTTAAGGTTTGGTCTTTCATGTAATAATAAAATTTGTTTGAAAAAAAAATGTTTTGTTCTATTTATTAAAAAACGGTACTTACTTTCCGAATATGCCTCGTATATATATTTTGCAGTGAAGCTTTCAATTGCTCCCATTTACTAATGTTTAGTATAAGTCTGACTCCAGATCAGAAGGTTGCGTCTTCAAATCACGTCCGGGTCAAAACATGTACGAGTAGTAATTTTAAAGATATTTATTTACACAAAAAGGGTATAAAATTAGAATAGAATTTCATGAATACAAGTACATTATAATCAGAAGGAGTTTTGTACATTACGGTGTATGAGGGCGAGACAGAGCGATTCTAGCGAAGCTGAAAGAAAGAAAACATTCTGCATTACAGTCACAGTTAAATTGATGTTTAAGTAGAAATAATAATAATACAGATAAAAAATAAAATTGGTGAAAGAAAAATTATGCAGTTGTAGCGAGTGAAGTTGAGCTGTATTTTAAGTTGAGTTGCAGCTCTTCAACACGTACGCTATTTGCAAACGAACCATCATCTATCGCAGTAAGAGTCAGTTGAAACGATTATGTATGTACATCTGAAGTGAAAATTATTGTCACAAACTTTTCATTACGAGCTAACCACAAAAAGAGCAAAAGATCAAATTCTAAAGTTCCAGTAATCAATGTGCCTCGAGTTACTCTCCTGTAACGAATAAGGTAAACGAAATAAGCCAGGTCTGTAGTTTTAGTAAACTTATAATTTATATTCTGTGTTATACGCCTGCTACTTTGGTGACTTAGCTTTGGAGATGTGAAAAGGCACATTAAAGTAGATTCAATGGAAGAAATAATTCTAAAAATTTAATAGGAATATTACTTTTCTGCATACAAAATGTGCAGAGACATTGTAATGGTAAACAAAACGAGGTCAATTAGATTAATCTTTACATTCTAAAATTTCTTTAGTCCAAATAACACATTTTTAGACTTACTTTGGAGCTAATTAAAAATTAAACGACATCTTAACATTTTTCAAAATAATTTAAAAACTGTAAAGTCAAAAAATATCATTTTTAGTACTCTCTAAATTTGAAATATATATATAATTTTGGCATTTAACGAAAAATATTTGTGTAATTTTCATCGTGTCAGAATATGATATTGTTTTTGGCGACAACAAAACACCATGGGCGAAAAATAAAAATTTTAATCCGTAGGCTAAAAATAAAATTTTTATTTCCTGCATTAGCATCTAAAAAAAAAATCAGCTTTTAATAACGTGTTGTCATTGCATTTACAAAAGCTCTGATTTTAAAAAAGTAAGTTAATGACCATAGCCAATAAAGCATAGAAAAAGTCATTTTGAGCACGTGATTATATGAAATGAAATAAATAGAAAATGTGATATTTTTTTAAACAATGAAGGCGATATAAAGGTTTTTTTTGGATCGTTTGCAGTACTAAAGTGACTCATTCGATGAAACGATCAAAATGAATAAAAATATGATTTAACTTGCACGAGCACGCAGTGCCTGGCCGTTCAAGAAATTATGTTCGGACATGATACATTGAAATATTCAGTTAATGTCTTTGTTTTTCGTGTATATGAATAAATATGATTCATTATTTAACGATAGATTTGATTAGGGAATATTTGAAAATGGATATTAGATAATAAAAACCACTGAATCACAAAGCAGAATTAGAATGGTCCAATGGCATTCAGAAACTTTCGCACCAATACTATTAATGCATATTTAAAAGGAAAATACTGATTTCATTTTAACCTACATTTAAGAAGGTAAAAATGCCAAACAAAAAGTTTTAATTACTTTCAATGTTACAAAGTAATAAATGTTAAGGAAAAGTCGCTCACTATTTTCGGCTCCATTTGAAGGCAGGTATCTAATGCTTTGTGCACGTCTTCATTTTTTCCTGAAACAAGTAAGAAGAAGAATGGAATTACTTTTAAATATCATAAACGTTCATGCATATATTTGCAAAATTATTAGATAAGGCAAATCTAAAAATTTTAGCAAATTAAAAAAAAATGTGGTTTTTGTTTGAATATCATTATATTATGGGATGAATGCAAAACAATTAAGGTGACATATCAGGACAAAAATACTGTAAATTTTTTTTTTCTCCATAGGTATCTTTGGTTCGTATGCGCTCAGCTTCACCCGCCTCGATTCAAGTTCTACGTTGGTTATTGCCATTTTAGATGTTTATTTGATATCCTGAATTTTGTGCTTATAAACAGAACTCAGTAATATTGAAAGTTGATTGCAGAAAATATTGCAATCGTCCCCTTTATTTGGTGCTTACGTATTAAACTGTCGACACCAATGAAACCAACAAAATGGCGGACGATGGTTAAAGTTTGAACAATTTTTAAAATAATGGTGGTTTTTGCCTTTATTAGCAGTTTAGCAACTCATTGGTAACACCAAATTGGGCGATAAAGATCGACGGACCAATACCTAAGAACTTTTTATTTTTTCGTTTACGAAGAGTGCAAAGAGAAAATATTGTGATCACCAAAGCATTCAAACTCAAGATCTTGACGACATTGCACGTTTCATTTTTAGTTGAGTCCGATAAACATATTTTGGAAATTATGTCTGTTTGTCGCTCTGTCTTTAAAAGCTTTCAAAAAAAAAAGCAAATCTACGATCGTAAATTTTCAGTTATCATGGGAGAAACTTACTTTTTTAGGTCATTATTTGTCTTAATAATTAAATTAATTAACCAGTTTAAACCGGTTTGAAACAATCACGAGACTTTTCCATTGGTCTTTATCCATCTCTCATATTCTATCTATCTATCTATTATTTTAAACTCTTAATTTAAATTCTAATCAATTTCCAAAGCTTTATCTTAATTTAGCCCATAATAACTTCATTCTAAAATACTCTCTTATTTCCTGATTCATTTCATTTTTCCCTAGTTAATTCATTCTACAGAAGTTTTGTAAAATTGCTGAATCAGCTAAACGGTGGCTACTTTCCCTACACTCCGAGGGAAGGGATAAAAATTGTCCAACTTAGCACATTCCATTAAAATATCCCTATGATTCTCTTGCACGAGCTGTACATGTGATGGACATTCGTTAAATTAATTAAAATTTAAAGGTATATATTCGCAGTCTATATTAAAATCTAAAGGTATATATTCGCAGTCTATATTAAAGTCCTATTAAAATCTAAAGGTATATATTCGCAGAGATAAAAGTTTCATCGGCTTTTCTTCATTCCGTTTTGTGTCGTTCTTTGCTGTGCTCGTCGCTTTTGCTTGTAAATATTGCTGCTTCCTGGGATGGAATAAAACGAACTTAAAAATTCAAAGTGTCATGTGTGTCTTCGAAACCTTTTTCTTACAACTATTAATAATACATTACATATATATAATAATAATTTTTAAAAGTAATTATCAAATTCTCTATATGGTAAACAAAGTTTTGTAGCTTGACCGATTTTGAGACAATAAAAACCCCATTGTTTTTCAAAATATCGACGCATATGTAATCTGATAGTTTCGTGATTGTTTCAAACCGATTTAAACTGGTTAATGACTTAAATTAACTAAGACAATTCGTAAGAATACAGATAATGAATAATTTGGAAATCGATTTGTAATTTTAGTTGAAAAGTAGCCAAATGTGCCAACCTTCTGCATTATTTTCTAATAACCCTAAAAGCGAAAAATAGATCCCTAAAAAACGATAAATCGCCTATTTGTTACCTAAGCATTTCGAGGCTTCAAAAACCTCAAACCAAAACAACATCATTTTCTCACATGACGATCAAAATATTTGAGTTAAATATATGAAATTTCATGTTTTGTCTTTACACCACATTTGTAAGTTTCTATCAAATTTGAATGAAATCCATTCCAGTCTGTATTTCTAGCTATCCTAGTTCGGCTATACACAGTAACTGCAAAAAATTAATTGCAGGTTGAAAAAAATTAGTATATGCATTTAACTTTTAAAATATGTATAATCATTAAATTTTAAAACAGATCCCTTTAAAGATTAACCCTCACGCGGTCTCTAGTTGCGTGGTTGTTAGTTAGCTTTAATAAGCTAAATGGATGGATTTGGGGCTGGGATCTTTACATCAAACTAGCAGATTTTTGTCAAATTTTAAAAGAAATATATTCACGTTAGGCATTTCCGTAGTTTGCCCGAGTCCATACCAATAAAGTAAGTAAGAAATTTTAAGAACTAGATGAATAAGATTCAGTTCACAAATTTAGCACCTAAAATAAAAATTCCCAGAGTGGCAATAGCTTTTAAAGAGAAAGAGAAAAAAAAATATCAGTCAAGCTATCCCTATCTATGATTGTAGTTTTAATATTTTAAATTTTAAAACAATTAAATTTTTTCTCTTTCTCAAACGTTTTTTACGATTGGCACAAATACTGTACTAGAAGATGCCTTTTTTTTCATTATTTATCAAATTTATCTACAGTACTAACAATACTTCAGATAATAGGCGTATAAATATCAATTCATCCTTGTTTTGAAATTAAATAAATGATACTAGTTTGTTATAAAAATTAAAGATATTTTTTCAAACTATTTTCGCTTAAAAACTAAACTGATAAATAGTATCAGTTATCAAGAAGAATAAAATTGATGACTGGTCTAAAACAGTAATATTGAAACATCATATATCGGTCATATTTGATAGCTGAACATAGAAACGCTTTTTTAATTTAAAAACTGGAGTGGAGATTATGTTTAATTGAATACTTTTCCTTAAAACCAAAGGACTGTATCAATTTTAGATAATATTTTTCTCTGAAATAGTTGTATTGATTGAAACAAAATAAAACATTACAATTTAAGTAATTTAAATTTAAAAAAAAGTAAAACTAAAATTTGATTTTTTGTTTAATCTTTTAGAATGGTGTTATATATATATATATATATATA
>JAOUZG010043731.1:2867860-2930755 GCA_026289955.1 Argiope argentata
ATTTTCAACATGCAGAACGCACTTCTACATGAAATTCTTCAAGGAGCCGGAATTTTGGAACAACAAGCGATCAACTCAATTCTATTGAAAATTTAAATATTCGAGTTAGCTTCGATACCTGTTTTCTCCGAGCGGAGCTCGGTCACCCGCTGGTTTTTATTTAAATGAAACTGTAAATAAAAATTTAAAAAAAGTATTCCGCAAGCATATACCGGCTGTGCAATGCTCTTTCGACAAAATTGGATAGTTTAGGTCGTATGATTCGGTTTAAGCGAAAATCTGCAGCACACTTTCAGCCAAAAGTTTTAAAATATTTTTTTTAATTAAAAAATAAAATTTAAAAAAAAACATTGGAAAGCAGGCGTAAAGGTAGCATGATAATCAAATCAACGTTATAGAATTCATTCTCGAATTCCCGCATGTCAAATAACAATACATTTTGAAGTTATCGCCGGAAATCCGAAAGAATATGAAATTATAAAAATAGTGATAACAGCATTAGTGGAAAAGCGAAACTTTAACTTTTAGACATGTTCAAGGATAACAATTAAGAAAGTTTAGTTTCATAATACGCAGCCAATTTAATCTCCTCTGTATTAATTGTTGCAAATAGATTTTAATGCCTTCAATATGTTTTTTCTTATCGTTTCCGGCTTCATTAATTTTAAATAAAAAAAATTCTCTATAGTTCCATATAGATTAATTGGAATTGATCACTTTGGACTACAAATTTCATCCAAAGTAAAATTCCCCCTTGATTAAATTTCAGGAGTTTATTGTCAAAGGAAATCAATGTAGAGGCCTTTTTTTTTAATTCTACGAATATTTTTTTATCTGAGCAAAGAGAATTTTGTAACAATTTTAATTCTAATTATTCTTATATTCTGTGACAAAATAGGTGGAACTTTTTATATTTCATTTTGTAACTTAAAAATGAATGGATTCTGAACAAAATTCTAATGTTAGTTTTATAGATAATATATGTATTACTATTTTTATCATCTGCAAAAATAATGTAACACTTCTTCGGTACTTGAATTTTTTATTTATACCTATTGGGAATGTAATCATATAAGATTATGAAGTAACAATTCTGTTCTTAAAGGAAAAAAAGTATTACTTCTAAGTTATTACAAGAATATTTATAATAACTTTAAGAATATTGCAAGAATGTTATAACAAACATGTTTTCATGTAAATGAAAAGTTTTTCTCTTAGAAAATTGTCCATTTTAAGCGAATGTGTCCTTTTTGAACTAAAAAAAACAAGGTTTTTTTAGCTTTTGAATTTCAATAAAACATTCTATGTTTTTCGTATTAACTTTTCAATTATTAATTTATCTTGCTATTCTTTAATTGAGATTATTGTTGTTTGCTTAAATGTTATTAATTTAATGTATGCTTAGAACAATTTTATAAAAGTTAAAGGATGCAATTTTCTGAATTGATTACAATAAAAAAATTTATTTCATTCTTCAATAGTTACTTTTAAAAAATTAAATGCATTCTAAGCATAATTTTAATACTAATATTTAAAAGGAATAAAGGGAAAAAGAAAATAAACTCTTACCGTTGTTATCGTCTGCGAAAAGACAGTTTCATTTTCCTGCATCCGTAACCCTATAAATACTCGTTACTATGAAAGAACAAATTCATTTTTAAAGAAATAGATTAATCAGAAGGCGGGAAGTGACTTTTAAAAGCATTATACCATGACAACATGGGAAATTGACTTGTCACCTAAAATGTAGTGAAAGTTGTTGTGATGTTCGAAATGAAAAGAGACATCTATAACAATGAATGAGTAAGTGTTCAAAGATTTCAAAGTATTTGAATTGTTAAGGTATCGGAACAAAGCAAGTGCTTCCCGGATGTGTATATTTTTGTTGTATCCCCCCCCCCACATTTTGGTTTTGACCCTGAGTCGGTCACTTTCACTCAATAGATTTTATTCAATTACTTGTCTTATAACAATGTATATTTACTCATACTAGACAGATGAATTGTTCAACTAGGACAATTAGGTACAAAACATTATACATTTCACACTTTTAACTGTCCAAGTGATTTCAATAAAAGTATACAAATGAACTTACTTTGAAAAAAAAATGCAATGTGCAAATTGAACAACGTAAGGGACAGTATTAAAAGAATAAAGCTATGTCGACACAACGACAAGGAAAATTATCATTGTGTCAAAAAAATTGTGCAAATTCTTTTCAGAAAATTTAATATTCCATGTAAAAAAATTGAAATAAATTTGAATTATTGTAGCATGAGAAATACTAAAACAGTTTGGAAATGTTTACATTATTAAAAATATGCTAATTATAAAATAATTTATGATAATGAATGAAGAATATCTGCTTTCAATAATATAGTTTGTAAGTATTTGTAAATATTATTTTGCTATTTCATAATCTCTTGGTTAAACTGATCTTAAAACCGATGTTACAATTTTAAAAAATAATAATTTTAAAACAACATGGGATTATGACAGGCGAAACGTGATGTTTTGCATAATTAGTTATATAACATCAAATAAATTTCAAAAATCAATTTATTTTTATACGTTATATAAATACTAGCCGCCTTTGGTAACTTGCTGGTTTGCTAGTATTAATGCGGCTGAAAGGTTCAATTAATTTTTTGTATAACTTGGTCTCATAATATTTTTTTCAGCAAAATATTTTTAAACTTAAAATTTCGATAGCCATATAACCCACTTATACTATTATGTAGGACTTAAGCAGTCCTGATCTTTGAACTCTGCATCTCTCTCTGATTTTCTATCAGCGACCGTAAAATTCAGTTTTAAATTAAAGTTGAAATGATGAAACTTCAATTATTATAAAGACCTCTTTACTCAATCCAAGCATATCTTTAAATAAAATTGTTCTGAAATCAGAATAGTTCGACATTGAAGTTTTATGTTTAGTACAGAAATTGAAATATTACAATTTTTCATAATTTATAATATCTCAAAGAATTATTCAACAAACATTTCATGGATTCAATGAAAATTCAGCTTGCAACTTTATTTTTAAATGTATATAAATGCTCTAAACATTATTTAATTTTCTTAACTTATAAATATACTTCAAAAATTTATGAAGTTTAAATTTTAGATAGTCCTTTGGTCTTATAGATTCATATTCTGTAAAATATTCTTTATATTCCAACTTCTAAATAATATAAAGATTAAAATAAAATCTGCTGTGCATATTTCAATGTATCCTGTTAGAACGTAATTTCTTGAGCGGCCAAGCACTACGTTCTCGTACAAGTTGAATTATATTTTTATTCATTTTAATGAGTCACTTTAGTACTGCAAACGACCAAAAAAACTTCGTCTCGCCTTTATTGTTTGAAAAAACAGATTGTAATGGTTACTGTCTGAGCACTTAAAAAGAATAAATCTCGGGGTAATTTTACTTTAAAATATTTAATGAACATAGACAGTTTTACATTACAAATAAACAAAGACAAACAATTAAACATTTACATTTACAAAGCATATTAATGGGACAAGATAAATTTAGCTGTTTACTCGAGAAAAGTCCGACTCGCTCTGGAGGGAGTTCTCTTTTAAGCCACTAGGAGGCGGCAAGGCTGGAATATAGCAGTTCAGCATTTACGGAATATATTGTTCCACTACACTCCCCCTCTGGTTCCGATAAAACGTCTCGTTGAGGGCCCAGCAGTTTTTGGTCGTTGGCTTCGTCTGAGAGTTGTTAGTGGGTTGGGTTTAGGATCAAGGGCCCGAGGTCTGCCTCGCTTACGTAGTGGTGTAACAGGAACAGTATTTTCGTTTGAACACTTTGTTAATGCAGACACATGATACTGTCCCATTGGTTCTTGGGGCTTGTCAACATGAGCCGCTTCATATGATGTTGGTGACCTTTGGGTGTTAATGATATATGGTCCGTCTTTTTTAGGAAAGAATTTCGCTCTTTTGGCTTTTGCAGAATTACTTTTCGGGTGTAGCGTAACCCACACTTTATCACCTGGTTTATACAGCGGTGATTTACATCGTTTTTGGTCCGCATGGGACTTTCTTTGATCTTGTTTGGTTTCGACTCTATCTCGAATGCCATTGGAGATGATTGCCAGTCTTTTGAGGTATGGGGTAATTTCTGGCACGAAATTATCATTGTCGACAATTGCACGGAAATCATTTGTCACATCATCAATTGTCCTCATTTCATGACCAAATTGAAGAAATGCTGCGGTTTCGCCAGTAGTATCACACTTAGCACTGTTCATGGCAAACTGAATCATTGGGAGTTTTTCATTCCAAGTAGTATGATCTTCACCCACAAGAATCGCAAGACGCGGCTTCAGATCCCTATTTTTTCGTTCTACTAGATTTGCCTAGTGTGAGCTTTTGGTCAATTCCCAAGAAGAAACACAGTTGTTGCATAACGGCGGAGACGAACTGAGTTCCGTTGTCCCTTATTATTCTCCTAGGAATACCGTATCACAAAAAAATTTCTTCCACAAGCACAGTGGCACATTCTTTCGCTGTAGCTGTAGTGAGAGAAAATAATTCTACCCACTTCGTTGAACAGTCTTCAACTATAAAAATCCAGCATTTACCATCTTTAGTTGCAGCTAACGGTTCAAAGAGATCTATTGCCACAGTTTCAAATCGTTGACTGTAAACTGGTGTTTGCAAGAGTCCACAAGGCTTTTGATTTTTGTCTTTGAATCTAGCACATTCAGGACAGTTCTTGACATATTTAGCTATGATAGAACGCATGCCAGTCCAGTAATATAGTTTACTTATTCTGTCAAGAGCTCCATCAACTCCATAGTGAGCAGCATCTGGAGCATCGTGATGTAACTTTAAAATCTCCACCCTTCCGTGAGAAGGTACTACTAACTGGGCCTCTTCAGCTTCTGAGGCAGGAGAATATCGATAAAGAACGCCTTTTTTCATAATATAACCTCTTTGCGTCCAGTTGCAGTAATCAACTCCTTTTTCAGTATCTTCAAAGCACTTGGTTATTTTCTTGAGCTCTTCATCTTTTAATTGCTCTTCTAGGATTTCTTTAGGTGTCTTCTTAGGTAAGTCTACAGAAATCGAGGAAACTTCGCAGAACTCTTCAATAACATCTCTTTCCATCAGGTCATCAATTTGTTTCTTCAACTCTTCCTTCTTAGCAGGTGACAATCGGTACGGAGGGACAGATACAGGAGGATGATCACCAGTGTTGATGTGGTGTTGGACATACGGAGTAGCTTCTCCCCCTGGTTCAAAGATTCTTTCATGTTGTTTCAACAGGGTGTTGAGTTAGTTTCTCTCTCCTTTTGATGGGTGTTGACCCTCTTCTTCACGTAATTGACAAGTATTTGATTCGACATTAAGTGCGTTCTTAACAGCACTCAAATTTGCTTCTTCGGCAAAATCAAATTTTCGTCAGGGAAAATCATAGAAAAACGATTTTCGTTTCTTCAGGTCAAGAACAACTCCAGCATCTTGAAGGAAATCCGTACCAAGGAGTGTACGATTTTCTTTTGCATAGGGTAATGCAATGAATTTTGTCTTAATGATTCTTCCTTCAAGTCCTACTTCTACAAAAGTTTGGTAAGCTTCTACTTGGCTTTTTCCTCCGTCAGCAAGTGTCATAGTGAGTTGGGTCTTCTGAAAATCTGCACCTTCTTGTTTAAGGATATCATATAACAGTTCTCCAGCAATACAGTGACTGGCTCCGCTATCAGCACAAGCAGTTCCCATGATTCCATTTACGGTAATATTCAGCATAGCCAATTGGGTTTCTTATCAGAATATGATTGAAATATGACGTTTCCAAATCGTGAGGAAGTGTTCGTACTAGATGGATTACATTTAGGGCAACGAGATTTGATTACACCATGTTCACCACAGCCATAACAGACTCGAGCAGTCCTGGCCTGGACATCAGAATTGAGTTTATCTTTTTAGGATAGAAATGACTCTTCTTTGTAAAAGATGGAGGTTCGGAGGTTTCACCTTTTGGATTGAAAACTTTCTTCTTGACATAGGACATGTCTCGCTTTAATGTAGTTCTCAGGTTGTTGTAAGCATCGAGCTTATCGGCTAATTCCTCTGGTGAATTCCATTCAGTCCATTCGTCAATAAGATGATTTCTGAAGTCTTCCGTCGTTTTCTTTTTAATTTGATCTGCTATGATGAGAGATTTCAAATCTTCAAATGTTTTGACGTTTAACGAATCCAACTATCCTTCAAAATAGTCACGTAGATCAAAGTAAAGATCTCGATAAGTCCCTTCTGGTGCTTTTCTGTGCGTAGCAAATAATTGACACAATCTCTCAGCAGATAACTTGTAGTGTTTCAGAAGCATGGTTTTAACGTGCTGATAATCTTTAGATTCTTCTTCGGATTCTCTGGCTATAAGCTTGGCCATTTCTGCGGGTAATATTCCAATTAAGTAAGCAACCCACTTAGTTTCTGGCAGTTTCAGAAACCTTAACTGCCTTTCGAAAATATTCAGGTATAATGCAACATCACCTACGTTGGGATCGAAACTAGGAATAAGTTTCTTAAATTCATATTTTGGGGTGTCGTTGTCCTCTGTCGTCTGAGAAATTCCCCAATCAATACGATTCTTCAGCACTTCGAGATTCAATTTCAATTTCTCCAGCTCATATTCTCTTTCTTTGTCGAGTCTAGCTTGACCTTTGGCACGCTTTTCTTCCTCTTCGTTAGTCTTTCTGTCATCTACAATGTTAGATAACAACGCTTTCACTGCGTCTTCTTTGTATCTAGGCAAATTCAATATTTGCTCCGAAATTTGCAGAATTTTGAGACCCTGGCCCAAAACCAAACCCATTTCTTCAGCCAAAATCCTCAAATCTTCTTTCTTTGCTTTGGCTAGGAAAGCCATTTTGTTAAAAAAGTACCACTAAAGTCTCCAAGTTCGATATTTTAAAGTTTATGCAGAAAGGGTAACACACAATTATCTAAATATAAAACACTTAAGGCACAACAAAATATTTTTACAGTATATTTTGACATTGAAAAAACCATACATTAGAATATAAGATTTTTTATAGTTATTTGAAATATGAGTAATCGATACAACTATTAAACAAACTCAAAGTATAAAGAAAATAACTTTGCAATACACTGGAAAATTTAAACACATTCATATATTACTCATAAATATTAAACATCACTATAATCAATTGATTTCACAACTTGTTTTGTATATTTAGCATGTATTGAAAAAAAATCGTGACACTTCTATTTAAGATTGATCAAATGCTTACTAAAATAATGTTATTCAAAATATATACACAGGTGCACACTTTTAAATTCAATTGATATGAAGTATATTTTAACCACAAAATAATATCATAAATACAGCAATATTTGGGTTTTTTTTTATTAAAACGCTAATTCACTTCTATCTAAAAGTATCACTTTTATTTATTCTTTAAATGCTATAAATATAATACTCAAAGGGTAAAACAAAATTCAAACAAAAAACCTGATTTCTTTTAATTATTTCTTTCCTAAAACTTTTATTCACAATGAAGAGAGAGAAAAAATATTCATGAACACAGAATATTAAAAGAAGGTATAAAAAATAAGAGTAAACATTTCCCAGAATGAGTAATCAAACAAATCATTCCCGCTGCCGTTAAATGAAAGCTTGCATATTCTCGGCGCCAAGGGGAGATAAATTGGTAACGACTGGCAAAGCGAAACTAAAATGTAACTGCTTAATACAATTACTTTTCAGGTAGGCACATATATCAGCATTTCAACTTGATTTTTAATTTTACTGACAAGAATTATTCATAATTTATCAATAATTTTAATTTTGTTCCAAAAACAAGTATTTACACAACAAAATACTTATCTGAAGCAATCTCCAGGTGAGACGCTACGAATAAATTCATCTCAAGAAGAGATACTACTTGTTTCTGTAGTGATATATATATATATTGTTTTATAACCTTTGTTGGCAACGCTTATTTATGTTACGGCTTTTGGCATCACTGTATATTATTTAAATCAATCGGTTGTTAGCGTTGCATTCTAGTTGATTAAAGCTTTTTTAGTTTTCAGAATGTTTGTCTTTCATTACAATTTAATCAACTAGAATCTTTTTGCACTGCCTCATTACTTGATTCAGCAAGATGGAGCAACTTTTAAAACCCGAAAGGTTCGATACTGATCCTACATGTGCGGGAGCTGAAACGAGGTGGAAACACTGGAAAAGAACATTCGCTAATTTCCTCGCACAGGTAAACCCTGCTACGGACGATAACAAACTTCAATTACTGTGTAACTATGTCTCCTCTAATGTTTTTCGGTTTATTATTGACTCGGATAAATACCAGCAGCTTTAAGTTATTCCGTTCTCGAGGTGAGAAGAAGCATGTCTGGGATAGACTATTTAGCAAAACAGAACCTAATAGCTGGGGAAAAAAATGCGAGAGGGAGCCATATATTCCAATTGTTCGAACACGTTTTTTGTTCGAACAAAAAAAGTAAGGTAGCAAGTTGGCTGCCAATTTTGTAATGGTTAACTGTCTGAGCACTTAAAAAGAATAAATCTCGGGGTAATTTTACTTTAAAACATCTAATGAACACAGACAGTTTTACATTACAAATAAACAAAGACAAACAATTAAACATTTACATTTACAAAGCATATTAATGGGACAAGATAAATTTAGCTGTTTACTCGAGGAAAGTCCGACTCGCTCTGGAGGGAGTTCCCTTTTAAGCCACCAGGAGGCGGCAAGGCTGGAATATAGCAGTCCCGCATTTATGGAATATATTGTTCCACTACAATATCCAATTTCCTATTAATTTCATTTCATATAATCACGTGCTCAAAATGAAATTATTCTAGGTTTTATTTGCTTTAGTCATTTTTTTAATCAGATCTTTTGTAAATGTGATGACAACGCGTTATAAAAAAGCTGATTTTTTGAGATGCTCGTGCAGATAATAAAATTTTAATTCATTGCCCCCAAATTTTTGTTGATACCAAAAACCTCATCCCCAAAACAACATCATGTACTGACATAATTTTAAATAAATAAACGTTTCTATCTTGTCGGATAAAATCTGGCCGATTTATTTAGCTCTGAATAACGGATGTTTAGAACAATCAACATTTTCATAATCTAGGCCAATTAGTTTTGAGAAACCCTTGTTAGCTTCTTTGAGATGGTCGATAAAATGATCTGAAATTGCCTGTTCATAAATCAGTCAACTTTAATGATTAATTAAGTTGATTGGAGTTCCACTTTTTTTATTTGTTTTATTATCTCAAGAATATTTTGTTAAATATAATTCACAGGGCAGATGATATATGTAAAAATTTAAAAGTCGCAATTCATAAAAATTTTTTGCCTCAATTTACCAAGAATATACGTAATTATATAATTCAATTAGACTATTTGTTAAGAGATGCATGTCTATTAAAAAAAGTTTAGAAATTAGCTGCTGGACTCCGATTACAGAAAATGCCTTGAAGGTATTAAGCCATATTTGCCTTAAATAAAACTGTCTGATTAAATTAGTAATATATGTATTGTAAAATATCATAGAAAGCGTTTTCTTGCATTTATTTTCCAAAAATATCATGTTTCATATTTGTTTCATTTCATGCAGACACGTGCTGAAAATTACATTTTTAAATATTTCATATTTAATGATAGCTGTTTAATTTTTTATCATGTGAAAACATATTGTTTTGGTTAAGAGATTTTGATGTCTCCGAAATATGCGGGTTAAAAATATTGTTAGCTGCTTTTAGCAGTATTAATTATTACATATGCTTCTTTAAAAGCAGATGCGTTTTTATTTTGGTCTGATTCATTACATTCACGAAGACGAGTTCTTTAATTTGAACTATGCCTTTTCTTCAAACAAGCAAAATTAACAGTTAAAAATCATGTCTTATTTATCGTTCTAAAACTTAAAAAGAACATGAAAGCAAATTTTTTTTTTACTTCAACAAAAATAATTAAGAGTTTCTTTTATTTTACTTCAACTTATTATCAATTGCTTTTTGTTAGTCGTTCCTATGAAATGACGTCATCTTCCAGTTTATTCACGCAAACGCTATTATTGCATCGGCTTAAAAAAAATAACAGACAAAATTTGATAGTGCCGTATCGATTTTAAAGCGAAATCGTCGAAAAAAGAGTAGACAGGAGTACTGAATCATTCATTAGAAGATCCAGTCGAAATGAACGAGGTAGGGTTAAATGTTTATGTGTACGGAGCGAAGTTTCCAAACTACAGGAAAATAGTAGTGGGACTGTGTCTGGATGTTTATTTTTCTCTTTGCCAATCACGTTACTGGGAAAAAGAAGTAAGTTCAGGTGGCAAAGACACAAACTGTTGCCATGATCAAAAAATTGTTTTGGAACACCTGTTGAATCCACAGAAATTATTGAAAGACTTGCTGTTCAGTGATTCAGTCGAAGGAAGAAACAAATGGATGTATATAAGACAATATAATTCTGCTTTAGCTTTTGTTTCCATGGGAGCTCAAATTAAATCTCGTCCTGGAACAGGATCATATTGCTATAGGACACATGGTCAGATATGCCACATGGTTTCTCCTTTATACAGTGGCCATAACAAGAAAGGTTGTGGTCAGTTGTATGTGTTTGATACCAGCGAAGCCACTGAAAAACGCACGGAGAGAAATTAAAGATGTTTGCTATCTGTAGTGGAAAGACTGGATTCTATGTTGAGAGTAATCAATCCAATCATCGATTGTTGCTTGCGGATGCATCGTTTAAGAAAATCCTGCTACAAATATCAGTGTTACGTAATGCTTAAAGAATGCTTGATGATACCGTCATCCTATAAATTCGGTCGTTGTGCTGAGATAGGTTAAGTAAATCAAAAATAGCCACAGCACAATCTTGTTCTGACGATTTCAGTTATGTTCTGACGACGCTTTTATTTTGCTTCAAAACGGAACATCCATCGTAAGAATAGAAAAGACTGTTGTCATTCAGTAAAAAATTATAACTTGTTGCCATTCAAAGAATAAATAATAAAATAAAATAATTATAATTAATTATAACAATTTCAATATACTATAATTAATTATATTATTATAATATATAATATATTAAGTATATTTTTATTGAATTATATTATAATATTATAATTAATTATTACAAATATGTTCATAGAGACTAGAAATTTTCATATTCGTAAATTTAACCAACCTATCACGAAAACAGAAACTGTAACAATATTTGTTTTGGTACTTTTCCGTTAACCGGGGGTCAGCGAAAAATCGCCAAAAAATGTAGAATTCCATCACATTTCTTACAGGGATTTTAATTCGAAAATCGTCAAACAATGTAGAATTCTACGAAATTCCTTTGGCGATTTTTTTACTGGCACCCGTATAACGGAAAAGTACCTTCGTTTTATTTCTTTCATTGTTTTATCATATTTTGGAATAAATCGAATCTGAATATATTTGTTGCTAGACTAAAGTGATTTAGTAGATGGCGAGTGAGCCAAGCAATCCGGGAGGAATTGCAATAGTAGTTCCTGAGGATTGGCGGGCATAAGCGAGCAAGGGACGGAGCCCCCTGGTTGAATTAATATTGATAAAAGTCGATTTAGCGAGATTTCATTTTTTAAAATAAAAAATCAAATACTTGAAGTTTTTTGAATTTTTTTCAAAAGAATTTTAAACGTTTTTTATTTAATTAATTTGGTTTAATTTAATTTATTATTTTATTTTAATTAAAATTTATTAAATAAATTAAAATTGATTAATTTAATTTATTATTTTTTATATATTTGTTTAATTTAAATGCAACTAATTTATTTATTTAATTAATTCATCCACTTTATTTAATTTATTATTTTAAATTTAAGTTGATTTTTATTTCTGATTATTAAATTGAATTGTTGATTCTTTTCAAAGAAAAACAATTATTTTTCCTATTAAAAATATCTAGAAAAATATCTCATTTGACATTTTTCAATACTAAATTCTATACTAATTCTCAAAATATAGATATATGAAAATATCTACATAAGATTTGAAGGCTCTGCTTTAAAAAAAATTACAGAAAGAGAATATTTGAAATTAAAAAAACTTTTTGAGAAAATGCACTGACGTTGATTCAAAAATGCATTTGTAAAAGCATTAAGTGAAAAATAATGATACTTGTAAAGCTTTAGATTATGATTATCATCATGTCAGAACATGATGTTATTTTTGGGATGAGGTTTTTGGCATCAACAAAAATCTGTCGGACAAAAAATAAAGATTTTATTATCTCCATGAGCATCTCAAAAAATTCGCTTTTAGTAACGCGTTGCCATTGCATTTACAAAATTTCTGATTTAAAAAAATAAGTTAATGACTACAAAAAATAAAACCTAGAAAAATGTCATTTTGAGCACGGGATTATACGAAATGAAATAAATAGGAAATGTGATATTTTTTTAAACAATAAATGCGGGACAAGGTTTTTTGGTTTTTTGGCAGTTCAAGAAATGATGTTCTGACATGATATATTAAAATATACATAGCAGATTTCATTTTAATCTTTATTTTATTTCTTGTCTTAAAATATGCAAACACTTTCTGTGCTTATTATGATAGAATATTTATTTGTTTTTTAAATCCTATGCCATTCAGCGTTATTAATAAAATCGATTTTGAAGAGAACGAAATGTTCGACTTCATTTACATTTAATATTTAACAAAAGTTTTGTACTTTGTATATGCTTTTTAAAAATACGGGTAATAATAACGCAAGTTAAAACCAACAAGTAATATAAAAACAATTTTTTAAAATCAATTCCTACTTAGGTAAAATTTAGGAAGTTAGGAAAATTTTTATTGTAGTTAATTTTTATTAAATAAATACATTTGTTGTTCTCGTGTTCCGCTTTACAACGGGAGGAGGGGGTGCTGTAGCTTCTGAGGGTATGGACACCCAAGCACTCGAATAACGATCACTTTTGACTCAATACCTCCAGTGGTAGAGCTCCCGACATGGAGAACTTTGCGACCAGGATCGGACTCGCAGCACGAGAGATGCGAATCCAACGCCCTGCCAACCAGGCTATCCGGCCCCCCATCAATTACAGCTACTATAAAGAACTAATATAAAGGCGAGAAAGTTAGTTTTTAATTAATTAATAAAAAACTAATGAATTAATATTTGAAAAACTGTATTAACATCAAATGTCATCCACAACAAGTTTTAAAAAATGTACTTGAACTTGATTGGTTGAATCAAAAGTATTTTATTAATGATTGAAAATGTTAAGATTTTATATCTATCTATTTATCTACACCCAAGCACTCGAATAACGATCACTTTTGACTCAATACCTATCTAAGATAGATAGAGAGATAGATAAGATTAAGATCTATCTATCTATCTATCTATCTATCTATCTATCTATCTATCTATCTATCTATCTATCTATCTATCTATCTATCTATCTATCTATATATATATATATATATATATATATATATATATATATATATATATATATATATATATATATATATATATATATATATATAAAGGAGAGTGTGAGCTAATAGTAGGAATTGGAAAATTATCAGCTTTATACATAAAACTACAAATTTCTTCTTAGTTTTAAATGGGGCTTCATTTGCATTGAGTTTATTTTAATATCCGTAACAGAGTATTTTGATACAATAGCGATATATTTAATTTTATACACAATAACTGTATTTAAAATACTTGTATTTTGAAGACTCACTCAAATGTCAGCAGAAGTCTGATTTTTCGAATTATTGCTTTCACTAGTCAGCAATTCCGGTTAACGATATAGGAAAGCACTTATGCTATTAAAAATTATCCGAATTGTATTAGAAAGGTAGTGTGTATTCTTATAGGTGTTATTACATTATTTCACAAGTAAAAAAAGTTTTTGAGAAGAAAGTAAAAAAAAAAAATCTGATAAAAAGAATATCCTTGGCCTTCAAAGCAACATAGTCTTTGAGTATTTTCAAAATAAAATTCTATGGGCTTGAATTTGAAATTATTTCACGTTTCATATGAAACTTTTTAAACAAATTCGAATTAAGAAATGTTTCAGGATGCACTTTAACATTTTCTAGAGCTATGTGGGACATATAATAATACCTAAGTGACATAGTTATATTGGAAAAAGCAAATATAGACAGAGGATTCAATGATTAAATATAAATGCATTTTCTGATCAAACTAAATGACTAGGGGTTTTTTAGTCTTAATTTGAGTTTTACTATCTTGCTTTGGTTTGAAAACTACAATGCTCCATTTTCTATTTGAAAAATGCTTCATTTATAATGATTGAAAAATATATAAATCTTACCTAAACAGTTTTGGGTATTGGAAAATACTTCTTTAAATGTCCCTCAATAATTGGATTTATGTTTAGTAAAATATATTTAGTTCTAGTGTTGAGGATATAGACCCAAAAATATTCTATTTAAAAGTAGCATGTTTTTATATACAGATGCATGAGGTGTATATCAATTTATTCTAATGTACGGGTATTATGTCTTTTCATTAAAACCCAGCAGCTGCTTTCCTTTTTGTTGGGCGTTTCTGTTTTTCGTTCTCTATAATATTACCTTTTCCTTCTGCTGACTTTGACTAACTACTCCCAAAAACCAGCTGTCCAAATAATCTATAAAAGACCTTCAGTGTGATTTAAAAAATTCTATATAATTATTGTATAAAATTATAATCGTAAGTTAGAATAAAATCATTTCAGATATTGAAAGATGCGGCGGTTTATAAGTAGCTTAAAGTACAAAATACCTCTATTGAGTTAAGGAAATGCAGTACATGGTTTGTTCGCAATTATGAGCATAAAACTCATAACAAGTAATATGCAAAAAATTTTAAAGTCAATTCCTATTTAGGTTAACAAAGAGAAATTTTATTTTAGTTAATTTTTATAAAAAATTTACAATCAATATAGATAATTTATCATAAAATTATTGAATTTAATGTTTTTATTAGAATTTAATTTAATATAATATAATTTTCACATAATTTAATTGTTTTGTTGATTAGTCATGCCAAAACTAAATCGAGTCCGCATCAATTGGAAATAAAGATGTTGACGCTGAGAACACACTTCTCATGCATGAATTTTCAAAGTCGATTGGGGTGACGGAAATGTGTCAATTTTGTACGGCAGTTGGGGTAACGCAATACGGATTAGAAATTCTTAATTTTCTTTGTTCTGTTTTATTTTAATTCAAAAGTACTTCAAAATGAATCCGAAAGATTGATATCAAACTCAAAGGAAATAAACATTATTGTTTTTAATAACCGATTGAAAACCTGTTAAACCTAACCTCATTAGAGTGGGAAAAAAACCCAATTCAAGTCTTACTTAATTGTAGGTGGGGAATGAAGATTTTTGGCGGAAAAGTTAGTTTTTAATTAATAAAAAGTTAACCAAATAAATGAATTAATATAAAAAAAACTGTATTAACATCAAATGTCATCCACTACAAGTTCAAAAAAAATGTATTTTAACTTGAATAGATGAATAAAAAGTATTTTATTAACGATTGAAAATGTGAACATGATATATACAGTGGCTCAAACAATTGAAAATACACCTTGCTTTT
Source organism: Argiope argentata (assembly GCA_026289955.1). Taxonomy (NCBI): domain Eukaryota; kingdom Metazoa; phylum Arthropoda; class Arachnida; order Araneae; family Araneidae; genus Argiope; species Argiope argentata. The sequence continues at coordinate 2,883,498 of JAOUZG010043731.1, forward strand.
ACTTGATAAATCCGACTTTCAATGCAAATAACACATTAAAGAGAAGTCCAAACATATTTTTATTTTTACACACAACAAATGGCTTAGTTTAAAGTTAAAAAAAAAAGGAAAAGCTTCTAAACTGAAAAATATCAGAAGCATTTTAAGCAAACATTAGCAGATTTTTGCCTCAAAAAAATTGAGAATGCACCAAATAAATTTTTGTAACATCTCGCAAAGAAATAAAGTGTTAATATTTAGTTACATATGTTTTGGCTTTTATAATCACTTTTTGACGTCGTGGTACTGATTCGACCAATTTTTGGCGGTATCTGAAGATCATCCATTCTTCTTGCAACAATTGTTTTAAATAGGATTTGTTCCCAATTTTGGGTTTTTGAACCATTCTTTTGAACGTGGCCCACAGATATTTAATGGCATTGAGTATCAGGGTACTGTGGCAGTGTGTCTAAATGCTGTTTACAATGAAAACACACACACACACACATTATTTTAGCGTTACGTGAAATTTTTTTCAACTGTACAATTGCTCGCACCAAAAAATAAACTATGTGCATAGTACAAGCTAATGACTGATCATTAATTATAAATATTAACTGGTTAATCACACCCATTTAACCACACATATGTATAACGCCCCTTTATAGAGAAACCATGAGATAAGAAATCAAAATTTGGTGATTGCAAATCAGGAAAAATAGTTCCGGGAGTTTTTAGCTTGAAATTGACGTTATTATCCAAATCCAGCAAGTGATGTATACAAATGTCGAAACTATCGGCATTAAAAACTAGAATTTCTTTCGAGAATTGGAATATTGGATAAAAAATTATGGGCAATATTGCTTTCTTTTTCGCTTGGTCATATGATTCACTATTAGATGATATATAATGGCACATATTTATTTGGGATATTTAACATTATTTTAGCTCATAAAAAAAGTTATTTGAGATCTTAAATAGTGTTTTAGTGCTACTCATCCCTTAAACTAGTTATTACTTTGATTTTTTTTTCATGTTTTAGAAATAAAAGTTCTGTAGTTGAGTGCAAGAGTCAAGCACATCCTTTTCTCTGAAAGGGTTGATATCACGTGCGACTTGGAAACAACTCACAAACATTGAAATGCTTGCTTTTTATAATGTCAGGTATTGTCATATTTATCTTAATGTTTTATTAACATATCAGAACATGATGTTGTTTTTGGGATGAAGTTTTTGGCGTCAACTAAAATCCGTAGGTGAAAAATAAAAATTTTATTATCTGTACGAGGATCTCAAAAAATAAAAACAGCTTTTAATAACTCTTTGCCAGCACCTTTACAGAAGCCCTGATTAAAAAAAATAAGTTAATGACTACAGCAAATAAAACACAGAAAAATTTCCCTTTGAGCACGTGATTATATGAAATGAAATAAATAGGAAATGTGATATTTTTTTAAACGATCAATGGGAGACAAAGTTTTTTTTTGATCATTTGCAATACTAAAGTGACTCATTCAATGAAACCATTAAAATGAATAAACATATAATGTAACTTGCACGAGTACGTGGTGCTTGGCCGTTCAAAAAATGATACATTGAAATATGCACAGCAGATTTCATTTGAATCTTTTTGTTATTTCCACAAACATTAAAAAATAATGAATGTTAATGGATTATTTATTTGTAGAAATGTGTAAATATCATACCCGTGTAATTTTGCAGCCACTGGCTGGTAGGAACCGCACACTTCCATTATAGCTGTCGTTAGATGACGAGGATAAGATTTGAATCGCCCTCCATCTTGATCAACTTCAACACAGAATCATGAGAAATCACTTGAATCAGAATATCAGTTGGTTTAGAAGACTTAATACCTACCACAATTAGATACGTGACGGATATTGAGTAGAAATAGTTTTTAAAGTTAAATATTGCATCAATCGGCCACACTGCTCAAATATGAGTTGGTGATGTATTTAAACGAACGATTGTTTGCTTATTCTTGTAAATGTTGGGTAGAAAATCTGGTGAAAAAAATGGATTAAAATCTCAAATTGCTTTCTTTGATCCTATAGAATATAGAAAAATAATTAGCTATTGCTTCTGACATGAAAGATCCGCGTTTTCCAAGCTGCCTTTCCAAGCAAAAATGCATGCTGAAAGATAGAGTACAATTCAATTTCAAGACGTGAAATAAGTAAGTATTGTATGGCATTCGAATTTGAACCGCTACTCCTCAAATCACCCAGAATGATTTGGAATCCTTGAAAAGCCCTTTATCCTGCCATTTGAACCAAAGTCAGTATTTTTTCATTCAATTTCTACTATTACCTCTCTTTCTCGCTATATATACATATATATATCCATATAGATATCGATATATATATATATATATAATTCAAATTTTCAATTGTTAATAAAATGCTTTCTATTCATCCAATCAGTTCAAGTACATTTTTTAAAACTTGTATTCGATAACATTGGATGTTAAAACTGATTTTTCGAATATTATATTCATGTATTTTTTATTTATTAATTAAAAACTAACTTTTTCGCCTTCGTAATAGTTCTTTATAGTAGTTGTAATTGTTAGGTCGGGATAGCCTGGTTGGATTCGCATCCGTTGTGCTGCGAGTTTGAACCTGGTTGCAAAGTTCTCCATGTAGGCAGTTACCATTAGGGGTACTAAATCATTGGCTATCGTTATTCTGATTCTCAGAGGCCCATACACTCAGAAGCTACTGAACCCCTCCTTCAATTGTAAAGCGGAATACGAGAACAAAAAATTGTAATTATTTAATAAAAAGAAAATGAAATAAAATTTTTATATATATATATATATATGTCCGAGGAGAATATCCTTATTGATAACAACAAGCACAAATTTCAAATAAAGAAGTCACGTAGTTCGTACACCGTCTAAAACTTTCTGGATTACTGAAAGCAAACATCGACAGTGGTCTCACCAAAACTTTCTCGCATCTCTAATAAATTTGACATACCAAAGAGCGCCTCACCTGGCATTAGCATACAATAGTTATGAAATATTAACTTTCGGTGAAAGTCAGCAATTATTTCAAAACCTATTTTATCATGTAGCAATCTTTGTGAATTATTCGACGACTAATCCTTGGTATGAGCTAATAGCAATAAAAAAATAAAAACGGAATTTATGTTTTAGAAGAAATTTTTCAATCGAGTGAAACAAAAAATCTCAATCGTCCTCATTATCTGACGGTGGTTCAAAATTACGAGACCTGTTCTTCCCCCCCTTCCCCCCCAAAAACCCTATTGTTGCTTTAACCCTCTACACACTGTAAAGTAATTCGATGCATAATTATTCAATATACAAGGGCTTGTTTATTGCTCCAATTTTTGTTTGTGTTTAAAATATAATTTATCCGTCTTTTTACCATTCTTCAGGTATTTTCAGTAATCAAAATTGTAAAATAAATAAATAAAACGTCAAAATGATGCACCGTCTTGAATGTTGACGAAGAGGCATCTTTGGAGTGCAAAGGGTTAAAACGGGACGTTAGTATAACTAAACTCGTTTTGTAGTTATCGTGTTAATTAAAATTCGAACAATAGGACAGACGAACTTCCTATGAACATATTTTACTCAAAATTTAATTAATCTGCAAATTTAGTATAGAAACCTTATGCAAAATTTCAATTGTTTGGCTTAGAAAGTTTTTGAGTCAACTTTGTCAGACGGAAAGACCAGACAGACGGCCATTTTCCAAAAATGTGTTTTTCGAACTCGGGGAGGTTTAAAATGCGTAGAATACAAATTTTTCTGAACAAAAATGGAGTAGGAAATTTTACATTAAATTAGATATAAAGCGATCTATCTCATTGTAAAAATAATTCAATTTTACTTCTCAAGGTCATTTCCAAAACTGGTCCTGAAGAGGTACTTCTAGAAGGTCACTCAAATTTAGTCTAGTCAATATAAAATGTGCTTGTTTAGTATTGATAAAATGTGCTTATGTTACCGAAATATCTTAGAAATATTAACTTTTTAAATATTGCGCTTTTTTATGAGCATTGTCTTTAAATATTAATCCTTTGTACTTGGAAAAATAATTCGATGCATAATTATTCAATACCCAAGGGCTTGTTTATTGCTCCAAATTTGTGTGGGTGGGTGTATGTGCTTAAAATTGAATTTCTCTTCTTTTTACCACTTTATAGGTATTTTTAATAATCAAAATTGAAAAATAAATAAATGAAACGTCGAAATGATGCACCATCTTGAATGATTGCCAAGACGCACCATTGAGTGCAAAAGGTTAAGCAACCTTTTCTAAACATGGTAGGGAATCAAGAACTGATTGTAAGCATTAGTTGTAACATTTATCATAATTTATTACTATTATAATTCCCCAAAAGACTCTTCGCTGCTATAATACTCGAAATATTTTAGGAAAGTGAATTATTTTACTGAAGTAATTAGAATCATTACTTACATATATCCCTTGAATTTTACACTTTTTATTCAATGAACCATGCACAATTTAATATCAACCATACTGTATAACAATCGAGGTTTTATATATTTTTTGATTGTGTTATTAAAATTATATAAATGAAATAATGTTGAACTCTTTTTTCAATCGCGGCGGCTGAGATTATTCTGTTTAAACAATTTGATTTTCGAATTTAAAGGAAATAACCTTTTTTTTTTCTCAGATAGCAACAAGCAAATGAAAGAATAATAAATAAAGTTGTAATAAATAGTAACAAACGAAAAGAACTTGCTTTAAAATGATTTTATTCAAAATAACAACTACTGTTATAAGCCATCGAAGCCTTTTTACATGATACTGCTTAGCAGGTGCTTGCATATAACAAGGTGTTACTCTTCTTCGAGATAATGCAGGAGCTCTTTCAGGTTGTATTTGTTCAAAACTTCTACGTAACAGGCCTGCGAATAGAAATGAAACAATTAAAATGAAAGGACATGAAAGATCTAATAAAACAGAAAAAAATTGCGAATTTATTCTTTACATCGATTTAATCCATTGTTTTGGACTCATAAATATGTACTATTACAAAATGTGATGTAAAATTTCCAAACACCGTGAATTTTATTCGTTTTTGCTAATTTTATTGCCGTTGGAGCATACAGGAATAAAATTAACAAGTTTCTGTCAAGAAGCAGAAAGGTTACTTCTATCTGGAATTCCACCTCTTCCCTCCTCATTTCCCGTTTTCTTTTCTAGTTTCATAAAAATTGAAGTTATGACTATGAAAAAAGCTGGAAGCGAATGCAATCGTTGATAACTTTTGAACAAGACATCACCAATATAGATTTAAAAACATTCAGAATTATGAGGTTGAAAATTATTTTTATTAGACTTCTAAGCCTCCGTAGCTCTCAAAATACTTTCAGAGCATACAAGTAGTTCTTTATAATGAGACGATAATTTTTTTGTTGCCATTTCACCCTCAAACCTAAAAGAGAAATTCCCTTCCTTTTTTCAGTTGGATGGTCTGTCTTCTGTCTGTATTAATCTTTCGTCATGCCTAATAGATGAAATTCTGCAAGAAATTTCACACCACATGCATAAATTTAAACAAGGAGTGATTTTGGGTGTTAGCATCTGTTATGGAAAAAGTAGTGCAAAATTAATTTTTTTAAAAAAATTATGCCATGTGAATCAATGTCATAGGTAATATTTTTATATAAAGAATTAACTTAGGGATTTATACTATAACAGATATCTCTTTTCTGAAGTGATAATAATCTTATCAAATTAAAGCTATAATTAAGAAAATAATGGTTACAATTTTCTAAGTAGAGACTGTTTTTCTGTAAGAAAAGGTAATACTCGTTTTAATTTTGAAAATCAGTAGGAATTCATGTATGTAGTATAATACATTTCTTTTTATTATACACGCATCAGATAATGCAAGAGGATTTTTTTTTCAATTCCTACTATTAGTTCACACTCTCCCTATATATTTTTATATATCTTGTTCAAATTTTAAATCGTTAATGAATTTTTTTTAATCATCCACTCAAGTTCAGACATTTTTAAAAACTTGTAGTGGATGACATTTGATGTTAATAAAATTTTAACAAATATAAATTCATTAACTAAATTTAATTATTTTTTAATACTTTAAATAGAGTTCTAGTAATTTGTAATAAACATTGAAATCGTCAAACAGTAGCTCAATCGGTGAAAGGCACGGATTTCAGTATTTTTCACGTGAAGGTGAAGAATGCAAGTTCAATTCTGGCGAAAATCATTTTTTTTGCTAAATTATTCACATTAGTTATAATTCTTTAATAAAAAGTAACACATTTTTTCTTTTTTGACCTAAGTAGGAAATGTCTTAAATAGGTAGGAATGTCTTTTTAAAAATACTATTTGTTATTTGGTGAAATGCAAATCGTCTTGACTAAGCAGAGATTATTGCAGTATGAATGGAGACTTCAACAAATATTTTCATATTTAAATATTCATTCCACATTATTTAAAATTTCAATAGCACATTTTACACGGAGGCTGCAATAGGAATAGCATTAACTGAAATGGGTAATTTTAAATTTGAAAAAACTTGTCTAAATTGTTTGACACACTTTTTTGGTATGGTCATTTTGATAATTCCATACTTTAAATTGGGGTTTTCACTTAATAGCACACATATACATTGGAATTATCCAATCTTTTAAAATAAAAAAGATCTAAGTCTAAATTGTTTCTTATTTAAAATTACTCATGATATGACGATCTAGAATGGTGCACATTTTCTTTCTTAAAATCTGTGGACTAATAATAAATTTAAAAAAAATTGCTTACTTTTACTTCGGGAGAAATTTCCTCCTAAAATGAAAAGTGAAATAAATTAAATTAGTTTTAAAATATTTATTCCATTTTAGATAGAAAGTAAGATAATTTCCATTCTTATTCAAATATTTAAAAAAAATACCTGTTTCTTAAATTCTTCATCAGCTTCGTGTTCTTCAAAGCATTCATCCAACTGAAATAATAAAGTAATTTATTGTTTGGAGCCCAATGAGTTAAATACTAAACACTTACAGAATCATAAAATTAATCTTTTAAACATAGGTTATGAATTGTTTATTCAAGCATTTTTTAAGAATATAAAATATTATATTTATTATATGATAATGATATAATTATTCTATGAATATGTTTATATGATTATTTGTTGTATAAATCATTATTTTTGTTATGAAATAATAAATAAAAAATAATTGTGAAAAGAGAAGTTAAGTAAAAATAAATTATTAACAAATAAAACAAATTATGCATTTAATTGCAAAGTATATAGCTCTATAATTATTCAATGAATAACTAGTAATATTCATCAAAGTTCAATAACTTTAATTTATATCAACGTACAATATTATTACATTTTCAGTTAGACCCATTTTAAATGTCTAGATTAATAGTAATAAATTATATGTCTGGATAATAATCTAAACGTATAAACTGATAAGCAACGCTCTGAATATTTAATGGTATGTATTCATTTTTAATGACTTTTCTTAAACTGATGTTACCCCTTTGTTTTGACTTTCAAATTTTTCAAATTCTTTACTTTTTCTTCTTAGACGGGGAAGAAATTATGATGTATTTTATAAGTTAAGGCTGACAGCATTTTGCTGAGAACAAAAATAATAATTGTCAAAGAAATTCAATATCCAGATAAAAGGTTTTATTATTAGAAATTTTTTTAAAAAACCATTTTGTCTGAAGCTAAATACTTCAAACTGTTTGGTATAGAATAATGGAGACTCACTTTCGCGAATAAAGATTTGTCCTGGCATGCAGCCTTGACAAATTCCGCCGAAGAACCACTAGCTTCTGGGGTAGCTTTCTTAATGCAACTGGCTAGAGCATCTTGGACCTGTAAGGGAAAAAATTTAAAAAGCTGGAGAAAATTTTAAAAATTAAAGTATGACATTTAGATTTTTTATTCAGAAGAAGAAAATTTTAAAAATTAAAATCAATAATTTAAATTTGAACCAACCAATTTAAATCTGTAATCAACATATATCCAGAATATTTTATATAAAATACATCTATAGTAGATATTTGCAAAATTTAATCAAATATTTTACTTCTATAATCAAGTGGCAACAGTCAGAAAATAGTTTCTTGTTTTTGTCTGAAACTAAATTTGTTCTTTATCAGTCAAGAATTTTCATTCTGTTTATTTTCCCAAAATGGCGAATATTATTGGGCATAAAAATGCACTAATTTTGTTGGTATAAAAGTATTTAAAATATTGCAAAAGGATTTTAAGAAGTCTATTTATCAAAAACAACAGTATATGTAATAAAATTTTATAGTATGTTAAAAGAGAGTAAAGTATCCGTTGGATATTATTCGCGATCTGGTTGATTTTCCTCTTTAGCTAACTGCGGTCGAAAAGGAATTCGATGCATAATTATTCACCTAATACATGGACCTGTTTATTACACCAAAAAAAAAAAATACATGCAACTGCTTTAAGTTGAGCTTCCTAGAAAAATTAATCTGCATCATTTTAAAATTCTGTAGGTATTTTTAACAAACAAAAATTTAAAAAACGAATAAATAAAATGTCAAAATTATGCACCTTTTGAATGGTGGCTGAGAATAGACATATGACCGCAAAGGGTTAATGATCAAGCTATCTATAAAATCAGAGTTTATACATCACTTAGTTCGTGCCAAGCAATTTTAAAATATCATTCAGGGTTGCGAAACGTTGTTTTTCAAATTGTTGTAGCAAGAACTTTCAATTTGTTCCGAAAACAACATGTTTAAGCGAAAAATACTTTCTTTAGAACATTTCCTTCCCTAAAATACATTATTAAAAAATACGAAACTTGAATATATGTTTAAAAATAACTCAACAATTTCATGAAAGGTGAAACTAGAGAAATAAGACGGCATCAAAGTCATTTAAAGTAGAGTTTTCCATAATGAATTCCTACAAATAGACAAAGATTGAATAAATCCAATTAGACAATAAAGATTATTATTTGAATCTTTTGCGCTATTTGTGTGAAAGAATTCATCAGAAATTGCTTAAAATGTGGCGAAACCATGCATGAGTTTTGTATAAATAATAATGCATCTTCTCATAGTACAATTATTATTCTCGAATTTTTAACCAAACATTCAGTAAATATGGTTCTACAAATTCCATATTCACCTGATATATCTGGATGAGACTTTAAAAGAAATTTAAGTAATAAAAATATTTTTTGCGGTCATCGTTTTGAGTGGTTTAATTCCATAAAAGAATTCTGAAAATGTTAAAAGAAAAAAAGACTTTAAAACAGGTTTTGACGATTGAAAAAAAATGCGTAAGTGCATTGCAGCCAGAAGAGATGACTTTTAGTATGTTATAAATTTTGACACCTTTTGTTTTATGTAGTCATTCCGAGCACTTTTGATCGCTGTAGTTAATGTGCATTTGTTTTAAAATTTATGTTAGGCATTAGGAGCTCTATAGAATTAGGTATAAATACTTTTCTTGTGTTATTTTTTAAACCTTTTCATTAAATTTTAACTTTAATAAAGATTTTTTTTAAAAAAATTGACCTAAAAGAAATTATTATATTAAAAAGAAACGAATATAACTGCAGTTTAACTATAAGCCTTTGAATTTCTTAATCCTCTGAAAGTTATTATTTTTTCTAATAATGGTGAATAAGATAGGATAGGATTTCGGATTGATATTGATTTAAAAAAAGAACCTATAGCTCACTATGCAAAAGTAATCTGATTTTTTAAAACTAATTTGATTAGTTAATAAATAGGTAACAGATCAAAACACTTTCAAACCTTAAACTAGATCATCTAGGTTTTGTTTGATAGCCAAATTTTGTGATAATTTGAACCTAGCTATCCTTTTAGTTTCGGTATTAATATAATATTGTCTTAAATTTTGTTAAATCTTTTATTAATATTTTTTGCGGTTTTTAAATTCATTAAAAGCTTGAAGTTCTAATAGAAGGAGATAAAATAGCTTTCTTTTGGCATTTAAAACGATGAATTTGATAATAAGTACGCAGGATTGTAAAAAGTCAAATTAACCACTTACCAACTGATTCTCCAACTTGAAGCATGCATCCATGTCTTTATACAGGTTGTCGTCTGCTTTTTCTATGAGGAAGAGAAAGATAATATAAGAAAGATATATTTAAAGGAGAAGTATCCGTATTTACTTGAGTCCCCTACGCATCTACGTTAAATTGGATTAAGACGAATAAAATCGGATCGGATAAAAAAAGTTGATGCATAAATATTTTGCTCGTAGCTTTACAATATAGTGAAGTAAATCTTAGAGGCTTTTCGGGGCTTTAAAAAAATTAAGTATAATTTTCTAATTATGTCCAAAACTTTATTAAAAATATCAGTTTGAATCCCAAAATGTCATATGAAACTCAATTAATCTTGCTTGTGGTGAGTCATAATCACATATTTCGCATAAAGTCATAATCACATATTTCGCATAATTTCCCTCATATAACTAAACAGTTTGCATATTGAAGAACTATACACAAAATGATAAAAAAAAATAACTGTTTTTCTTTTAAAAACATTATTTATAAAAATACATATTATTTTATTCTGACGTGTGTATTTTTTACTTCATATAAATACAAGTAGACTGATCGACTGACATCTAGCATTGTTCTGAATTCCATGAAAATATATTCTATACCTACAATTATAATAACAAAATCATGTGATAAATTATATATACATATAGCTTGTTGTATTTTTCATCTATCGTGTTCACAAATAAACGGTATGGGTGGACTGACAGAAATCGAGAAATGACACGTAAGGAAATTAAAAAGGAAAATAATTAAATGCTTATAGTTATAAAAGTTTGTTTAACTCCTTGCAATCCGATGGTGCCTCTGACTCAGCATTCAAGACTGTGCATCATTTTGACGTTTTATTTATGTATTTTTCAAAGTTAATTGTTAAAAACGCCTACATAATGTTCAAGAGATGTAGATTCCTTTTTCAAAGAAATTATGCATATTTATTTTTCATAGCAATAAACAAATCTTTGTATTTGGTGAATAATTTTGAATCTAATTATTTTTCGGACTGCAAAGGGTTAAAAACATGTTGGATAGAATATAGGAAGTGCATTAGTTAAAATTGCTACCTCATTTTTTTCTTTTAATTATTTTTGTCTCTTCAATGCTCCCTATTGTGTGAAAATTTGTGCAAACAGTGGTCGCGTATAAAGGATACATAGATCAAAAATCGGTTAGTTTGGATGCTACAAGAAATAGTTTCTTTTCCTAACTACAAATAATTACTCTCTCTAATGATAGTTTTTCAATATGGAAATTATTTCATTTAGACGTAATTATTACCCCCTGAAAATTAAAAACAAACACATTTTTTTGTCCTTGAAATAAAATGAGCAACGAGACTTGGCACATGTAACAGATGTAAATGTTTTAGAGTTGCACGAATCATTTAGTGTTGTTTGTAACAAAGGTACTAGAAGATATTGTAGATATATGATCAAAATAATGTCAGATTTTTATCATTCCAAACTTAAAATAGGAATTTATAAAGTTTAGATTTGTTTTGTGTGTTGAAAGTTTTATAAATAGGATTCTTTACCAACATGCCATGTAGTATCTCTAAAAATAACAATCGGTAAATGTAAATTGACAGAAAACCATAATTAAAATATTCAATGGATTCATATTATATGTAAAAAATAAGATGAAGGAAAATGACCAAGAAATAAGCGGCATCAAACTGTAATAAATAACCAGTGAATATTACATAATTTTTTCATTATGAAGATTGAAATCAGCAATGTAAATGTTGATTAATTTAGTCCTGGTGAAACACTTATGCTTAACAGAAAAAAAAACAACTAAGTTGCAACCATCTGAAGATTGACTTTTATAGCTATTACATAAATCGACTGTGCCAGATTTACATAGAACTTAGTGTAATTAATTATTTTTAATTGGTTCTTAAAAATAAGAATTCTTAAAGAATTTTTTGTGTGTAAATATTGTAATGACGAGAATTGAAAGCTGTTTTTAAACCTACACAGTTAATAATAACATAATTTATAATTTTTTTTCTGACTAAAAGATTCTCAAATAGACTTTCGAAATTTTTTGAAATTTACAATGAAATGTTTCCTTTTCGAAAAACTGAAAGACTTAATTTCACTATTCTAAATTCATAAATAATTACTTAATAACCTTTCATGGAATCAGCTTTATTGAAAGTACTAGAATAATTTTTGAATATAATCTCTTCTTCAATTGAAACTTGATGATGGCGTGTTTGATTTATAACTGAAAGAAAGGTGCAATAGCTTCTGAGGGCATGGATCCCTGACTACCGAAGCCAGAAGTCTGACTTCTAGCTCACATGAGGAGGACTCACATCCTTGCACATCCTCTTCTTACAGTGGAGCACATTCATTCACTTCATAGATAATGCACAGAAAAACAACCATGCCCTAACCGGGAAGTGAACCCGGGACGCCCAGATCACGAGGAAGTCGTGCTATCTCTGTGCCAGGATGTCAAAAATTGAAATTTATCCAAAACATTAGCAAAAGCAGAAAAAAGAAACAAGGTTTGCATTAAAATGTGAAGTAGATCACTTACCACACAAAACTTTTCTCCATTCGTTATCCTTTCCATATTCTCCGTCATCGCCATGCTGATGGCGGCCGGCTGAGACCAGCACCACACAAACGGCAAAAACGAGAAACCAGGTAGTCATGATGATCCTGAGAGTTGTATATTTCTGGAAGAAAATGAAGCAATTTAAGAAAATTTACTAAGAATACATTTATATATCTTGCTCAAATTTTCAATCATTAATAAAAGGCTTTGTATTTATCCACTCAAGTTCAAATTCTTTTTTTTTTTCAAACTTGTAGTGGATGACAGTAGATGGTAACACAGTTTTTCGCAAATATACATCAATTTAGTTAATATTTTATTAATTAAAAACTAAAGTTTCCTGCCAAATACATTCAGTTATCCACCACCAATTGAGTGATATTTCAATTTGTTTTTTCCCTCTCTAATGAGGTTAGCTTAACATGTTTTCGACCAATTATTTCAAATGATACTGGGTTTTTTTTCTTAGTGTTGATGCCTTTAAAATTAAACATTGTTAGTGAATCGATTTTTCAGATTCATTTCGAAGTACTTTTGAATTAAAAAAACAGAATAAAGGAAATTAAAAAAATTTTTTAATTTGCATAGAGTTACCCCAGCTGGCGTAGAAAATTTATGCATTTGCGCTGACCCCGTTGGAAATTTACGCATGCTGACCTAAGTAAGAAGCAACTCAATTTTTTTATATTAGCTGTTTTATTTAATCATTACTATAATGCAAACAGTAACGATTGTTTTAATCGACAAAATATTGAAATTAGAAATTTTGACTCAACATTTCTAACCTTCACGTGTTCGAAAAGAATATTTTTGATACCATGTCTGTTAGCACAATAACAAAAGATGATTATATATATATAATTGTGATACAATTTTTTTAATTTCTTTCAAATTTTGATAGTAATTCATTCGCTAGGAATTTGTCTGCTGTCTGAAAGAAAACGAACACGTCTTTTACAAGAGATAAGGATCTAGATAGGTGAATTTTGGTGTAAAGTTGAGTATTTAACATTTGGATCTGAATCAAATTTTGTACCAAATAATTCTAAGAGGCAACTTTCAATATCTGTACAATCGCGTTCATAAAAACTGTATAGTTTTAAAGTGTTTCTGTGTTAGTGAAATGCAAATCGATAGGTGTTCGTGTTGTGGAAATTACAATCTTGTGTCTGATTTTGGTTGAATCGGTCGACGAAAAATATCTAAAAATGATGCTGTCTTTTCGCCGTTATGCAATCTATCACAAAACGCTCATGCGAGAGATTCTGAAAATAAAATATGAAGCATTAGGCGATGTTTACAGTTTTACTGAATTTCTTTATTTCTCCTTAAGGACAATGCTCTTATTAGAGTACGTGCGAGAAAGTTCCAGACAGTTCATTCCATCTGATTTCATTGTGAGAATTCGAACAATTAAAGTTCTTTAAATGAATTTTTCCACAAAAATTGTTTTATTTTTCATATTTTATTAACTTTTTATCTTTTATTTATGATAAATATAAAATAATTCTGAAGAAACTTTCCTGGGGATTAATTTTTTTAACTCAATTCGCATCTTAATTGAAGAAATTCTTATTTTTGTAAATGATCAAATCTTCTGCTATGACTAATTCGAAGATTTTAATGTTCTTAAACTAAATATTCAGATGGTTTTTCAGTTATCTTTTTTTTATCTAATTACTTGCTTTATTTTAATACAAGTCACTTTTGTCGACCAAGAGGTTCACTAGTATTACTGATAGCTAAAATTTCCAATTAATTTTTTTATGTGACTTGGTCTCTTACTTTCTTTTTTCCACAAAATATTTTTAAACTTCAGATTTTTATAGTTTTGTAATTTAATCATACTATTACGTTGACCTTAAATAGTTCTGCTCATTGTACTGCTTATATATATCAAATTTTTTGTCAGTGTCCATAAAATTTCTATTTTAAATTAAAGTGAAAATGCTAAACTACAATTAATATAAAAACAGTTTTTACTGAAACCAAACAATTCTTTTAATAAATATGAAAATTGAAAGCAGAATCATTTAGCACTGAAGGATAATGCAGAATAATTTTCATAATTTATATAATATTTCAAAGAATTATTCAACAAAAGCTTTTCAAATTCATCGTAAAATTCAGTTTTTAGTTTTACTTTCAAACGATTTAAATGCTGCAACTAAAATATGATACTTTATTTTTTTTTCAATATAAAAATATTTTATTTTATATAGTCAATTAGTGTATTTAACAAAAAATTATGAAGTTTAATTTTTGTACAATCTTTTGGTCCTAAACTATCATATTCTGTGAAATACACATAACAAAGCAACTTTTTAACAAATAAACGCTTCTATCATTAAAATCTGACTGATTTATGAAATTTTTATTTATTAATTTTAGAACAATCAACATTTTCATAATCATAGGCCAATTACTGTCGAGGAACCCTGGCAGAAGGTCGGCTTATCTTCTTTCAGACGGTCGATAAAAGTGTCTATCTAAAATCGCCAGTTTTTATAGAAAGGTGATATTAAAATTTCATAAATTAGTCAGTTTAATGAACTAATTTAGTTCATTGGGCAATTTTGTTTTAAATTATTGGTGTCTCAAGAATATTTTGTTTAATATGACTCAAATAGCAGAAAACTTTTGTAAAAATTTAAAATTCATAATTCACCGGAGCATTTATCGACTCAAGTCACATAAAATATAATTATTTACTTTTTTAGATCATTTTTTTAGCAGATGTATGCCCCAAATCAATTAATGAGTGTTGATCAGAGTGATTATCTTACATGTATTAAGCCATGCTATCATAAATTAAACAGTTTTATTAGATTAATAATATACGTAATGCAAAAGAGAACAGAAAGCTTTTCCACCATTTATTTTTTTTTAAATATTCAATTTCAATTTTTTTCTCCTCATACAGACATGTGCAGAAAATTACATATATTTAATTTGCAATAATAGTTGATTTCTTTTTGAATTTGAGCTTTTGTCAGAGTGATGGCAACACTTTGATAAAAGATGCACACATTAACGCACATTTTTCACATTAAGACAGAATAAATTTTATTTTTATCTTGTGTGAAATAAATTTTTGAAAAATACAGTTAAAATATTTATTTAAAAATTAATTAAAATTTGATACTTAATTTACAGGTAAAAGTATTGGTATCATTAAAAAGATAAATTTTTGCGATTTAACTTGCTACAAAATCAATTTTGTGCTGAAATATTTTCGGAAATTATCCTAGAAAAACACAGAAATATCGTTAAATTTTTAATTAATTGAAAATTTTAATAAAAATTTATAAAATTGCACCGAGATTCACATTTACCGTCCCCATAGGTCCCACAGGTCAAATTTGGTAATTGAAGGTCAAATTCTCTGCCCTGAAGAGCGATAATACACAGCCTCACAAGCACTTTGAGATTTATTATAATTATATAGATTACTTAGTTGAATATTAATAAATATTTTCATAGCCTTTATAGTGCATATTTTTCAAACTTTTGGAGTCTCTGTCGTTTCAAATACTTATCTTCCTTTTTACTTGAAGATCTTTTTTCGAATTTGGTCAAGGAGATTGTATTTGATCCGAATTTCTCAATTCTCAAAAATGACATGAAACAATAACAACATTATTACCTCGAATAGTCAAGAAAGGGCTTGGCACAAAATGTAAAAGGGTATTTCTTTATTCACTTTTCTCTGTCAAGTTAATAATTTAATCAAGAAATTTTAGGATCGTATTTCTTTATCTTCCGTTTTTGCTGATAATCTACTAGAAAAATACATGTTACATAATTTTAATGTTTATAGAAACTTAAATCCACAAAATTTCAAATTTAATGCCGAATTTTTTCAAAACAAATTAATATACTCACACTCTATTTTAGAAACGTTTTTCTGCTAATTGATGACGCATTAAATTTTTCAATAAAAATTTAGTAAGATTAAATGTTATTTGCCTAAATCGTATCATGACAACAAAAAATATTCTTACTAAGTTTTCACCGAAGTAGCATGAATCTTTCGACTCACTGTGAAATAAAATATTAAATGCCATTTATATAAATTAAATAAGACAATATGGGTGCTCCGAACCAAATAGATAAGAAATGTGCACCAGAAAAACTAATATAAACTTACTATTGAAGTCCTTTTTTAAAAAAATCAGTTATTATTTCTTCAATTTACATAATCCTTTCCTAAAAAGGTAATTAATTGTTCTATCTGCAATCATTTTGAAATTTAAAAAAAGCAACTTTAGTTTTTGGATTTATATCATTGGGTTGCAATTCTTTTGAAATTAAAATTAAAATGTATTTTTAGTTTTAAAATTATTTATTAAAAGATTAATGGAAGAAACTCTGCTATAGCTTTAATACAACAAAAAGAGGGAAAATATCGCATTAATTCCGAATTTTTAATTATTGAAAAATTCTCACCTTAGATGGAAATAGTTCAGGAGACGAAACGATATTTGCCAGATTTCAAAACAATTTTATCGTTGAGAATTTTATGAAGGTGCTTTTATATTTTTGCAAGAGCTGATTTTGGTTTATTTAAAATAAATTCTAAAGATACGTGAAATCTTTTGACAAGCATTGTGAACAGACATCCGACATTTTTTTTGTGCTCATTGCGGAAAAGCTATACCAAAGAAACAAAGGTATTATACCCGAACATTCAAGTACGACACTATGGCAACTACACCTGGCATTCTAGGAACAGCGGCTATCCCAGTATTCTAGCCAACAAAAGAAAAGAGGAAATGCTGTCAATTTAAGGGGGCCAGCCCATATTTGCTTTTTGATATCACCTTGCCTTTGATATCATCTATATTGTTCGAATTAGATTGAAAAACTAAATTGTAGGTTTATTTGTTCTTTTCTTCAAAAAACTTTCTAGAAGGTGGGCGGATTTAACAGAATTATTCACAAGATCATACACTAAGGAAAAAAAGTTTGAAGTTGCGTTGGAAGTTCTAATTTTTTAATTATTCGAGAAATAAATCTGTATATTAACATTAATTGGGCCTATTTGCAGAGATTTTGCTTTATATTTTATCACTTATTTCAATTAATGCAGTATTTTAAATAATATCAAATCAGTATTTTGCATGCGTATGATATAGCTTAGTTATATTAACGTCCAGTTGTAAAGCAATACTAGGGTTATTTTGGGATGGATCTCGTAGTTTTGAACCGTGGTCAGATGACGAGGACGACATCTGAGCTGGCACCCTCTCTCAATACTACATCAGAGGGAAGACGTTTGGTTCTGATGGATTTAATGTGTAACATAAGCCCTTACACGATGGTCCTTTGGTGGATTCGAGTCTTGAACCTGAAATCCTGTCGGTACTGCTACGTCCAGTGATGGCAGCTTGGTCGGCAGTACAGAAGAAGTCTTGAACCTGAAACCCTACATCTTATAAGCCGAGATATTACCACCAGGCCACCACGATCTTAAGTATGGTATAATTCCGGGATTATTAAGAATGATAAATAATTTTTATATTAAAAGAATATATCTTTAAATTTTAATTAAAAATGTGAAATTAATGTATATAAATATTTATTATTTTTTATATCTTAGTTTTTCAGAATTTGAAGATATAATTTCAAGTGAAGCATTTCTTTGCACAATTATCCTTGAAAAATTTCTCGGCCCATATTTTGACAATAATGTCAGTAACTGATAATTTTGATCTTCAGTTTCGGAACAAATGTTATATATCCAACTGAAAAAATATGCATATAGTTTAGCTTAGAAATTTCAAGAAAATTTCCTGTTTAATGGAAAAATTTTGAAAATTTTATTTGCGATATGGCTATGAAGGTAGAAAAATCCTGATTGAAACTCAGCGACATAGTGTCTCTAGGTAAGTATTGAAGATGAACTTTGGTATGTTTTATCTCTACATACACAAAGGAGATAGGAATTGTGCATGGTGAATGGCTAAGAAGTTATAGATGTATTATATGTATCAGAACAGAGAAATAGTAAAATAAAATATTATAAAAATTCTTAAAGAAAAATTATTTAAAATATTTTTTTAAAAATAAATATATAAATTTCAATAAACTTGCGAGAAAAGTTTTTATAAATCTTTCTACGATCCTAAATTTAGTGATTCGGCAATATGACAAGTATGAGTTTCAACTTTAAAGCCGAAAAGGGATATTAAAAGCCACAGGCACAAAAATATCAAAATATAAAGAAAATATTATTTTTTTTACTTTATGTAAAAATATAATGTCAATTTAAAGAAAGAATTAGAATTTTATTGTCTAACATACAAGTATTAATTAATAGAGGGCTTAATATACTTAATTTATTTTAAATAAGTCGGTTTAAGTTGGGAAATTTGTGGAATTCTCATTAGAAATAAATGTTTTTTCGCAATTTTTGTACACTCCCTTAAGTTTCCAGCTTTGTTCTAATTTTCAAATGGCCACTCATATAACCTTGAATAAAAGGAACCATGTGTTTTAGACCTTTGAAAAATCAGTATATAAGCTTCCGAGATTTATTTACTTTGCCCTAAAACAACATAGAACCTCATGGTGTTTAGATTGCCCTCAAAGATACAGGGATGCTTGGATATAGAATTTACCTTTATCAACTCGGTTTGATTCTCTTTGCCCTAACGGCCAGCAGCATAGAATTAGGCGATCATATACAGGGAAAACTATGTGATAAAAGTAAGTGTTTTTGCTTAAATGTGGTTTAATTACAGTATATATTACATAATGTTCAATCCATCATCGTTACAAATCATTTATTATTTACTACTAAATCATCGATTATTAAAACTGCTCTGAAATTATTAAGGTTACAGTTATAAAGGAGGAAATCGAAATCGGGAAAAAACTTATTCAAACGGGAACGAATTATAGCTTTATAGAAGTTAGATTCATAATTTTAAGCCACATCAGTATTTGTTAAGTGAAATTGAACCAGCTACAATCTATTAACAGCAGAATATTTTTAATTCAATTACCAATTTTATATTTAAAAATTTCCTTAATGCTTAAAAGTAGCGAGTCAAAACTGCAGTTACTAATTTTTAATTCAATAGATTGCACCTAATTAAGATTTATAATCATTAGAGCACTTAGAAAATTTTTAATTCAATAGATTACTTGGCCGATATTATTGAATTGCTGATGAAACTTAGTTAAATAATTACTAATTTTTGATGTACAATTGCCGAAGGCATAAGCTTTTAAAACATTGTTTCTTAAACTAAGCGAATAAAAATTTTAAAATATTCCTTAAGTCCCTTTTAAAAAATTAAAAGAAAGAAAATTTTGCAAAAAAATGATGAGAAAATTAGGTTAGCTTAAAGTATTTCTTTGTCATTCATTTATGAAAAAAAGAGAGAAATAAACGAATATATTAAGAAATTTATATAAATAAGAATATTAGAGAGTATAGTATATTAAATATAGAATATTACAAAAAAAGTATAATATATCAAGAATAAGAAAAAGAATATCATAAGAATTAAGAAGTGTTGGTTTTTGAAAAAAAAAGAAATCTAAAAATTCTAACTTTTTTTAATGATATTAATTCATTCGTGGCTAGCGTAACAACTAAGATCATCTAACATCGCAGCAACATCTGCCACTCTATTTTGCTAACTGCAATGCCTCGTTCTCCTTGGACAGCATGTGCCTTGAATTCCAAAATTATATTAGTATGTCACATTTAATGTGTACAAAGAAAAAAAGGTTTTACTATTGGCTATACATTTTTATACAACTAAAAGTTTATTCTCTTAGACAAAATGTCACATCCCATTTGTGTTATAATCACTTTTGTTTTATTTAACTGATCAAATAATCTCATTTTCTATAATTGCTTCACAATTACACTGCTAATTTTTCAGTTGATGACGGAAAATTTCGTGGAGAACTGATCAAATGCATGAAGATGATGCCTTTGGAGGTAATTTAAAAAAAGAAATTACGGTACTTACGTATTAAGCCGTCGATCTTTATCACCAAATTGGAAGGCCAATAATGGCAAATAACCATTATTTATAAAATTGTGCAAACCTGAGCTTTCGTCATTTTGTTGGTTTCGCAGATCACTAAGCGCCTTTTTCTGTTAGGAATTTTTGACTCGTTAAAATAATTAAAATTTGGGATTTGCCTGCCAACAAAAAAGATGCAGTGACGAGTGACGCATTTCCAAATTAAGGAATTTTTCCATCTAAAAATGCGTGTTTGAATGGACTTGAGATGAGTTTACACGTGAAAACGGGCAAACAATGGTAGTCTGATGTACTAGAGCTCTGGCCACCTAAGTAAATTGGCTCGAGGTGGTTGGCGACCGTTGGCTTATCGGCGGTCTAATACATAAGTACCAAAAATAACAATATCATTTGTATTTGCTTTTTAAATGCACAATCAGCACATTCAAAATACAAATTCATGATAAAATATGTTCTTTATAGTATTCGATTTATTTCAGCTCGGCATACAGTATTTCTAAAAATATTCTATAATCATTTAGTATTTCGATACAAACGGTCTCGTAATATGTGTCTGAAAATCTCCGAGAATGTATTCTCTCATTGTTTTATTGATAATTTTTATATATGGTTGTTTAAAACCTTAAAAAATGTCTTTTATCATAAAATATGCCTAACAAAGGAGCCAGCTAGTACATAGCGTTATACTTAAAATGAGGTAACACTTTTAATAATTTTTGCAGTTGAAGCTTTTAACGTAGTTAAAGCGAAAATGCTTTTAAAATACTTAAATGATTGTAGCAAAAAGGGTAGATTTATAGATATAAAGAAACACAATTTTATCAACAAAGTAAGTAATATTTATTATAAAGTCAGAATTCTTAAATGCTTTTTTTTTCAAATAAAATGAAAACTACCAAATTAAAATAGAAAAATAATATTTGCTTAATAATGTCGATAAGTAATTGAATATATGATTAGATTAGTGATGAACGAAATACCCTTACTTTGTCACTGATTCTTCTTAAAAATAAATAATATAACAGACTTGAACTTTTTTACTTGTTAGAGACGCAGAGTAAGATTTTAACGGCTATTTCCGATTAGACTGTCAATTTTTATCGCCAGATTTGGAGGTGTCGCCAATGAGTTGCTAAACCGCCAATAAAAGCCACCCCCCCCATTATTTGAAAAATTGTGCAAACCTTCACTTTCGTCCGCCATTTTGTTGATTTCGCTGGCGTCGACGGTTTGTTGCCAAATTTGATTCCGTCGCCAATGAGTTACTAAACCGTTGGTGTCGACGGTCTAATACTTAAGTACATTTTTATAGTCATGCAACACATACTAGCAATTGAAATTTTAATCAAATAAATTGTTTTATGAAGAAATATTCTTAAATCTTTTGAATTCCAATACGACAAAACGACTTCGAAAAATCTAAACTGATGGAAACAACAATATTATCAAATAAAAAAAATCGCCAAAGAATGAATCCTCAAAGTCATATGCCAAATGTATTTCGACCTAAGCATTTTTTTTTTGCTACGTTCTTCCTGCGAAATAATTAATAGACGAGTATTCTTTGATCTTCTGATCTATGAATTAATACGCACTTTGCCTGAGATATTTATTGCTGTTTCATTTTGTATAAGAACTTAAACATGCTCATGCAATTTTTGTTTAAAGAGCTTAACTCTAACTATGATTAATTAAATATTGGGATATCAAAATATCTGTAATTCCTGATTTCCACTCGGCCAGTTATAAGATGGCAAGTAGGCAGTGCTTGTGCATAAAGGGACTGTTTTATGTTTACCACAATTTCATAAGATAGATTCAGGCATTCCATGCTTGGCTGTTAATTGCAATTTTGGCATCCCTGAATTTTTCTTTTTTACTACATGTCGTATTGAAATTATGAATATTTACACAAAGAATCATGGTAAAATAATAATAAAGATTAACATACTTAATTTTGGAAAACTGTAGAAAATAAATAGCAAATAAAATAAAACATTACCCAGTCTCAGAACGAAGAAAGAGCAAAAAAATTGAAATTAATCTGTAGCAAGTGAAGGGGGACCCTTCAGCTCGAAGGATATAATGTAGTTTATAAGGCTGACGCTACAGTACTCCCCTACCAGTGAGTCGGACGGGAGACGAACGATTTGGTGCATCGAGTTAGCAACGGCTTAAGAGGCGGCTTTAATGCGTTGAGTTAGCGACGGCTTTGTTGGCTGGTAGATGGGGCCACGACTTTGCGGAAGGCTGCGTTGTCAAGGTCACCAATGTAGCAAGTGAAGGTCGCGGTACGAACTTGCGACGTTTGAGCCAGTAGCCGAGCGATATACCGTTCGAGCAAAAGGGACCTTTCAGCTCGAAGGATATAATGTAGCTTATAAGGCTGACGCTACAAATCTATTATAAGTTATCACTTTTTTTCACGCCAAAAAAAAATCTTCAAACTCTACAAACGAATGCGCAGTAAGGAAATATATACATAAGCCGAAAAGCATTTTTTCAACATTTCTACACATACGCTGCCTACTTGCCTTCTTATAACTGGAGTTAATTCTGCACAAGTCTGACATTAAATGCGAATAAGATATGTTAAAACAAAAGATAGAATAATACCTATTATTTACAACACAGAGCAGTTGAAAGAATCACATTATTTGATTTGAAAAAAATTAATAATGTGATTGATAAGGAATTACAAAATTAACATTTTCTGCTATATTTTTTTAAGTAGGGGGGACTGGGGCAAGTTGGTACTAAGCTAATATTTGCCAATAGTGCAGGTAAAATACACTAAATGGCAGTAAAAGTGGGAATAAAGTAAACTGGAAGTATGTATCCATACGCTCTTATATTTTCAGTCAATTTCATTTTCAGCAGACACTAGAGGTCAAATAGTTTTTTTTCCTTCGAAAAGTGGATATTACTATTCACTTATTTTTCTTTTAAAATATACAATGTTAGCAATGAAGATTCCCGCATGTTAAATAATTTAGTATGAGGTAGAAGCGGATCACTCTAGGCCCGAATTCCCAATCTGAAAGGTTGTAGCCGAGTAACACGACCATTAAGCACAAGTGACATTTCAGGCCGAGAGTTGTTATTTTGTTTATAAAGCTTTCACCACAAGAATTTTCATATTTATGAGCGTATTTGTTAAAAAGCATCTTGCAATGAATTTATTATTTCTGAATTAAAAATGGAATCAAAGTCGAAATGGCGTGATGGGACATGTTGACACCAAGCCAAGTGGGGCGCGTTGACCTTGTGCTTTTAATAATGTCGATGATTTACTTGTCTAATATTTTTTTTAGAAACATGGTTAGAAACAGAAAGATGATAACAGAGATTCGAGGATACACTTCAGGCAGAAAAACAAACCGTTAAGGTAAAAAGATTAAAAACCAAAGCTAATGTCCTACGCAACAATAATGAAGAAAAAGACACAAAACAGGGAATTGGCCAAAGACGAAATGCAGAGAATGAAGACTAAATTCAGGAGGCAAATCTGTCATTCTTAGAGTAAAGAAGAATAGAGGTCTCGAGATGATGTAGACGATGCTGATATCAACTGTGATTTGATTGATAAATCGAATTATTTGAATTTAGAACAAGATCCAGGGGTCAATTATTTTGTAATATTAAAATTGTTAATCGAAGATAAAAAAAATAATCTCGAAAGACACCGCCTAAGTTTTAAATCAAAATGGAAGAAGGCCAAGAATGGAAGGTGAGCTTCTATCAAGAAAATGACAAACGCATTTATTTTCTTCAATGACGCTTAGATATCAGTTAGCTAACTAGGCTGATTTAAAAATAGTTGAGCCACTACCTTTAGACATTGGAGCGACAAAGAGACAAAAAATATTTTTGCAGTGTAAATTCCATCTGAATTCGTTGTACCTTGATTAAATATTCCTAAATCCGAAAATATCCGCAATTTTTAGTTACATGTAATTATTTAAGCATTAGTTCAATAAATGTTCCTAATAATATATATATATATATATATATATATATATATATATTATTTTTAGATAAATACCTTCAATATAATTAAGAAAAAATATAAATTTATAATGCCAACCTGCCCCACATAGGGTGCCAAGGTACCCGGCCGCGAGACTTGAAGAGTTAACTCATTCAAATCGATATTGCTCGTTTAGGTATTTTTACACAAATTTTTATTAATTCCGTTTTATATTAGTCAAAGGATGTAAGAATATTTTGGTATACACATCAGTTATTTAATCCTTACCAAAAAAAAGAAAAAGAAAATTAGTAAACAATATGGGTGTCAACCTGCCCCGTTCTCCCTTTCTATAAAAATTTGACAAATATTCCTTTTTTCTTTATTAGGTGCAAATAGTTTGGAAAAGTTGTGGGGCTCAGTACTTCAATAGAACGAAGCCGGCATGTGATTACTGCGAAATTATCACTGAAATGTGCTCTAACTCAATGTATGCACACAATGTAAGTAAGATGTGATAGCAATGATAATTGCCCAATATGTTCTATTTAATCACTATTATATATATGAAATAAGTTTCAAATGTAAATTTTGACAATAATTTACAAAGCATCCGAGCTCCGGCTTCACTTTAACGCTGTGCGGCCTTTAGTTTTCTCAAAAAGATCAAAGCCTGATGTTCGCAAATTCTTTTCAAAAACTAATATAAATTCAAACTACTTTCTTAAGCTCTTTGCCTTTGTTTTCTTTGCGGTTGTTATGAATTTGACAAAGAGATTTCGATAACTTTTTTAAAGGAAAATATTCCTCGAAATCACGGGAAATAAAAATTGCAGAATTCCAGACCTGTTTCCTTCAAAGAATATTTTGTACATGCACAAAGTTTGTACAAAGGCTTTAAATTTATAAAACATGTTGATGAGAGATTAAGAACATTAAACAATTCCCCTAAAATCATAAAAAATAAAAAAATTTTAAACAACTTCACATCTGTTTCTTCAATGAATATTTTACATACATGCATACATAAACCTTTAAAAGTAATTATTTACCCCCGCACTTTTGCTGAAGTTCAGATATAAAAACACTTCAACTTCACATTAATTTTTACTTTATGAGAATTTCGAAAAAATAAACTAATTAATTAACAATTAAATAATTAATTTGAATCTTTTCAAATCCAGAGAGTTTCAAATCAAAAACTCTCGTTTTAAAAGCATAAAACATACAACCGTGGTTTTTACTTTTTATTTTTAAGGTTTCCAGTTAATCGGTGATCATATATGTTCCCTTTATAAAAATGGTGACGAATCATAATTTTGAAACAACCAAATTTTTTATTAAAACATTAAGCTAATACATTTTACCGTTAAACGGTCATTTGAATTTTATAATAAATTATTTTTAGATTTCATCAAATTTTTCTACATAATTACATATGATTTGATCTCAGTTCAAATTTGTCTTTTACTAAATAATTTAAACTGGTTTTATTGTAATAATACATACAGAATAAAAGCACCGTTGCTGAAGTTTAAAAGAAGAAGAAAGAATGAATATGATGGCAAAAGTATTTAAAAATTAACTCGAAAATTGGGACTGTTCTTAAATTATTTTAGGTTAGCAGCTGCATTGAAAAGTTCAAAGATAATTATCATCGTCATGATTCATACCATGACTCGGAGGAACACGGTCAGGATGACAGTCATGATCGCAATGACAGCATGGACGATATGCAGGACGAATCAGAAGAGGAGATGCTTGTTGTGCATGATCTTTCTGTTTTAATAAGCAAGGTAAATAAATATGATTTTTAAATAGCACCATTTTTAATTGTTCGTATACTTAATATATATATAAAAAAGATAGTAATCGTCAAAACATTCGATTTCGAGAATTTGACGGATCTTCACTCTTTAAATCTCCCTGCTTTCAAAAAACTCACTTTTGGAAAATATTCGTCTGTCTTTCGGTAACAAAATAAATCAAAAGCACTTTGAGCTAGACGAAGGACGTTTGGTATACGGTGTTTACGCCAAATTTGCAGATTTCTATAAAATTTTGAATAAAATCTCTTTGGAGGAAGTCCCTCTGTCCGGCTGTTCTAATACTTTGAAAAATATTCATCATCATTTTTTAAAATTATAGCAGGATATATGGAGAAGCAATATTAAAGATTTTCTTCATTTTTTTAGATTGTAGAAGAGTTGTTGCAATTTACAATGATATGAAAGCGCAAATACTTCATCAACCATGATTTTCGTGACCTTAGGGAAATATATTTTAAGTTTTCAGAAATTCATTCATTCATTATTGCCAATTATCTGGATGCTTATTAATTTTCCCATATTATTTAAAGCGAGGACTCATTTTTGATTCTAACATCTTCTGCAATCATATTTTCATTATTTTTAAATAAGTTTTTCTATAATAAATAGCTACTAAATAAGTAAATCAAATATTTTTTTTAAATGTAGAAAATTAGAAGCATTTTAATTTATTAATATGAAAAAAAAATCGTAAAAAAGAGGATTAATATTAATGAATAAATGCTAATTTAATCAAGAATTTAGTCTACTTTATATGACATTCATTTTTATTAGATTGACTATCTTACTAATAAATTTCCATTGTGGAGCTGGAGAATATTTTAGAAGGAATGCTTTCATATGAGTACAATATTCTTTAAAAAATTTCTCGTATAAAACCAATTTCTTAAATATTATTGAAACTCTTCGCTTTATAAGTGATTAATTGAATATTATAATTAATTAATAAATTAAAATATAACTCTTTATTGTTTTAAGATTATAAATATTTTGCAAGATGAATATAAACAACCGAGAAAAAACATTTAAAGAAATTCACAATCTTACCTTAAAAGATAACTTTTGAAGTGTATTAACAAACTGAACGAGCCTCTTATTTTATACCAGAAACATTTCTTCAATTACCACGCAACGATGAATTGGACACATCACCAAAATATTGTGAATTACGAGTTTGAACAATAATTTCTGAAATTGGAAAAAAAAGTGACAAATTACTCTCAATTTTTCCTTATACGTTGACTTTAGCGTGTCACCGTTGTCGTTTAAAGACTCCATGATGTTATCTTGAACAAGTAATCTGTGGAACCATTTCCTTTGGGTTTCCAATTAAATATGATGTCTATTCTGAAAATTATAGATTTTCCATGACGGATGAATATTTCGCCTGTCTCGCAAACACTCTCTTCTCCAGGAAATTGGTTTTTAATTTCTCACTATGCCATGTGCGCATTAGAACGTATCTTGTCCTACACAATGGTAGGTCACGAAGAAAAAACGTTGTTATGTCATTCAAATGTCTTGTCGTTTCTATGGAGATTAATTTTCAAGGTCATAAGTAGGTAATACGCTTTACTTCTTAAGAATTAATTTTAAAAATAGATAAGTACAATGATATTCCTAAATTGTGCAATTTTGAAATACATTGTTTAAATTGTGAAAAATTAGTATTCGATCAACAAATTAAAGTAATAACAATTTGTATTATATTCGTAATTTTATTACAGTTGTTACAACAAAAACATTACAGTTGTCGGCATAAAGTATTTCAACTTTCAGCTATGATGATCGAATAAAGAAATCTATTAAGGCTTCTTAGTTTCATGATATCAATTCCATTGTTGCATTCTCAAATAATCTCATCATTTATTTATCTCTTCATTCGTCATTCTTTTTTGAATGAGAAATTTTATTTCCATCAGAAAGCTCCCAAAATCAAAGATAAATTATCCACGATCCTGTTATTCTCAAAGCAATCAGTTTTTAATTTTTAATCAAAATTTAAAACAAAAAATAATAAAAGATTAAAATGAAATCTGCTATGCATATTTCAATGAATCATGTTAGAACACAATTTCTGGAACGGTCACGCACCGCGTGCTCGTGCAAGTTAAATTATATTTTTACTCATTATCATTATTTCATTGAATGAGTCACTTCAGTATTCTAACGATCCAAAAAACTTTCTCTCGCATTGATTGTTTTTAAAAAAATATCACGTTTCCTCTTTAATTCATTTCATGTAATAACGCGCTCAAATTGACATTTTCTAGGTTTATTTGCTGTAGTCATTAACTTACTTTCTTAAAATCGGAGCTTTTGTAAATGCGATGGCAACACGTGATTAAAAGCTGATTTTTTGAGATTTTCGTTCAAATAATAAAATTTTTATTTTTCATCTACGGATTTTTGTTAACGCCAAAAATCTCAGCAGCATCATGTTCTGACATGATAATAATCAAGAAAATAAATATCACATAATGATTTATAATTAATTTCAATTAAAAGAGTTATCAATTTTTAAGAACGTTTTTTTAAAAAAATCCAAGATGATATTTCAGATTTCTTTCTTAAAAACACTGAAATTCTAAAAAAAAAGTTATCTAAAATTCCAATATATTTTTCTCTACACAAAATTCTATCCGAACAAGTCTATAAAGCGTCAAAATAGATCAAAAATGGATTTAAACTAGCTGAAGGCATCTTTTCAAAACCTTCTTGCATACTCTCTAATGAAGAAGTTATGTTCCTCCCACTCGCATAAGATTTTACATCTTTAATAAAGCCATGAATGCCACGAGTGCTCAGATTTTAAATTTTAGAATCCCATTTATGAGAGTTTATGCTTATTGCTATAGTAAACAGGCCTTAAAAAATGTAATCATCGATGCAATTCTAGCGTTTTTTCTAGACTGTTCCCAATGCGAATTTTTGTGACTAATTTCACAAGTGCCAAAAAAATGAGTATTTATTTTCAGCCGGCTGAAACCAGGGTTTTGGCACAAAACCACATCTGTTGTCACAAGATCACATACCAAATATCATTTATTGAAGTCATTACATTTTTTAATAGTCTTGTTTACTTGCTTATAAAATTACAAATCTAAAGACGGGCAATCCTTAGATGTATTTAGTTCCAAAATTGATTCAAATCAACATTTATATTTTAAATATTTGAATCAAATTTTATTTATATAGTTCTGTTCTTTTTATAGTTATTGCTTTAGTTTGTATTTGGATAGCTGGACATATCAATTATCGAAATGTATTAAGTTCAAAGTTTGATAAAAATCCATAAATTGGTCTATTGATTATATAGCCAATT
The DNA here is from genome assembly GCA_026289955.1 of Argiope argentata. NCBI lineage: Eukaryota > Metazoa > Arthropoda > Arachnida > Araneae > Araneidae > Argiope > Argiope argentata. Next base: position 2,913,280 of record JAOUZG010043731.1, read on the forward strand.
TCATTTTTCTAATTTAATCTGCTTCTGAATTATAGAGTTCACAGATTAATAGAGAAATAAACAAATTAAATTCCGAAAATACGTTTTTCGGGATTAGGGATATCTGAAAGAAGATTTGCAAATATCTCGAGATCGTGTTTTTTAACGATTCCGATATTTTTTCTTTTTTATACTTTATATACAAAAAAGTGAAAGGGTCTAAACCCAATCGGTTAATCAAAATCAATTTTTTCAACTATTTATTAAATTTCTAAATGTTTTGTATAATTTTACATATTTTATTCTTCTTTATCTTTTCTTTACTTATAATAAAGCACAATGTGTGTGTGTGTTGGCCCTGTACAGGCCAGACCGTTCAACCAACAGCTACCAAATTTGGAACATGTATACCTTGGAGATCAGGAATGTTCACCTAGGAACCTTTTTTTTATGTTTTAATTAATTAAAAAATAAGCGAAATTTTGAAGTTTTTTCGCTATAACTTCCGAAAATATTGCAACGCAAAATTGATTTTTGCATCAAGTTAAAGCTCAAAAAATTAGCTTTTCAATGATACTGATGTTTTGACCTATAAATTAAAACTCTATTTGTAATGAGTTTTTAAACATTTAATATAATCGGGTTTTTTTCAACAATTTATTTCGCATAAAATAAAAAATAAAATTTTATCTTTCCGAGGATCTAAAAAAATCAGCTTTTAATGAAAAGCTGCCATCACATTTTCAGAAGTTCTGATTTTAAAAAATGTTAATTACTACCAAAAATAAAACAGAAAAATATAATTTTCATCACGTGATTATATGAAATGAAATAGATAGGAAATGTGATATTTTTTAAACAATAAAGGCAAGAGAAACTTTTTCTCGATCGTTTGCAATATCAAAATTATTCATTCAATTAAATAATTAAAGTAAATAAAACTACAAAGTAAAAATATATTACAAAAGTGCGACAGTTAAAACTGGAAAAGAATCTTTAGAAAAGCACCAAACGATAATATTCTGAGAGCGAAATTAATTATTTAAAAGTAAAAAATCTAAAACGAAATAGAAGATGACGCCATTTCAAAGAAGCGACGAACAAAAAGCAATTTATAATAAGTAGAAATAAAATATTTTTGAATTCGTGATTTTTTTTTAAATTTTTCAAACAATAAGATAAGTTTTGAATTGTTACTTTTACTTATGTGAAGGAGATATATTGTACAAATCAAAGAATTCGCCTTCGTGATTGTAATTTATCTCCACATTTTAATGAAGCATGCGAAACAAAAATGCATTCAACGTTAAGCATACGCAATATTAAAACTATACTGGTAAAACCAGGTCAGTTATTTGAAAACGCATCTTCTTTCACACAAGCATACGTAAAAATTAACAATGTGAAATTTGTAAAAGCAGATAAATATATTTTTTACCCGCATATTTCGGAGACATCCAAACTTTCTAACCAAAACAATATCATGTTTTCATATGAGAAAAAATAAATCAACTATCATTCCAAATTAAAAATATGAAAATGTCATTTTCTGCACGTGTCTGCATAAAAAGAAACAAATACGAAACATGATATTTTTGGAAAATAAATGTAATGAAACATTTTCTATGATATTTTATAATACATATATTACTAATCCAATGAAACAGTTTTATTTAAGACAAATATGGCTTAACATCTACAAGGCATCTTCTGTAATCGGAGCCCAACATCTAATTTCTTATTTTTTTAGGGAGACATACATCTCTTAACAAATGGTCTAAGTGAAAGATATAATTAGCAGATTGAGAGAAAAAAAGCTGATGAATTAAATTTTTACATATATCATCTACTCTGTGAATCATATTTAACAAAATATTCTAGAGGCAATAAGTCCTTAAAATAAAAAAAAGTGGCACTCCAATCAACTAAATCAATCATCAAAGTTGATCGATCTATGAAAATTTCAATATAACTAACTCTTCGATAAAAACTGGCGATTTTAGATCACTTTATCAAGATCTCAAAGAAGCCACTCAGGGTTACTCTAGAATAATTGGCCTAGATCATGAAAATGATGATTGTTCTATACTTGCAACATTCAGAACTGAATAAATCAGTCAGATTTGAAGAAGAAGATAGAAATGTTTATTTATTTATTTACCAGTTGAAATATTAAGAATATTTTACAAATATGAATCTATAAGACCAAATGAATTTAAACCATAATTTTTGAAATATATTTATAAACCTAAAATAATGTTATTATTGAGAACATTTATATACATCTAAGAATAAAATTAAAAATTGAATGTTTCATTTAATCTGTGAAATGTTTGCTGAATAATTCCTCGAGATAATATAAATTATAAAAAAATTATAAAGTTTCAATTTCTGTGGTGAACATAAAACTTCAATGTCGGACTACTCTGCTTTCAGTTCTTAGTTTTAATTAAAGACAGGCTTGGATTGAGTGAAGAGGTCTTTATATTAGTTTGAGTTTCATCAATTCCACTTTAATCTAAAACTGAATTTTACGTGCACTGATCAGAGAGAGATACGGAGTTCAAAGATCAGGACTGCTAAAGGCCTACATATTAGTATAATTGAATTATATGGCTTTGACTGGTCGGCAAAGGTGGCTAGTATGAAATAAAACAAAATATTTTTAAAGGACCAAAAAATTTGTTGATTCCTTAAGAAATTTGGGTTTCCATTTAATAATTTGACATTGATTTCAAATTTTTAAAATTTCGATTAAAACTCTTATAAATCATTTTTTCCATACATTTTTTTTCAGGATTGTTTGAAAAATCTGTTTTCTTCTTACAACATCACTGTGAAGGAAGACGGAAAGAATAAAGAATGAAGTCCCCCAGCAGAAGAGAAATAAAGGGGTCATTAGCAGTTTAAAAAAACCCAGAAGTTTAGCTTTGATCTGTAATCAAGAAAATAAATTTTACTCTCTTGTGTTTCCGTGTTTTCAGGTTTCATTTACAACTAACCTCTTAACAGGTTTGCCCGTGTGCTGTACGTGCATCGATTTATTGAATTTTGATAGCTGTAAGCTAAAAGTAAAACACTCATAATGATTATAATTCAATATGAAAATTACTTCGAATACGTACATAAGTCATGTATTCAATGGAATTCCATTTGAAACAAAATGAGAAAATATTCCTAATATAGAAGGTGTCATCTTATTAGATAGTAAAGAAAATAAACCAGTTAAAGGGTTAAATCATGCACAGAAAGTATGTCTTACTGATAATATATTCATTTACTCCATATATAGCACGCATGATTATATGTAGAAAGCTTCTCGTGGTCGATTCAAACAATAGTTTATTTTCCGATTAACTATATAATGAAGTTTGTTTTTAAATTGCGGTTTTCTCTAATATCTGGTTGCTTTTGTAACAACATTTCGAAATTTCAGTTCTTTTTACTGACAAAAAAAAGAAAAAGAGGAGTATTCCTACTGTACGAAAAAAAGGAAATTTATTTGATGATAATTTTACCGTCAAATTAATCTCAATATAACATTTCAAAACATGGCTTATGTAAGAATTCTCTCCGTATAATATTGCAAAACCCTTTTTTATAAGTGAAATATACCAAGTCATGACCATGACCTTCACGCCTCAAGTGCTTGCTTAAACAAAATTATTTGAGTTGAGAATGAAATTGAGTTAATTTGAGTGGAATATTGCGTGCAGGATGTAAAGAATTGTCAAATAACAAAAAATGCAATGTGGTCAGTTTGGAACTACGACATTTTTGAAATATTAACCGATTGAAAACAATAATTGATTAGTGTAAAATCAATTGTATTTTTAATCTATTCTATAACACAGAGTGATTCATAATTTATTTAAAAAATAACAATAATAAAATATTTATTTTTTGCTTGTTGAAAATTATTCTTTAATATTTCCTTATATTTTGTTCGTACTTGTAAAACTAAAAATTTTGAGTAAAAGTAAGAATTCTTGTATTTTTTTAAAAACTATTGAACAATGTTGAACAACAGGTTTAAAAAATCAAAGGCTTGACTAATTTCTCCCTTTTTTCGACGATTTTCTTCAACACTCCTCTTTATGGGAAACATCAATGTTTATTACTTTTTATTCTTAAAAAAAGGTATGGATTTTTAAAATTTTACGAATAAAAGGCTACATAATTTTTAACTACATCGCGACTTTGCGTAGATTGATTTTTATTAAAATTTCTCATCTATTCTGAATGTGAATTTTGTTTTTAACACTCATTTTTTAACATGTCAGAACATGAGGGTTTTGGCGTCAACAAAAATCCGTAGGGGAAAAATAAAAATTTTATATGCACGAGCATCTAAAAAAAATGAGCTTTTATTAACGCGTTGCCATTACATTTACAAAAGCTCTGAATAAAAAAAATAAGTTAATCACTACAGCAAATAAAACCTAGAAAAATGTCAATTTTGAGCATGATTATAAGAAATGAAATAAATAGGAAATGAGATAGTTATTTAAACAATAAATGAGAGATAAAATTTTTTGGATCGTTTGCAAGTGACTCATTCAATGAAACAATTAAAATGAATGAAAGTATAATTTACTTGCACGAACACGTGGTGCTTGGCCGTTCAAGAAATGATGCTCTGACATGATATATTAAAATATGTATAGCAAATTTCATTTTAATCTTTATTTTGCTTTTTATTTCGGTTTAATAATTTAATCACAGGTATCTTTTGAGTAGTGGGGTTTTGTGCCAACGCCAACGTTGGATTAAAGAAGGCCCAATTCCTTATAAACAGAACTCTGGTTCTCAATTGCTAACAAATCCATCGAAAGCAGACAAAACCTTCCCTGCCATAATCCCAACGGAGAAAAGTTAAAAGCGTGAACTGTAGTCCTTAGCTGGGCAACATTTTACAATGGAAAATATCTCATTTATAAGGGAAAAGACCTGAATATCCTTACAATAAAGTATTTGTTCTTCTAATTAGATAGCATTTTTTGGACATTTATTGCTATTCAGTTTTTAGAGTACATCATTAAGTTAATCTTCTTTCTTTTTTCTTTTATTTGATAATGAGTTTAAGTGATATTCTATTTATTGTTTCAAATATCATAAATCGTTTTTAGATGCATTTTCTAGACACCTCAGTGCAAGTAAAATAATTAAGGATACAAAAAACATTTAAACGAAAAGCCTTGACTGAATTTGAAATCAATTTAAGTTGGGATATGCCATTAGATACCCTGCAATACTCAACAAAGTCGTGTTATGCTAACATATTTAAGCATTTACACTGCTTGTCAACCGGCAATTTTCACCTTAATCGTTACTCTCTTTTAAGATTATATTTTTCATTGATGGTATTTACTGGGAATAAGTTGGGTTAATTTATTTTGTTATCAAGTTAAACCAGATTAAAACATCACTTCACATCTAAAAAAAATATTTTTTTAGACTGACACTCATAGTTTTCAGTAGTAGTTAAATATTATCGGCATCAACTTACAAAGGGAGGCGACCTCATACCTTAAACCCTTTTCTTGTGAGGTAGCATTCCAGAGTTCAAATTTTTACGCAATATTCTACGAAGACAATTTGCAGACTCCACTTTCGAACAATAGATTTAATATGCACCAGCCCATGGTGCATTGTAAATGAAATTCGGTCTTAAACTTGCGATATTTGTATCCCGAAACCCACACTTCATCACTAAGACTCAAATAATGTCTTTTTTTGCATTTGTATAAGACAGATGATAAATTATTTTTCCTTCCACTTTCACAACAGTATACGAAATCTCATTGGCATATTATTTCTAGCTTCAATGAATGCGATTACCTGCTTACACTATTGAGAAAGTACTGTAATTCTAAAAATATTCGAATTGGAAAGTTTGGAAAGCCGCCACATTTTAAATCAAAGCTTATGAAATATTGTAAAAGACTTTACATCAAGTTTCTAGATTTCTATCAAATTTAGTGTAAAAGTTTTTCACAGTCTGTATGTACGTTTAGTTGTTCGAATATAAATTTGCAAGATAAATACAAAACGAAGAAAGGTAGATTTAATAAATTCAGTGCATAGATTTAACAAATATAATGTAGAAGGCCATCAGATTTTGAATCTAATCTTGCAAGGGGGTTGAACGGCTGTCGATTTCTATTTTCCAGAGCATGTAAAATCTATAATTATGTCTCCCTATTCTTCTGTCCGTCTATATGTTCATCTGCTTGTGACAAATATGCTTTGAAGTGAACGAATTTAATTTGGTATATGCTCTTTACCCCAAAGTATTATATTTCCATCCAATTTGGAGCAAAATCCATTCAGATTAAGTCTCGACTATTTAAGGGTTCCAATATAAATTTGGGAGAGGACTACAAAACAAAGAGAATTCGATGCATAAATTTAACATATATTGTAGAGATCAAATTTTGGACCAAATCAAATAAGGGGTAATCGTTTGCACTTTCAGAAACATGTAAACGGTTTAACTGAAAAACGCAGTGCCTTACTATACTAAATTTAGTAAGGGATCACAATATCCTGTGCAATTAGGGATGGTTTGAAAATTGCAATGCGATTTTCTTATCGTTGTCTATTCTTTTTTGGAAATTACTTTTTATATTTTTTTTCTTTTCTTTTATATGGAATACTTGCTATTTTATAAAATTAATTCTCAGAATTTATAAACATCATTCGTGCCGCTAGGGAGGAAGAGAAATGCAAGAAATAGGTAATGGTATCTTTTTGAGATGATTCCACAGCATCACAATGCCGTCAGTCCTAATTTGGTGGAAAACATGAGATGAGTTTACACGTTGATATATGTTTGTTGTGAAATACGCAATTTTTAATGGAACGTTTCCATATTAGTGAATGTTTTAGCATTGTGTTCCTTTTAGGAACTCTAATTAACAGAGAATTTTTCGGCAGCTTCTTGAAAATTGCTATATTGTTGAAAGTCACGAGTGGATGACTGCTTGATACTAACTGACATGATTTGTGTCTGGAGGTGCAGGACCTAAAAAGGATCAAATAACAGCCCTTTAAACAAACTTTGTCAACAATAAAGACGGAATATAACGTAATTTACGGAATATAACGTAACAAGAAGCAAATATTTAAATGAGGGTTAATAAAAGCAACCATTATTATTAACGAAGACTTTCTCAAAGAGCGCGTATAGCGTATACCAACATGAGAGTTAAGAGTGCCATATACAGAAAAAAAACCTCGATGTCGACGAAAGCGCCTCCTATCGGTGGGGGTGATAGGGCGGTGACTAAGCTAACGAAAGAAGAAGCTTAAAAGGTTTGATTGACAAGCCGAATAACACCCAACCAGAAAAGAATTCCTGGTCCCCAGGAAATACTGCTGTGCAGAAGTGCTACATTCAGAAGGTCATTTGACCCACCCCCAATAAAACTTGCCCTTTCTCATTGTGGAGGCTTCTCGGAAAACGGTACGGTTCCCTCTCTCTCACTCCAAACTAGTTTGGAAAAGTTACTCTTTGAGCTAGATATTTTAGATTTTCTCTGCTTGCACAGAAAATCGTACTGAGGGCAGCGGGAATGTTAGAAGGGCTCTTAGAACATAGAATTCATCACTGATTAATTATTGAAGCACTTCGAGTTTGTGGCATTTAATTACTTTTCATAATTCTGTTAATATCGTAGAATCCTGTAATTAAGAAGGAGTAATTAAATAATTTAATAGTTATAGAATTTTATTTGACACGACTTTATTTTTAACAATAATTACGTTTATTAATTTTTCAATCCAGGAGGATGGGCAAGATCTACTTGTGTATGAAAATGTAAGACTTCGTACTCCTTTCCGAAGAATAGGTTCAATCCTTTATCTCAATAGTTTTATTACTAACAGTGAATTTTAATGAAATGTTCCTTTTTTAATTTTTTAAATAAATTATTTATTTAAAATATATATTGAATTGTCTTAAATGAGAAAGGAAATGAAAAAAAATTAAGTTGTATTTTTCAACTTGTGCAACATTGCCTGGTGTTTCTGTGTAGCTAGGATGCTCCAGATTTCTGCCAGATTTTCGTAAAAAAGACAATATCCTAAATTTTAATTAAATGGCACATTTGTACCAAATTAAAAAGAAAAGATAAATATATTTAATTCGGAAATAACGTTAGGATGAATTCTATTCCTCAGCTTTCCTAAACGTGGGATACAACCAACTTAATACAATTTACATAAATTGGAAGGAAAAATAATGAATTAAATTGTAAAATGCACATATTGGATTGAATGCCTCCTGGTTTTGAAAATTTTTAAACCATTAATTGTGTGATAATTTCTAAATTTATTTTGTTTTAATTATTTATTGGATTTTGAAAGTACAACCATTCATCTGCTTAACCAGGTTTGTTGATATATTTTGTATCAGAATCTGGAATATTTGGGACTGAAAAATCGTCTAATATTTTTTTTTACTTATAAATAAAAAATAATAATAAGGAAACAATAAAAAAAAGTTATTCATTTTTTAAAAAATGAATCTAATTTCTAAAGAATTTGTTTCAATATAATATGGTCACTAACATTAAACACAAAGAAACAGAAAAAAAGATTAAATAACTGCAAAGCTTTCTCTCTAACATTCATTATGAATCAAGACTGTTCCGCATTTCTGAAAGCTTGACAGCAATTTTTTTTTGTATGTAACTAAAGTTTTTTTAAAAGTTGTGCGAGATTCAATTAATTGGTAGGAATATTGCTTCGTACGAAATAGAAATTATGATTACTCCTATGTCACCAGGAATTGATAAACAAATAGTTGTAAATTATATTGTTACACAAATGCTTACACATTAAAAAATATTATTTTTTGTCATATAAGAAAACGTTGTCATAAAAGCAGTGACTAACTTAGTTTTAGTTAATTTTTATAATTCAGATTTATGGTTGCTAAAACTTACTTAACTTGTTCTTGATTGCTTACACACACACACACACACGAGTATATTTAATTTCAAATTCTATGAGACATTTAACATTTACTACTTTTCTAAAAACCGTATACCATTCAACATTTTGTGCAATGCATCTCTTTTAATTTTCAATATTCTTAACTGAAATAGGAACTTGAAAAACGAAAGTGTTTAAACTTCAACTTATACAAAAACTTTCACATTCAGTATTATTTATACGCTGTAAAGATAATATTCTAATCAAATAATAAATAATTTTACTAATATTGAGCCTTATACATCCAATAATTCATTACATTAAAAAATAACAAGATTTTAAAAAGTTATAAAATTTCCAACGCTATACCTTCCGAAACTATAACAGCAGAAAATTGATTTTTGCGTCACGATAAAGATTTTTTTTAAAAACTATCTTTTTAATGATACCAAAGTTTTCTCGAGACACCAATATTTTAAAGAAAAAAAATTAATTTCCAATCAACTAAATCATTTACTAAAAATGAATAATTTATGAAATTTGAAAATCGTTCGTAAAAGTTGACGATTTTAGACCACTTCATAAGCGGTCTCAAAAAAAGATACGCTACCAGGATTTCTCGACAATGATTGGCCTATGATTATGAAAATACCGTTTGTTCAAATATTGACATGTAAAAACTAACAGATTTTATAACAGAAGACAAAAAGTTTATTGATTTAAAACTCGAAGTATGAAGAGTATTTTTCAGAATATGATTCCTTAGGACAAAAAGACTGTGTAAAATGTAAATTTCATAATTTTTTATAAGAACATTTATTGATTGAAGTCATATAAAATATTTACATTTGCATCATTTAAATGTTTTGAAAGTAAAATTAAAAATTGAATTTTACGAAAAATCTGTGAAATTTCTGTTGAATAATTCTTTAAGATGTTATGAAAATTACAAAAGATTTAAATGAAATCTGCTATGCATATTTCAATGTATCGTGTCAGAACATAATTTCTTGAACGGCCAAGCACCACGTGCTCGAGCAATTTAAATTATATTTTTATTCATTTTAATGGTTTCATTGAATGAGTTCCTTTAGTATTGCAAACGATCCAAAAAAACTTTTTCTCGCTTTTATTGTTTAAAAAAATATCATGTCCTAATCATCACATTTCATATAATCACGTGCTCAAAATAACGTTATTCTAGGTTTTATTGGCTGTAGTCATTAATTTATTTTTTTAAATTAGAGCTTTTGCAAATGCTATGGCAACGCATTATTCAAAGCTGATTTTTCGATATGCTCGTGCGAATAATAAAATTTAAAATGTTTATTTTTCACCTACGGATTTTTGTTGACACCAGAAAACCTCATTCCCAAAATATGTTCTGACATGATAATAATTATTCAGTAATTTACATACAATTTCAATACTGAAAGAATCAGCTTTCAATTTTCATATTTAAAAAAAAAGATGTATTTGATTTCAAGAAAAAACGTTTATATTAATTACAATTTAACCTCTCCACTCTAATTTATTATGTAAATTTTATGCACTCTGACAGAAAATTAGTAAGAGATAAGTAATATAATGAACAGAACTGTTTAAGACCTATATAATAATATGACACAATTATATAGCTATCAAAAACTGAAGATTTCATAGCTAAATATTTTTCAAAAAAGGCTATTTAGAAACCAAGCTATATAAAATATGTAAAGCTTTAGATATCTTTTCTACTATTGAACCAGCTGATCGTCAAAGGCGACTTTTTAATAAAGATATTGCTTAGTGAACTATTGTAATATATATACACATATATACATTTTTTACTCTTTTATGACTATAGATATCAACGATTTTGAAGAAAACCCATTCAGAAACTTGAGAATATTAAGTATTAGTAAAAAATAAAAAAACATATAAATTTTCTTAAATCTTACTTTCTTTAAATGAATTATTTCCGCTAATTATTTTTTTCTGATAAAAGCAATCTTATTTTTCAATTTATAATAAAATTAACCATTATTTATTGCAAGATATATGAATAAGATAAATGTATGTACAAAATCTCATAAACACAAGATCAAATAAATAAAATTTTTACAAAAAAAGAATGCAGACAAAATAGCATTGATTTATGAATTGTATATAAAAAAGTACAGTTATAAAAGTATCCAGAGAAAAAAAAAGCTACGAAAGCATTAGTGCTTTCTCCTTTTTTTTCCATTAATTTTTTTTCTTTTGATCCTGTATAATCGCAAAAGGATCCGAAGTTTCATTCATTCGAGATATCTGAGATCAACGAATTTTGGCAATAAACGGTCAAATTAAAAGAATCATTAATTTTTTTTTTTCATTATCAAAATTTTGGATTTATGAATATTTTTTTCTGTTTTCTGCCGTCCACTTTGAAAATAAAAGTTGGTTTTGTGTGTGTGTGTGTGCGTGTGTGTTATATGCAGCTGAACCTGCACTTGAAAATAATATTTCCGATTTTTATTTATGGTGGTTTTTCATCTTTGCTTAGTTTCCAAAATAAATTTTTTGAAAAAACTTTTATTACTTTATCCGGAGTAATATTTGCTGTGCATTTTACTTTTGAAATTCTATCACTACCAATTAGTCCGTCCGGAAATGCTGCAAAATTCAAATTCTTTTACAAAAGTTTACTAATTTTGTTTTCAGGGTTACGGTAGTATTCGCTGAAACAAGTGTAGATTGTGAAGGCGCAGATAACCACAGCTGTGATGGTAAACAAAATAAAACAAAACAAAAACGAAAAGCAGAAAGAAAATAATGCTGAGGGGGAAATTTGAAGACATGGTGAAGACCAGATAATAAAAGTAACAATTCATCACGTGGTAAAAGAAGGGTTTAGTGTGTATTCCTTCGCGAAAGGGAGGAGTTAAAATCATTCTTCCAAATTTAAGTCTTAAATGCTGTTTGTACTCATTCTCCTAATTTCTTTTTTTTTTTTAATTATATATTTCGGAAAGAAGATACCAAAACGAATGTATTTCAGTTGCTAGTTTAATTTTATTTATGACAGATTTTTTTTTAAAAAAAAATCGTTTAAATGCCGCCCTTGACATTTTTCGATTTTTATTAAATATTTAAAAAATATTTTGTCACGCACGAAAAAAAAATTCCATCGGGAGAAACCTGTGTTTTTATTCCCTCTCGCGATGGCAGAATGACTTCATAATAAAGTCACCGTAATAGCAAACGAAAAACGGGTACAATATTTTCCCATAGGATAACATTACGTTTGAAAATTGTAGGTGGCGTGTATACGGCACTCTTAAGTGGCTGGTTTCGAATGGGAGGGGAAAGAACAGAATGTTTCCCAACTCTCTGTGAACTTAATAATTACCTTTGAGGTAATTATAATTACTTCCTCAGCTAACGGGGTGTGCATTAAAGTCTTCTAAAAAAATTAGTTTCGATCCGGTTTGCGTTAAATATCCAATAGCAAAAGTAAAATTATATGTATTAGCACTGGGGGGGGGAGGTAGACTGAAATTTGAATATTTGGTTTTTAATATTAAGTACCAAGCTAGCTTTTAAGTGATGTAGTAAGGGGGAGGAGATTTCATTTTGGAGTATTCCATTCTTAATTAAGATAGCTGTTCCTCCGCCAACCTGATTTATTCTTTAGTTGTAGTAAGAAATAAAATTTGCCAGGAAAAAAATTCTTTGCGGTCTAAGGTGGGTTTCCAGAAGTAAAATAACATCTGGTTTATACTTTTCTACGAAGTTACGAAAGTCAATAATTTTATTACTATTGCCATTTGTGTTCTCTTATACAATGCAAAGGCTATTATAGTTAAAATTTAATAATTTAATTTTGGGGAGTGCCCGGACTGGTGAAATTTTCTAAAAGTATAACGATTATTTCTTGGATGCGGTTGGCTTACTTTAATTTTTTAAGTTGAGTGAGAAGTAGTGGATAATCATTCAACAGCTTCCTAAATTCGCTTAATCATTCTACCAGATCCGATAGTCCAGATTTATCAGTATCTAGAGTAGTTTGCTTACTTAAGGGGGGTTCAGGCAGCGCCATCTCTCTTCGGGGTACAGGTTTAAAAAGGCCAGCATAAATTTGGTTGTCCCTAACTAGTGATTGTTTTTTTAATGAAGTTATTTCTGTTTACTGAAGCTGACAATTTTCGGGAAGGCTTCACATCCCCTATAAGAGGGAATATGCCCTTCCTTATTACAATTAAAACACCTGGGGACTTCAATCTTGTTTTTTCGTTTCACACTTGTTGGTCTCGTGAGGCTCCCCGCATTATAAGCACCTGGGCCCACAATTATTGGCAGTCTGGTGAAACAAATTGCACCTGTAATATTGCGGGACTAAGTTTCGTCCGCTATCCACCGTTATGGATAAATATTCCAAGTGAGGTTCAAGATTTCTTCAAATTTTTTTTTTATGTCTACTCATTTTAACCAAAAAAAGCGGGGAAAAAAAGAGGACCCGCGCTAAGGCGGTTTTTCAAATTTCAGTCGCCCTTTCGACAATGAGTATAGACTGTTATTGTGGGAGAATAAGTCAAATTTCGTTTTGTAAGAAAAAAATGACTAACATTCTATCTTTTGAGAAAAACTTTTCCGTTCTATATCCAAGGGAAAAAGTTGAGTTGAATTATATTCCATTTGAAGAGAGAATAGCAACAACAGACTATTTTAAAACCAGTTTTAAAAATTGCTTTCATAGTCTTTTTTTTCTACTAAATTTTTCCAAAAAGATTTCAGTTATCACTTTTTTGAAAAAAATTTCGAATTTTTGTTGATTTTCAATAGCTATGAAGTCACGAGATTCAATATTGTTATAGACATCTATTGGTTACTTAAAATTAAAGTTAGACTCTTATTATTATTTTTTTTTGCAAACGTCAATTACAATTTTAAACTGCCGGCTTGCTGGCACAGAGGTAGCGCGTCTTCCTCGTGTTCTGGAGGTCCCGGTTCGGGTATGGTTGTTCTTCTGTGTGCTATCTGTGAGATGTGTGAATGTGCCCCATGTAAAAAGGGGTTGTGCAAGCGAATGTGGTGAGTGGGTAGCAAAGTCGTACTCTTGGCCCTAGTTGGCGCAACTCAAATACAAGAGACGCTTCATTCGGCTTAATCTGCTGCTGGGTTCCGCGGCGGGCTTGTCCATGACAAGTGCCATTTGACACAACAACAATTTTAAACTTATCGGTTATATTATGTAAATCAAATGAATATGAAAATAAAGGTTTTAAGATTTAACTTTTAATGAAAGGGCGAATTTTTAAGATAGCACTGCAAATGTTAGATAATTAAAAATATTATAATGCTTATTGAAAATTAAGTGCTGTATTCCTTTAATCCATGCAATAAGATATATTTTCAAAACCCTTTTTTAATGTGCGGGAATGATAGAAATACTTGCGAACCCACTGATGGTCGAAAGGGCTAGTATATAAGTAAAACAAATACATATTCCCAAAAGTTAAAAAAAAAGAAAGCAATCATTAGCTTTAATTCCCCCCCCAAGCTTACAAAGTTAGGTATAACATGTTTTCGACTAATTATTTCAAACAGTTCCGATTATTTTCTTAATGTTTGATTCATTTAAATCAAACACTGTTCATTAATTGATATTTCAGATTCATTCTGAAGTGCTTTTGAATTAAAATAAACCAGAATAAAGGAAATGAAAAATCTCTAATCTGCATGACATTACTCGAATTGGAGTAGAAAATTTGCGTTACCACAATTGGCATTGAATAAGAACATTTTGTTGAAAAATTCTTGGGATATTACATAAATGAAGAAACTTTTTTTAATGCTCATAAGTTTAAAATGCCGAACGACACTCCTTTCAGTTCTTTTATTTTTAAAAAAAGGTACCGTTTCAGTAAAAAAGGTAACATTAATTGCAGTTCTATTTAAAGTCCAAATTCTACAGGAGCTAACAGAAAAGTGGAGAGATACACATAACGGTGTGGCCGAAGGCCTTTATGAATGGATTATATTACTCTCAAAATGTGAAACTTTAAAATGGAGTAGAAATCAGCTATTAAAATAAGGAATTACATAAAACAATTATTAAAGTTTTTACGTGCATTAAGATTGGCGAAACGGCTGGTCGCCAAAAGGTGGCTAGTAAGTGATAGATAAACAGAATCATCTAATATTTTGAAACTCAACCGAGAGAAACTAAATATTGACGACACATTTATTTCGGTATGAGAAATTGACACTATGATTGCAATGTGAGAAACATATGCGCAGCAGTAACAAATGCTTCAACTGCAAATGCCACGGAAAAGAAACGCGATGTGGGCTACAAAATAAATTCAACTGCATTTACAGAAAGAAACGCGATGCATAATATATAAAAGTATGATATATATTAAAATATTGCATTAACATGCCCATATGACTTTAAAGCTATTTTGGAAGATATGTAATTTTGAGCAGTGATCAAGATGACTAGAATAAAACTCCGACAAACAAGATAAGTAGCCAAGAATAGGGGTAGCGCACCTTGGGTGGAGGAGGGGGGGGGGTATGAAGGAATTCTAAAAATATATCGCAAAGTGTTTAGGACTTAAATTTTCTCTGGATTAAATTATTAGCATGCAATGTGCCATACTGGTAAGGAAAATAAGTGATGATAACTAAATAATCCGTATTATAGTATACGTCTATCAGCAGATTCAACCACTGTAATTATGAGGCTATGCACAAACGTCCAGGCCTAGATGCAGCGCTTCTTTTCTTTGATTTGGGCTTCCCGGCTCGGGTGTGGTTGTTTACCCCCTATGTTCCATATTTGATTTGTGTGAAAAAGCCCTCCACTTAAACGGGGGTGTTTAATCGGTTGTGTAAGTGTCATTTTCGATTGAACTGGAAGCCGGACTTCCGGCCTTGAGTGCACAGGGTTCTTTAATTTTAAAAGCTACTGCACTAACATGGCTTTAAAAAGCTCAATTAAACTTTGACATAGAATTAATTTGCTTTGACACAGAATTAACTATTCCATGATAAAGTTGATGTTTTTATGTTGTTTTTTTCTTTGAAAAAGGTCCAATTTCTCAGAAGCCTCTAATAAGAAACAATGTAGCATAACTTTTTAGACTTGATTCACCTTACTTGAATAATTTTTATATCATGTCAGTGATAAGAAGGAAGAAATTTCAAGAATTCTTTTATGTTAATAAAACCCAAATTTCAACATTGAAGTAATAATCATAGAAAACCCATTCAGTAAGTATTATTTGAGAAATAGAATAACCCTAAATCTAATTGTCTACTCTCCAAGTGTTGAAGCACGTGCAATTTTTTATAACATAAATTTTGATTTAAAAAAAGCTAGTTTTAAATGTTGCTATGTAAAAAAAAAAAATGTGATGAAACTAATTTCCTCAGAGAGAAAGTGTTCACTTGATGCCATTTGCTTGAATCGGTTAACTATCATGCCATTGAACATACCATGTCACTGAACATGCCTCACTTGACAGTTGACATGATGCTTTGTGTACGAATTGACTTGTTCTCTATTGCTGCAAGCAAATGGCTAATTTTCAATACGCTAATATCGAGCTAAACTATAAATATGTTCGTTTTTGATAATTTTTAATACATCAATTCCGACTACCTGTTTTTATTTTATTACAATTCCAGCTTTTTTTTCAAACCTTTTTGCACCCAAAATATCTTTAATAAAGAAAGTACTGTAATTTCAAAAAAAAAAATCAGATTCAGAAATTTCGATCATATTTTTCCAATCGTCCCCTGTCAGGAAACAAACTTTTGAATCATGTATGTAAACATGATTACTGAAAAGACTATCGAAGTTATGCTTTTAGAACAAATATGTCGATGTCTTTCGAAAGTTAGATGAAATCCGTCAAAAGGAATTCTTTTCGATTGTTTATGTACGCACACTTAAATACGTGCAATAATTCAAGAGAACTAAAATCTATATGAATAAATTTGAACAAAAATTTTCTAACAGAATTCTAGTTTTATATTAATGAAATCTGTCAATCATTGGGAGGGTGGGAGTTATCTAGTGAAATTTATATTCACGTGTGTGCGAACATGGTAACGAAGTGCATCGAGTAGAGAAATAAATTTGTAATTTGATTTCATGATTGTAGATCAAGGACAAACTTTGAGTTAAATTTATGGAAAGGAAGAACTTCAAAAAGAGTAATCAATGTTTTTCGTTTTGTTACAAAACCCGACATCGAGGATGAGAAGATTCTCACATTCATGGACAGAAATTATCTTCGTTAGTTTGTCCCTAATTCCCCCGCAGTAAATCTCATTATATGTTCAATGGCCGTAGAGAAGACTAGATTGAGAAGAGAAGAAAAATGCCATATTTTTAAGTATCCATGAATGTGGGCGGCTAAAATATTCTGTTATTTTTTGCCTTATTTTTTTTCTTTTATTTTAACCTTTTGCACTCGGACGATTCTTCTTAGTTACCCTTCAAGATGGCACATAATTATGATTTATTTTTTAAATTTTGATTTATATACTAATTAAAAGATAAAAAATTTTTAGTGAAATT